>JAVLSZ010000034.1:8040000-8147500 GCA_032313775.1 Urocyon cinereoargenteus
TTAGGGTTAGGGTTAGGTTTCGGGTTAGGGTTTGGGATAGTGTTCGGGTTAGGTTTCGGGTTAGGGTTAGGGTTAGGGTTAGGGTTAGGGTTCGGGTTAGGTTTAGGGTTCGGGTTAGGGTTAGGGTTAGGGTTAGGGTTAGGGTTAGGTTTCGGATTAGGGTTAGGGGTAGGGTTCGGGTACGGGTTAGGGTTAGGGTTACGATTAGGGTTAGGTTTAAGGTTCGGGTTAGGGTTAGGGTTAGGGTTAGGGTTCGCGTTAGGGTTCGGTTTAGGGGTCGGGTTAGGGTTAGGGTTAGGGTTCGGTTTAGGGTTAGGGTTCACGTTAGGGTTAGGGTTCGGGTTCGGGTTCGGGTTAGGGTTATGGTTAGGGTTAGATTTCGGTTTCGGGTTAGGGTTAGTGTTAGGGTTAGGGTTAGGTTTAGGGTTCGGATTAGGTTTAGGGGTAGGGTTCGGGTTAGGGTTAGGGTTCGGGTTAGGGTTAGGGTTAGGGTTATGGTTAGGGTTAGGGTTCGGGATAGGGTTATGGTTAGGGTTCAGGTTAGGGTTCGGGTTAGGGTTAGGGTTAGGTTTAGGGTTTGGTTTAGGGTTAGGGTTAGGGTTAGGGTTCGTGGTAGGGTTAGGTTTAGGGTTAGGGTTAGGGTTAGGGTTACGTTTCGGGGTAGGGTTAGGGTTAAGGTTCGGGTTAGGGTTAGGGTTAGGGTTAGTGTTAGGGTTCTCGTTAGGGTTCGGGTTAGGTGTCGGGTTAGGGTTAGGGTTAGTGTTCGGGTTAGGGTTAGGGTTAGGGTTCGGGTTAGGGTTAGAGTTCGGTTTAGGGTTAGGGTTAGGGTTCGGGTTCGGGTTAGGGTTAGGATTCGGGTAAGGGTTTAGGGTTCGGGTCCTTGGTAGGGTTAGGGTTAGGGTTCCGGTTAAGGTTAGTGTTAGGGTTCGGGTTAGGGTTAGGGTTAGGGTTCGGGTACGGGACAGGGTTAGTGTTAGGGTTAGTGTTCGGTTTAGGGTTAGGGTTCGGGTTAGGGTTAGTGTTCGGTTTCGGGTTAGGGTTAGTGTTAGGGTTAGGGTTCGGGTTAGGGTTAGGGTTCGGGTTCGGGTTACGGTTAGGGTTAGGGTTAGGGTTCGGTTTTGGGTTAGTGTTAGTGTTAGGGTTAGGGTTAGGCTCAGGGTTCGGGTTAGAGTTAGGGTTAGGGTTAGGTTTCGGGTTAGGGTTAGGGTTAGTTTTCGGGTTAGGGTTCGGGTTAGGGTTCGGGTTAGGGTTAGGGTTCGGGTTAGGGTTCGGGTTGGGGTTAGGGTTAGGGTTAGGGTTAGGGTTTGGGTTAGGTTTAGGGTTTGGGTTAGGGTTAGGGTTCGGGTTAGGTTTAGGGTTCCGGTTAGGGTTAGAGTTAGTTTTCGGGTTCGGGTTAGGGTTAGGGTTCGGGTTATTGTTAGGGTTCGGGTTAGTGTTAGGGTTCGGGTTAGGGTTAGGGTTATGTTTAGGGTTCGGGTTCGGGTTAGGGTTCGGGTTAGGGTTAGGGTTAGTGTTAGGGTTAGGGTTAGTGTTAGGGTTCGGGTTTGGTTTAGGGTTAGTGTTAGGGTTGGGGTTCGGGTTCGGGTTAGGGTTCGGGTTAGGGTTAGTGTTAGGGTTTGGGTTGGGGTTCGGGTTAGGGTTAGTGTTAGGGTTTGGGATCGGGTTAGGGTTCGGTTTCGGGTTCGGGTTAGGGTTAGGGTTAGGGTTAAGTTTAGTGTTAGGGTTCGGATTAGGGTTAGGGGTAGGGTTCGGGTTAAGGGTAGGGTTAGGGGTAAAGTTAGGGGTAGGGTTAGGGTTCGGGTTCGGGTTAGGTGTAGGGTTCGGGTTAGTGTTAGGGTTCGGGTTAGTGTTAGGGTTTGGGTTAGGGTTAGGGTTAGGGTTAGGGTTCGGGTTCGGGTTAGGGTTCGGGTTAGGGTTAGGGTTAGTGTTAGGGTTAGGGTTAGGGTTAGGGTTCGGGTTTGGTTTAGGATTAGTGTTAAGGTTAGGGTTCGGGTTCGGGTTAGGGTTCGGGTTAGGGTTAGTGTTAGGGTTCGGGTTGGGGTTCGGGTTAAGGTTAGTGTTAGGGTTTGGTTTCGGGTTAGGTTTAGGTTTCGGGTTAGGGGTAGGGTTCGGTTTCGGGTTAGGGTTAGGGTTCGGGTTAGGGTTCGGGTTAGGGTTAGGGTTCGGGTTCGGGTTAGGGTTAGGGTTCGGGTTAGGGTTAGGGTTAGGTTTAGGAGGTAGGGTTAGGGTTAGGGTTCGGGTTAGGGGTAGGGTTAGGGTTAGGGTTAGGGGTTAGGTTTCGGGTTAGGGTTAGGGTCGGGTTAGGGTTAGTGTTAGGGTTAGGGTTAGTGTTAGGGTTCGGGTTCGGGTTAGGGTTAGGGTTAGGGTTAAGTTTAGGGTTAGGGTTCGGATTAGGGTTAGGCGTAGGGTTCGGGTTAGGGTTCGGGTTTTGTTAGGGTTAGGTTTAGGGTTAGGGTTAGGGTTCGGGTTAGGGTTCGGGTTCGGGTTAGGGTTCGGTTTAGGGTTAGGGTTAGGGTTAGGGTTAGGGTTCGGGTTATGGTTAGGGTTAAGGTTCGGGTTAGGTTTAGGGTTAGGGTTAGGGTTAGGGTTAGGGTTCGCGTTAGGGTTCGGGTTAGGGGTCGTTTTAGGGTTAGGGGTAGGTTTCGGGTTAGGGTTAGGGTTTGGGTTAGGGTTCAGGTTAGGGTTAGGGTTCGGGTTAGTGTTAGGGTGAGGGTTTGGGTTCGGTTTAGGGTTAGGGTTCGGGGTCCGGTTAGGGTTAGTGTTCGGGTTAGGGTTCGGGTTAGGGTTAGGGTTTGGGTTAGGGTTCGGGTTCGGGGTTAGGGTTATGGTTAGTGTTCGGGTTAGGGTTCGGGTTAGGGTTAGGATTCGGGTAAGGGGTTATGGTTCGGGTTCGGGTTACGGTTAGGGTTAGGGTTCCGGTTAAGGTTAGGGTTAGGGTTCTGTTTAGGGTTAGGTTTAGGGTTAGGGTTAGGGTTCGGGTTAGGGTTAGGGTTAGTGTTCGGGTTAGGGTTCGGGTTAGGGTTAGGGTTAGGGTTAGGGTTAGGGTTAGGGTTAGGATTAGGGTTCGGGTTAGGTTTAGGGTTAGGGTTAGGGTTAGGGTTCGGATTAGGGTTAGGGGTAGGGTTCGGGTTCGGTTTAGGGTTAGAGTTATGGTTAGGGTTAGGGTTCGGGTTAGGGTCAGGGTTAGGGTTAGGGTTAGGGGTTAGGGTTAGGGTTACCTTTCGGGTTAGGTTGAGGGTTAGGTTTAGTGTTAGGGTTCGGGTTAGTGTTAGTGTTAGGGTTCGGTTTCGGGTTAGGGTTAGGGTTAGGGTTAGGGTTAGGGCTCGCGTTAGGGTTAGGGTTAGGTTTCGGTTTAGGTTTAGGGTTAGGGTCCAGGTTAGGGTTCGGGTTAGGGTTGTGTTAGGGTTAGAGTTGGGGTTAGGGTTAGGGTTAGGGTTAGGGTTAGGGTTCGGGTTAGGGTTAGGTTTAGGGTTAGGGTTCGGGTTAGGGTTAAGGTTCGGGTTATGGTTAGGGTTAAGGTTCGGGTTAGGGTTAGGGTTAGGGTTAGGGTTAGGGTTCGTCTTAGGGTTCGGGTTAGGTGTCGGGTTAGGGTTAGTGTTAGGGTTCGGGTTCGGGTTAGGGTTAGGGTTCGGGTTCGGGTTAGGGTTCGGGTTAGGGTTAGGGTTAGTGTTAGGGTTCGGGTTCGGGGTTAGGGTTAGGGTTAGGGTTCTCGTTAGGTTTCGGGTTAGGTGTCGGGTTAGGGTTAGTGTTAGTGTTCTGGTTAGGTTTAGGGTTAGGGTTAGGGTTCGGGTTAGGGTTAGGGTTTGGGTTAGGGTTAGGGTTAGGGTTCGGGTTCGGGTTAGGGTTAGTGTTCGGGTTAGGGTTCGGGTTAGGGTTAGGTTTCGGGTAAGGGGTTAGGGTTCGGGTTCGGGGTAGGGTTAGGGTTAGGGTTCCGGTTAAGGTTAGTGTTAGGGTTCGGGTTAGGGTTAGGGTTAGGGTTCGTGTTCGGGTCAGGGTTAGTGTTAGGGTTAGGGTTCGTGTTAGGGTTAGGGTTCGGGTAAGGGTTAGGGTTCGGTTTCGTGTTAGGGTTCGAGTTTGGGTTAGGGTTCGAGTTAGGGTTAGGGTTCGGGTTAGGGTTAGGTTTCGGGTTAGGGTTGGGTTAGTGTTAGGGTTAGGGTTCGGGTTAGGGTTAGGGTTCGGGTTAGTTTTACGGTTAGGGTTAGGGTTAGGGTTCGGTTTCGGGTTAGGGTTAGGGTTAGGGTTAGGGTTAGGGTTAGGCTCAGGGTTCGGGTTAGAGTTAGGGTTAGGGTTAGAGTTCGGGTAATGGTTAGGGTTAGGTTTCGGGTTAGGGTTCGGGTTAGGGTTCGGGTTAGGGTTAGGGTTCGGGTTAGGGTTCGGGTTGGGGTTAGGGTTAGGGTTAGTGTTAGGGTTCGGGTTAGGGTTAGGGTTTGGGTTAGGGTTAGGGTTCGGGTTAGGTTTAGGGTTCCGGTTAAGGTTAGGGTTAGGGTTCGGGTTCGGGTTAGGGTTAGGGTTCGGGTTAGTGTTAGGGTTCGGGTTAGTGTTAGGGTTCGGGTTAGGGTTAGGGTTCGGGTTCGGGTTAGGGTTAGGGTTCGGGTTAGGGTTAGGGTTAGGGTTAGGGTTAGGGGTTAGGGTTAGGGTTACCGTTCGGGTTAGGTTTAGGGTTAGGTTTAGTGTTAGGGTTCGGGTTAGTGTTAGTGTTAGGGTTCGGGTTAGGGTTAGGGTTAGGGTTAGGGTTCGGGTTAGGGTTAGGGTTAGGGTTCGTGTTAGGGTTAGGGTTAGGGTTCAGGTTAGGGTTCGGGTTAGGGTTATTTTAGGGTTAGGGTTCGGGTTAGGGTTAGGGTTAGGGTTAGGGTTCGGGTTAGGGTTAGGTTTAGGGTTAGGGTTCGGGTTAGGGTTAAGGTTCGGGTTATGTTTAGGTTTAAGGTTCGGGTTAGGGTTCGGGTTAGGGTTAGGGTTAGGGTTAGGGTTCGTCTTAGGGTTCTGGTTAGGTGTCGGGTTAGGGTTAGTGTTAGGGTTCGGGTTCGGGTTAGGGTTAGGGTTCGGGGTCGGGTTAGGGTTCGGGTTAGGGTTAGGGTTAGGTTTAGGGTTCGGGTTAGGGTTAGGGTTAAGGTTCGGGTTATGTTTAGGTTTAAGGTTCGGGTTAGGGTTCGGGTTAGGGTTAGGGTTAGGGTTAGGGTTAGGGTTCGTCTTAGGGTTCTGGTTAGGTGTCGGGTTAGGTTTAGTGTTAGGGTTTGGGTTCGGGGTTAGGGTTAGGGTTAGGGTTCGGGTTAGAGTTCGGGTTAGGGTTAGGATTCGGGTAAGGGGTTAGGGTTCGGGTTCGGGTTAGGGTTAGGATTAGGGTTCGGGTTAGGTTTAGGGTTAGGGTTAGGGTTAGGGTTCGGATTAGGGTTAGGGGTAGGGTTCGGGTTCGGTTTAGGGTTAGAGTTATGGTTAGGGTTAGGGTTCGGGTTAGGGTCAGGGTTAGGGTTAGGGTTAGGGGTTAGGGTTAGGGTTACCTTTCGGGTTAGGTTGAGGGTTAGGTTTAGTGTTAGGGTTCGGGTTAGTGTTAGTGTTAGGGTTCGGTTTCGGGTTAGGGTTAGGGTTAGGGTTAGGGTTAGGGCTCGCGTTAGGGTTAGGGTTAGGTTTCGGTTTAGGTTTAGGGTTAGGGTCCAGGTTAGGGTTCGGGTTAGGGTTGTGTTAGGGTTAGAGTTGGGGTTAGGGTTAGGGTTAGGGTTAGGGTTAGGGTTCGGGTTAGGGTTAGGTTTAGGGTTAGGGTTCGGGTTAGGGTTAAGGTTCGGGTTATGGTTAGGGTTAAGGTTCGTGTTAGGGTTAGGGTTAGGGTTAGGGTTAGGGTTCGTCTTAGGGTTCGGGTTAGGTGTCGGGTTAGGGTTAGTGTTAGGGTTCGGGTTCGGGTTAGGGTTAGGGTTCGGGTTCGGGTTAGGGTTCGGGTTAGGGTTAGGGTTAGTGTTAGGGTTCGGGTTCGGGGTTAGGGTTAGGGTTAGGGTTCGGGTTAGAGTTCGGGTTAGGGTTAGGATTCGGGTAAGGGGTTAGGGTTCGGGTTCAGGTTAGGGTTAGGGTTAGGGTTCCGGTTAGGGTTAGGGTTTGGTTTCGGGTTAGGTTTAGGGTTAGGTTTAGGGTTAGGGTTCAGGTTAGGGTTAGGGTTAGGGTTAGGGTTCGGGTTAGGGTTCGGTTTAGGCTTAGGGTTAGGGTTAGGGTTAGGGTTCGGGTTCGGGTTAGGGTTAGGGTTAGGGTTAAGGTTAGGGTTAGGGTTCGGATTAGGGTTAGGGGTAGGGTTCGGGTTAGGGTTCGGGTTTGGGTTAGGGTTAGGTTTAGGGTTAGGGTTAGGGCTCGGGTTAGGGTTCGGTTTATGGTTAGGGGTCGGTTTAGGGTTAGGTTTAGGGTTAGTGTTAGGGTTCGCGTTAGGGTTAGGGTTAAGGTTCGGGTTAGGGTTAGGGTTAGGTTTAGGGTTCGCGTTAGGGTTCGGGTTAGGGGTCGGTTTTGGGTTAGGGGTAGGGTTCGGGTTAGGGTTAGGGTTTGGGTTAGGGTTCAGGTTAGGGTTAGGGTTCGGGTTAGTGTTAGGGTTAGGGTTTGGGTTCGGTTTAGGGTTAGGGTTCGGGATCCGGTTAGGGTTAGGGTTCGGGTTAGGGTTCGGGTTAGGGTTAGGGTTTGGGTTAGGGTTCGGGTTCGGGGTTAGGGTTATGGTTAGGGTTCGGGTTAGGTTTCGGGTTAGGGTTAGGATTCGGGTAAGGGGTTATGGTTCGGGTTCGGGTTAGGGTTAGGGTTAGGGTTCCGGTTAAGGATAGGTTTAGGGTTCTGTTTAGGGTTAGGGTTAGGGTTAGGGTTAGTGTTAGGGTTCGGGTTAGGGTTAGGGTTAGTGTTCGGGTTAAGGTTCGGGTTAGGGTTAGGGTTAGGGTTAGGGTTCGGGTTAGGTTTAGGGTTCTAGTTAGGTTTAGGGTTAGGGTTAGGGTTAGGGTTCGGATTAGGGTTAGGGGTAGGGTTCGGGTTCGGGTTAGGGTTAGAGTTAGGGTTAGGGTTAGGGTTCGGGTTAAGGTTAGGGTTAGGGTTAGGGTTAGGGGTTAGGGTTAGGGTTACCGTTCGGGTTAGGTTTAGAGTTAGGTTTATTGTTAGGGTTCGGGTTAGTGTTAGTGTTAGGGTTCGGGTTAGGGTTAGGGTTAGGGTTAGGGTTCGGGTTAGGGTTCAGGTTAGGGGTCGGTTTAGGTTTAGGTTTAGGGTTAGGGTTAGGGTTAGGGTTCACGTTAGGGTTCGGGTTAGGGGTCGGTTTAGGGTGAGGGGTAGAGTTCGGGTTAGGGTTAGGTTTTGGGTTAGGGTTCAGGTTAGGGTTAGGGTTCAGGTTAGTGTTAGGGTTAGGGTTTGGGTTCGGTTTAGGGTTAGGGTTCGGGGTCCGGTTAGGGTTAGGGTTCGGGGAAGGGTTAGGTTTAGGGTTAGGGTGAGGGTTAGGGTTCATTTTCGGGGTAGGGTTAGGGTTAATGTTCGGGTTGGGTTAGGTTTAGGGTTAGTGTTAGGGTTCTCGTTAGGTTTCGGGTTAGGTGTCGGGTTCGGGTTAGTGTTAGTGTTCTGGTTAGGTTTAGGGTTAGGGTTAGGGTTCGGGTTAGGGTTAGGGTTTGGGTTAGGGTTAGGGTTAGGGTTCGGGTTCGGGTTAGGGTTAGGGTTCGGGTTAGGGTTCGGGTTAGGGTTAGGATTCGGGTAAGGGGTTAGGGTTCGGGTTCGGGGTAGGGTTAGGGTTAGGGTTCCGGTTAAGGTTAGTGTTAGGGTTCGGGTTAGGGTTAGGGTTAGGGTTCGTGTTCGGGTCAGGGTTAGTGTTAGGGTTAGGGTTCGTGTTAGGGTTAGGGTTCGGGTAAGGGTTAGGGTTCGGTTTCGTGTTAGGGTTCGAGTTTGGGTTAGGGTTCGAGTTAGGGTTAGGGTTCGGGTTAGGGTTAGGTTTCGGGTTAGGGTTGGGTTAGTGTTAGGGTTAGGGTTCGGGTTAGGGTTAGGGTTCGGGTTAGTTTTACGGTTAGGGTTAGGGTTAGGGTTCGGTTTCGGGTTAGGGTTAGGGTTAGGGTTAGGGTTAGGGTTAGGGTTAGGCTCAGGGTTCGGGTTAGAGTTAGGGTTAGGGTTAGAGTTCGGGTAATGGTTAGGGTTAGGTTTCGGGTTAGGGTTCGGGTTAGGGTTCGGGTTAGGGTTAGGGTTCGGGTTAGGGTTCGGGTTGGGGTTAGGGTTAGGGTTAGTGTTAGGGTTCGGGTTAGGGTTAGGGTTTGGGTTAGGGTTAGGGTTCGGGTTAGGTTTAGGGTTCCGGTTAAGGTTAGGGTTAGGGTTCGGGTTCGGGTTAGGGTTAGGGTTCGGGTTAGTGTTAGGGTTCGGGTTATGTTAGGGTTCGGGTTAGGGTTAGGGTTAGGGTTAGGGTTCGGGTTCGGGTTAGGGTTCGGGTTAGGGTTAGGGTTAGTGTTAGGTTTAGGTTTAGGGTTAGGGTTCGGGTTTGGTTTAGGGTTAGTGTTAAGGTTAGGGTTCGGGTTCGGGTTAGGGTTAGGGTTCGGGTTAGGGTTAGGGTTAGGGTTAGGGTTAGGGGTTAGGGTTAGGGTTACCGTTCGGGTTAGGTTTAGGGTTAGGTTTAGTGTTAGGGTTCGGGTTAGTGTTAGTGTTAGGGTTCGGGTTAGGATTAGGGTTAGGGTTAGGGTTCGGGTTAGGGTTAGGGTTAGGTTTCGGGTTAGGGTTAGGGTCAGGGTTATTTTAGGGTTAGGGTTCGGGTTAGGGTTAGGGTTAGGGTTAGGGTTAGGGTTAGGGTTCGGGTTAGGGTTAGGTTTAGGGTTAGGGTTCGGGTTAGGGTTAAGGTTCGGGTTATGTTTAGGTTTAAGTTTCGGGTTAGGGTTCGGGTTAGGGTTAGGGTTAGGGTTAGGGTTAGGGTTCGTCTTAGGGTTCTGGTTAGGTGTCGGGTTAGGGTTAGTGTTAGGGTTCGGGTTCGGGTTAGGGTTAGGGTTCGGGGTCGGGTTAGGGTTCGGGTTAGGGTTAGGGTTCGGTTTAGGGTTCGGGTTAGGGTTAGGGTTAAGGTTCGGGTTATGTTTAGGTTTAAGGTTCGGGTTAGGGTTCGGGTAAGGTTTAGGGTTAGGGTTAGGGTTAGGGTTCGTCTTAGGGTTCTGGTTAGGTGTCGTGTTAGGTTTAGTGTTAGGGTTTGGGTTCGGGGTTAGGGTTAGGGTTAGGGTTCGGGTTAGAGTTCGGGTTAGGGTTAGGATTCGGGTAAGGGGTTAGGGTTCGGGTTCGGGTTAGGGTTAGGGTTAGGGTACCGGTTAGGGTTAGGGTTTGGTTTCGGGTTAGGTTTAGTGTTAGGGTTAGGGTTAGGGTTAGGGTTCAGGTTAGGGTTAGGGTTAGGGTTCGGGTTAGGGTTCGATTTAGGCTTAGGGTTAGGGTTAGGGTTCGGGTTAGGGTTAGGTTTAGGGTAATGGTTCGGGTTAGGGTTAAGGTTCGGGTTATGGTTAGGGTTAAGGTTCGTGTTAGGGTTAGGGTTAGGGTTAGGATTAGGGTTAGGGTTCGTCTTAGGGTTCGGGTTAGGTGTCGGGTCAGGGTTAGTGTTAGGGTTTGGGTTTGGGTTAGGGTTAGGGTTCGGGTTCGGGTTAGGGTTAGGGTTCGGGTTAGGGTTAGGTTCGGGATAGGGTTAGGTTTCGGGTTAGGGTTAGGGTTCGGGTTCGGGTTAGGGTTAGGGTTAGGGTTAGGGTTAGTTTTAGGGTTAGGGTTCGGATTAGGGTTAGGGGTTGGGTTCGGGTTAGGGTTCGGGTTCGGGTTAGTGTTAGGGTTAGGGTTAGGGTTCGGGTTAGGTTTAGGGTTAGGGTTAGGGTTAGTGTTAGGGGATAGGGTTAGTGTTAGGGTTCGGGTTAGGGTTAGGGTTAGGGGTAGTGTTAGGGTTGTGGTTAGGGTTAGGGTTAGGGTTCGGGTTAGGGTTAGGGTTAGGGTTAGGGTTAGGTTTCGGGTTAGGGTTAGGGTTAGGGTTAGGGTTCGGGTTACGGTTAGGGTTAGGGTTTGGGTTAGGGTTCGGGTAAGGGTTAGGGTTAGGTTTCGGGTTAGGGTTAGGGTTAGGGTTAGCGTTTGGGTTAGTGTTAGGGTTAGGGTTAGGGTTAGGGTTCGGGTCAGGGTTACGGTTAAGGTTCGGGTTAGGGTTAGGGTTAGGGTTAGGGTTCGCGTTAGGGTTCGGGTTAGGGGTCGGGTTAGGGTTAGGTTTAGGGTTCGGATTAGGGTTAGGGTTAGGGTTCGGGTTCGGGTTAGGGTTAGGGTTCGGGTTAGGGTTAGGGTTAGGGTTCGGGTTCAGGTTAGGGTTAGAGTTCGGGATCCGGTTAGGGTTAGGGTTCGGGTTAAGGTTCGGGTTAGGGTTAGGGTTAGGGTTAGGGTTCGGGTTCGGGTTTAAGTTTAGGGTTAGGGTTCGGGTTAGGGTTCGGGTTAGGGTTCGGGTTTGGTTTAGGGTTAGTGTTAAGGTTAGGGTTCGGGTTCGGGTTAGGGTTCGGGTTAGGGTTAGTGTTAGGGTTCGGGTTGGGGTTCGGGTTAAGGTTAGTGTTAGGGTTTGGGTTCGGGTTAGGGTTAGGTTTCGGGTTAGGGGTAGGGTTCGGGTTCGGGTTAGGGTTAGGGTTCGGGTTAGGTTTCGGGTTAGGGTTAGGGTTCGGGTTAGGGTTAGGGTTCGGGTTAGGGTTAGGGTTAGGTTTAGGAGGTAGGGTTAGGGTTAGGGTTCGTGTTAGGGGTAGGGTTAGTGTTAGGGTTAGGGGTTAGGTTTCAGGTTAGGGTTAGGGTTCGGGTTAGGATTAGGGTTAGGGTTAGGGTTAGGGTTAGGGTTCGGGTTCGTGTTAGGGTTAGGGTTAGGGTTAAGGTTATGGTTAGGGTTTGGATTAGGGTTAGGGGTAGGGTTCGGGTTAGGGTTCGGGTTTGGGTTAGGGTTATGTATAGGTTTAGGGTTAGGGTTCGGTTTAGGGTTCGGGTTAGGGTTAGGGTTCGGTTTAGGGTTAGGGTTAGGGTTAGGGTTAGGGTTCGGGTTAGGGTTAGGGTTAAGGTTCGGGTTAGGTTTAGGGTTAGGATTAGGTTTCGCGTTAGGGTTCGGGTTACGGGTCGGTTTAGGGTTAGGGGTAGGATTCGGGTTTGGGTTAGGGTTTGGGTTAGGGTTCAGGTTAGGGTTAGGGTTCGGGTTAGGGGTCGGGTTAGGGTTAGGGTTAGGGTTCGGATTAGGGTTAGTGTTAGGGTTAGGGTTCGGATTCGGGTTAGGGTTAGGGTTCCGTTTAGGGTTAGGGTTAGGGTTAGGGTTCAGGTTAGGTTTAGAGTTCGGGATCCATTTAGGGTTAGGGTTCGGGTTACGGTTCGGTTTGGGGTTAGGGTTCGGTTTCGGGTTTAGGGTTAGGGTTAGGGTTCGGGTTAGGGTTCGGGTTAGGGTTAGGATTCGGGTAAGTGGTTAGGTTTCGGGTTCGGGTTAGGGTTAGAGTTTGGATTAGGGTTCGGGTTAGGGTTAGGGTTCGGGTTTGGGTTAGATTTAGTGTTAGGGTTAGGGTTCGGATTAGGGTTAGGGTTCGGGTTCGGGTTACGGTTAGGGTTAGGATTAGGGTTCGATTTCGGGTTAGGGTTAGGGTTAGGGTTAGGGTCAGGTTTCGGGTTAGGGTTACGGTTAGGGTTAGTGTTCGGGTTAGGGTTCGGTTTAGGAATCGGGTTAGGGTTCTGGTTAGGGTTAGGGTTCGGGTTAGGGTTAGGGTTAGGGTTAGGGTTCGGGTTAGGGTTAGGGTTCGGGTTAGGGTTCGGGTTAGGTTTCGGGTTAGGTTTAGGGTTTGGGTTAGGGATAGGGTTCGGGTTAGGGTTAGGGTTCCGGTTAGGGTTAAGGTTAGGTTTCGGGTTCGAGTTAGGGTTAGGGTTCGGGTTAGGCTTAGGTTTCGGGTTCGGGTTAGGGTTAGAGTTCGGGTTAGGGTTCGGGTTTGTGGTAGGGTTCGGGATAGGGTTAGGGTTCTTGTTAGGGTTAGGGTTAGGGTTAGGAGGTAGGGTTCGGGTTAGGTTTAGGTTTAGGGTTCGGGTTAGGGTTAGGGTTAGGGTTAGGGTTCGGGTTAGGGTTAGGGTTAGGGTTCAGGTTAGGGTTCGGGTTAGGGTTTGTTTAGGGTTAGGGTTCGGGTTAGGGTTAGGGTTAGGGTTCGGGTTAGGGTTAGGTTTAGGGTTAGGGTTAGGGTTAAGGTTCGGGTTAGGGTTAGGGTTAGGGTTAGGGTTAGGGTTCGCGTTAGGGTTCGGGTTAGGTGTCGGGTTAGGGTTAGTGTTAGGGTTCGGGTTCGGGTAAGGGTTAGGGTTCGGGTTCGGGTTAGGGTTCGGGTTAGGGTTAGGTTTAGAGTTAGGTTAGGGTTAGTGTTAAGGTTCGGGTTATGGTTAGGGTTAAGGTTCGGGTTAGGGTTAGGGTTAGGGTTAGGGTTAGGGTTCGCGTTAGGGTTCGGGTTAGGTGTCGGGTTAGGGTTAGTGTTAGGGTTCGGGTTCGGGTAAGGGTTAGGGTTCGGGTTCGGGTTAGGGTTCGGGTTAGGGTTAGGGTTAGTGTTAGGGTTCGGGTTCGGGGTTAGGGTTAGGGTTAGGGTTCGTGTTAGTGTTCGGGTTAGGGTTAGGATTCGGGTAAGGGGTTAGGGTTCGGGTTCTGGTTAGGGTTAGGGTTAGGTTCTGGTTAGGGTTAGGGTTTGGGTTCAGGTTAGTGTTAGTTTTAGGGTTCGGGTTAGGATTAGGGTTAGGGTTTGGTTTCGGATTAGGGTTCGGGTTAGGGTTAGGGTTAGGGTTAGGGTTAGGGTTCGGGTTAGGGTTAGGGTTAGGGTTTGGTTTAGGACTAGGGTTCGGGTACGGGTTCGGGTTCGGGTTAGGGTTATGGTTATGGTTCGGGTTAGGGTTAGGGTTCGGGATAGGGTTAGGGTTAGGGTTAGGGTTCGGATTAGGTTTAGGGGTAGAGTTCGGGTTAGGGTTAGGGATCGGGTTCGGGATAGGGTTAGGTTTAGGGTTAGGGGTTAGGGTTAGGGATAGGGTTCGGGTTAGGGTTAGGGTTCGGGTTATGGTTAGGTTTAGGGTTAGGGTTCGGGTTACGGTTAGGTTTAGGGTTCGGGTTAGGTTTCGGGTTAGGTTTAGGGTTAGGTTTCGGGTTAGGGTTAGGGTTAGGGTTAGGGTTCGGGTTAGGGTTAGGGTTAGGTTTAGGGTTCGGGTCAGGTTTAGGGTTAAGGTTCGGGTTAGGTTTAGGGTTAGGGTTAGGGTTAGGGTTCGCGTTAGGGTTAGGGTTAGGGGTCAGTTTAGGGTTAGGGTTAGGGTTCGGATTAGGGTTAGGTTTAGGGTTCGGGTTCGGGTTAGGGTTAGGGTTCTGGTTAGGGTTAGGTTTAGGGTTCGGGTTCAGGTTAGGGTTAGAGTTCGTGATCCGGTTAGAGTTAGGGTTCGGGTTACGGTTCATGTTAGGGTTAGGGTTAGGGTTAGGGTTCGGGTTCGGGTTTAGGGTTTGGGTTAGGGTTCGGGTTAGGGTTCGGGTTAGGGTTAGGATTCGGGTAGGGGGTTAGGGTTCGGGTTTGGGTTAGGGTTAGGGTTAGGGGTCCGGTTAAGGTTCGGGTTAGGGTTCGGGTTAGGGTTAGGTTTAGAGTTAGGGTTAGGGTTCGGGGTCGGGTTAGGAATAGAGTTTGGATTAGGGTTCGGTTTAGGGTTACGGTTCGGGTTAGGGTTCGGGTTCGGGTTAGGGTTAGGGTTCGGGTTCGGGTTAGGGTTCGTGTTTGGGTTAGAGTTCGGGTTAGGGTTAGGGTTAGTGTTAGGGTTCGGGTTTGGGTTAGGGTTCGGGTTCGGGTTCGGGTTAGGGTTAGGGTTCGGGTTAGGTTTAGGGTTTGGGTTAGGGTTATGGTTAGGGTTCGGGTTCGGGTTAGGGTTAGGGTTAGGGTTCGGTTTAGGTTTAGGGTTAGGGTTAGGGTTAGGGTTCGGGTTCGGGTTCGGGTTAGGGTTATGGTTAGGGTTCGTGTTAGGGTTAGGGTTCGGGATAGGGTTAGGGTTCGTGTTAGGGTTAGGGTTCGGGTTCGGGTTAGGGTTAGGTTTCGCGTTCGGGTTAGGGTTAGGGGTAGGTTTAGGGATAGGGTTAGGGTTCGGATTAGGGTTAGGGGTAGGGTTCGGGTTAGGGTTCGGGTTCGGGTTAGTGTTAGGGTTAGGGTTAGGGTTAGGGTTCGGGTTAGGGTTAGGGTTAGGGTTAGGGGTTAGGGTTAGGGTTAGGGTTGGGGTTAGGGTTAGGGTTAGGGTTAGGTTTAGGGTTAGGGTTCAGGTTAGGTTTAGGGTTAGGGTTCGGGTTAGGGTTAGGGTTAGGGTTAGGGTTAGGTTTCGGTTTAGGGTTAGGGTTAGGGTTAGGGTTCGGGTTACGGTTAGGGTTATGGTTCGGGTTAGGGTTCGGGTTAGGGTTAGGGTTAGGTTTCGGTTTAGGGTTAGGGTTAGGGTTCGGGTTAGGGTTAGGGTTCGGGTCAGGGTTAGGGTTAAGGTTCGGGTTAGGGTTAGGGTTAGGGTTAGGGTTCGCGTTAGGGTTCGGGTTAGGGGTCGGGTTAGGGTTAGGGTTAGGTTTCGGATTAGGGTTAGGGTTAGGGTTCGGGTTCGGGTTAGGGTTAGGGTTCCGGTTAGGGTTAGGGTTAAGGTTCGGGTTCAGTTTAGGGTTAGAGTTCGGGATCCGGTTAGGGTTAGGGTTAGGGATACGGTTCGGGTTAGGGTTAGGGTTAGGGTTAGGGTTGGGGTTCGGGTTTAGGGTTAGGGTTAGGTTTCGGGTTAGGGTTCGGGTTAGGGTTAGGATTCGGGTAAGGGGTTAGGGTTCGGATTCGGGTTCGGGTTAGGGTTAGGGTTCCGGTTAAGGTTAGGGTTAGGGTTCGGGTTAGGGTTAGGGTTAGGGTTAGGGTTAGGGTTAGGGTTAGGTTTAGGGTTATGGTTCAGGTTCAGGTTAGGGTTAGAGTTTGGATTAGGGTTCGGGTTAGGGTTAGGGTTCGGGTTAGGGTTAGGGTTCGGTTTAGGGTTAGGTTTAGTGTTAGGGTTATGGTTGGGATTAGGGTTAGGGATCGGGATCGGGTTACGGTTAGGGTTAGGGTTAGGGTTCGGTTTCGGGTTAGGGTTAGGGTTAGGGTCAGGGTTCGGGTTAGGGTTAGGGTTAGGGTTAGGTTTCGGGTTAGGGTTCGGGTTAGGGTTCGGGTTAGGGTTAGGGTTAGGGTTCGGGTTAGGGTTAGGGTTCGGGTTAGGGTTCGGGTTAGGTTTCGGGTTAGGGTTAGGGTTTTTGTTAGGGTTAGGGTTCGGGTTAGGGTTAGGGTTCCGGTTAGGGTTAGGGTTAGGGTTCGGGTTCGAGTTAGGGTTAGGTTTCGGGTTAGGTGTAGGTTTCGGGTTCGTGTTAGGGTTAGGGTTCGGGTTAGGGTTCGGGTTAGGGTTAGGGTTCGGGATAGGGTTAGGGTTCGGGTTAGGGTTAGGTTTAGGTTTAGGAGGTAGGGTTAGTATTAGGGTTCGTGTTAGGGTTAGGGTTAGGGTTAGGTTTCGGGTCGGGTTAGGGTTAGGGTTAGGTTTAAGGTTAGGGTTAGTGTTCGGATTAGCGTTAGGGGTAGGGTTCGGGATAGGGTTCGGGTTCGGGTTTGGGTTAGGGTTAGCGTTAGGGTTAGGGTTCTGGTTATTGTTATGGTTAGTGTTAGGGGTTAGGGTTAGGTTTAGGGTTCGGGTTAGGGTTAGGGTTACGATTAGGGTTAGGGTTCGGGTTAGGGTTAGGGTTAGGGTTCGGGTTAGGGTTAGGGTTAAGGTTATTGTTAGGGTTAGGGTTCGGGTTAGGGTTAGGGTTAAGGTTATTGTTAGGTTTAGGGTTCGGGTTAGGGTTAGGGTTAGGGTTCGGGTTATGGTTAGGGTTAGGGTTCGGGTTAGGGTTCGAGTTAGGGTTAGGTTTAGGGTTCGGGTTAGGATTCGGATTAGGTTTAGGGTTCGGTTTAGGGTTAGGGTTAGGGTTAGGTTTCGGGTTAGGGGTAGGGTTCGGGTTCGGGTTAGGGTTAGGGTTCGGGTTAGGGTTCGGGTTAGGGTTAGGGTTCGGGTTAGGGTTAGGTTTAGTGTTAGGGTTAGGGTTCGGATTAGGGTTAGGGTTCGGGTTCGGGTTAGGGTTAGGGTTAGGGTTAGGGTCAGGTTTCGGGTTAGGGTTACGGTTAGGGTTAGTGTTCGGGTTAGGGTTCGGTTTAGGAATCGGGTTAGGGTTAGGGTACGGGTTAGGGTTAGGGTTCGGGTCAGGGTTAGGGTTAAGGTTCGGGTTAGGTTTAGGGTTAGGGTTAGGGTTCTCGTTAGGGTTCGGGTTACGGGTCGGTTTAGGGTTAGGGGTAGGATTCGGGTTAGGGTTAGGGTTTGGGGTAGGGTTCAGGTTAGGGTTAGGGTTCGGGTTAGGGGTCGGGTTAGGGTTAGGGTTAGGGTTCGGATTAGGGTTAGTGTTAGGGTTAGGGTTCGGTTTCGGGTTAGGGTTAGGGTTCCATTTAGGGTTAGGGTTAGGGTTCGGGTTCAGGTTAGGTTTAGAGTTCGGGATCCATTTAGGGTTAGGGTTCGGGTTACGGTTCGGGTTGGGGTTAGTGATCGGTTTCGGGTTTAGGGTTAGGGTTAGGGTTCGGGTTAGGGTTCGGGTTAGGGTTAGGATTCGGGTAAGGGGTTAGGGTTCGGGTTCGGGTTAGGGTTAGAGTTTGGATTAGGGTTCGGGTTAGGGTTAGGGTTCGGGTTAGGGTTAGGTTTAGTGTTAGGGTTAGGGTTCGGATTAGGGTTAGGGTTCGGGTTCGGGTTAGGGTTAGGGTTAGGGTTCGATTTCGGGTTAGGGTTAGTGTTAGGGTTAGGGTCAGGTTTCGGGTTAGGGTTACGGTTAGGGTTAGTGTTCGGGTTAGGGTTCGGTTTAGGAATCGGGTTAGGGTTCGGGTTAGGGTTAGGGTTCGGGTTAGGGTTAGGGTTAGGGTTAGGGTTCGGGTTAGGGTTAGGGTTCGGGTTAGGGTTCGGGTTAGGTTTCGGGTTAGGGTTAGGGTTTGGGTTAGGGATAGGGTTCGGTTTAGGGTTAGGGTTCCGGTTAGGGTTAAGGTTAGGTTTCGGGTTCGAGTTAGGGTTAGGGTTCGGGTTAGGGTTAGGTTTCGTGTTCGGGTTAGGGTTAGGGTTCGGGTTAGGGTTCGGGTTAGGGTTATGGTTCGGGATAGGGTTAGGGTTCGTGTTAGGGTTAGGGTTAGGTTTAGGAGGTAGGGTTAGGGTTAGGGTTCGGGTAAAGGTTAGGGTTAGGGTTAGGGGTTAGGGTTAGGGTTAGGGTTAGGGTTCGGGTTAGGGTTAGGGTTAGGGTTAGGGTTAGGGTTCGGGTTAGGGTTAGTGTTAGGGTTCGGGTTCGGGTAAGGGTTAGGTTTCGGGTTCGGGTTAGGGTTCGGGTTAGGGTTAGGGGTAAGGTTCGGGTTAGGGTTAGGGTTAGGGTTAGGGTTAGGGTTAAGGTTAGGGTTCGGGTTAGGGTTATGGTTAGGGTTAGGGGTTAGGGTTAGGGTTAGTGTTCGGGTTAGGGTTAGTGTTACGATTATGTTTAGGGTTCGGGTTAGGGTTAGGTTTAGGGTTCGGGTTAGGGTTAGGGTTAGGGTTAGGGTTCGGGTAGGGTTAGGGTTAGGGTTCAGGTTAGGGTTCGGGTTAGGGTTTGGTTAGGGTTAGGGTTCGGGTTAGGGTTAGGTTTAGGGTTAGGGTTAGGGATAGGGGTAAGGTTCGGGTTAGGGTTAGGGTTAGGGTTAGGGTTAGGGTTCGCGTTAGGGTTCGGGTTAGGTGTCGGGTTAGGGTTAGTGTTAGGGTTCGGGTTCGCGTAAGGGTTAGGGTTCGGGTTCGGGTTAGGGTTCGGGTTAGGGTTAGGTTTAGGGTTAGGTTAGGGTTAGGGTTAAGGTTCGGGTTATGGTTAGGGTTAAGGTTCGGGTTAGGGTTAGGGTTAGGGTTAGGGTTAGGGTTCGCGTTAGGGTTCGGGTTAGGTGTCAGGTTAGGGTTAGTGTTAGGGTTCGGGTTCGGGTAAGGGTTAGGGTTCGGGTTCGGGTTAGGGTTCGGGTTAGGGTTAGGGTTAGTGTTAGGGTTCGGGTTCGGGGTTAGGGTTAGGGTTAGGGTTCGTGTTAGTGTTCGGGGTTAGGGTTAGGATTCGGGTAAGGGGTTAGGGTTCGGGTTCTGGTTAGGGTTAGGGTTAGGTTCTGGTTAGGGTTAGGGTTTGGGTTCAGGTTAGGGTTAGGGTTAGGGTTCGGGTTAGGATTAGTGTTAGGGTTTGGTTTAGGATTAGGGTTCGGGTTAGGGTTAGGGTTAGGGTTAGGGTTAGGTTTAGGGTTCGGGTTAGGGTTAGGGTTAGGGTTTGGTTTAGGATTAGGGTTCGGGTTCGGGTTCGGGTTCGGGTTAGGGTTATGGTTATGGTTCGGGTTAGGGTTTGGGTTCGGGATAAGGTTAGGGTTAGGGTTAGGGTTCGGATTAGGTTTAGGGGTAGAGTTCGGGTTACGGTTAGGGATCGGGTTCGGGATAGGGTTAGGTTTAGGGTTAGGGTTTAGGGTTAGGGATAGGGTTCGGGTTAGGGTTAGGGTTCGGGTTACGGTTAGGGTTTGGGTTCGGGTTAGGGTTCGGGTTAGGGTTAGGGTTAGGTTTCGGTTTAGGGTTAGGGTTAAGGTTCGGGTTAGGGTTAGGGTTCGGGTCAGGGTTAGGGTTAAGGTTCGGGTTAGGGTTAGGGTTAGGGTTAGGGTTAAGTTTAGGGTTAGGGTTCAGGTTAGGTTTAGGGTTAGGGTTCGGGTTAGGGTTAGGGTTAGGGTTAGGGTTAGGTTTCGGTTTAGGGTTAGGGTTAGGGTTAGGGTTCGGGTTACGGTTAGGGTTAGGGTTCGGGTTAGGGTTCGGGTTAGGGTTAGGGTTAGGTTTCGGTTTAGGGTTAGGGTTAGGGTTCGGGTTAGGGTTAGGGTTCGGGTCAGGGTTAGGGTTAAGGTTCGGGTTAGGGTTAGGGTTAGGGTTCGCGTTAGGGTTCGGGTTAGGGGTCGGGTTAGGGTTAGGGTTAGGGTTCGGATTAGGGTTAGGGTTAGTGTTCGGGTTCGGGTTAGGGTTAGGGTTCCGGTTAGGGTTAGGGTTAAGGTTCGGGTTCAGGTTAGGGTTAGAGTTCGGGATCCGGTTAGGGTTAGGGTTCGGGATACGGTTCGGGTTAGGGTTAGGGTTATGGTTAGGGTTGGGGTTCGGGTTTAGGGTTAGCGTTAGGGTTCGGGTTAGGGTTCGGGTTAGGGTTAGGATTCGGGTAAGGGGTTAGGGTTCGGATTCGGGTTCGGGTTAGGGTTAGGGTTCCGGTTAAGGTTAGGGTTAGGGTTCGGGTTAGGGTTAGGGTTAGGGTTAGGGTTAGGGTTAGGTTTAGGGTTATGGTTCGGGTTCGGGTTAGGGTTAGAGTTTGGATTAGGGTTCGGGTTAGGGTTAGGGTTCGGGTTAGGGTTAGGGTTCGGTTTAGGGTTAGGGTTAGTGTTAAGGTTAGGGTTGGGATTAGGGTTAGGGATCGGGATCGGGTTACGGTTAGGGTTAGGGTTAGGGTTCGGTTTCGGGTTAGGGTTAGGGTTAGGGTCAGGGTTCGGGTTAGGGTTAGGGTTAGGGTTAGGTTTCGGGTTAGGGTTCGGGTTAGGGTTCGGGTTAGGATTAGGGTTCGGGATAGGGTTAGGGTTCGGGTTAGGGTTAGGTTTAGGTATAGGAGGTAGGGTTAGTATTAGGGTTCGGGTTAGGGTTAGGGTTAGGGTTAGGGGTTAGGGTTCGGTTTAGGGTTAGGGTTCGGGTTAGGGTTAGGTTTAGGGTTAGGGTTAGGGTTAGGTTTCGGGTCGGGTTAGGGTTAGGGTTAGGTTTAAGGTTAGGGTTAGTGTTCGGATTAGCGTTAGGGGTAGGGTTCGGGATAGGGTTCGGGTTCGGGTTTGGGTTAGGGTTAGGGTTAGGGTTAGGGTTCTGGTTATTGTTATGGTTAGTGTTAGGGGTTAGGGTTAGGTTTAGGGTTCAGTTTAGGGTTAGGGTTACGATTAGGGTTAGGGTTCGGGTTAGGGTTAGGGTTAGGGTTCGTGTTAGGGTTAGGGTTAAGGTTATTGTTAGGGTTAGGGTTCGGGTTAGGGTTAGGGTTAGGGTTCGGGTTATGGTTAGGGTTAGGGTTCGGGTTAGGGTTCGAGTTAGGGTTAGGGTTAGGGTTCGGGTTAGGGTTCGGATTAGGTTTAGGGTTCGGTTTAGGGTTAGGGTTAGGGTTAGGGTTCAGGTTAGGGTTAGGGTTCGGGTTAGTGTTAGGTTTAGGGTTTGGGTTCGGTTTAGGGTTAGGGTTCTGGTTTGGGTTCGGGTTAGGGTTCGGGTTATGGTTAGGATTAGGGTAAGGGGTTAGGGTTCGGGTTCGGGTTAGGGTTAGGGTTAGGGTTCCGGTTAAGGTTAGGGTTAGGGTTCTGTTTAGGGTTAGGGTTAGTGTTAGGGTTAGGGTTCGGGTTAGGGTTAGGGTTCGGGTTAGGGTTCGGGTTCGGATTAGGGTTAGGGTTCCGGTTAGGGTTAGGGTTAGGGTTCGGGTTCAGGTTAGGTTTAGAGTTCGGGATCCGTTTAGGGTTAGGGTTCGGGTTACGGTTCGGGTTAGGGTTAGGGTTAGGGTTCGGTTTCGGGTTTAGGGTTAGGGTTAGGGTTCGGGTTAGGGTTCGGGTTAGGGTTAGGATTCGGGTAAGGGGTTAGGGTTCGGGTTCGGGTTAGGGTTAGGGTTAGGTTTAGGAGGTAGGGTTAGGGTTAGGGTTAGGGTTCGGGTTAGGGTTATGGTTAGGGTTCAGGTTAGGGTTCGGGTTAGGGTTAGGTCAGGGTTAGGGTTCGGGTTCTGGTTAGGGTTAGGGTTAGGGTTCGGGTTAGGATTAGGGTTAGGGTTAGGGTTAGGGTTAAGGTTCGGGTTATGGTTAGGGTTAAGTTTCGGGTTAGGTTTTGGGTTAGGTTTAGGGTTAGGGTTCGCGTTAGGGTTCGGGTTAGGTGTCGGGTAAGGGTTAGTGTTAGGGTTCGGGTTCGGGTTAGGGTTAGGGTTCGGGTTCGGATTAGGGTTCGGGTTAGGGTTAGGGTTAGGGTTAGTGTTAGGGTTCGGGTTCGGGGTTAGGGTTAGGGTTAGGGTTCGTTTTAGAGTTCGGGTTAGTGTTAGGATTCGGGTAAGGGGTTAGGGTTCGGGTTCGGGTTAGCGTTAGGGTTAGGTTCTGGTTAGTGTTAGGGTTTGGGTTCAGGTTAGGGTTAGGGTTAGGGTTCGGGTTAGGATTAGGGTTAGGGTTTGGTTTAGGGTTAGGGTTCGGGTTAGGGTTAGGGTTCGGGTTAGGGTTAGGGTTATGGTTAGGGTTAGGGTTCGGGTTAGGTTTAGGGTTAGGGTTCGGGTTAGGGTTAGGGTTCGGGTTAGGGTTAGGTTTAGGGTTCGGGTTAGGGTTAGGGTTAGGGTTCGGGTTAGGGTTGGGGTTCGGGTTCGGGTTAGGGTTAGGGTTCGGGTTCGGGTTAGGGTTCGGTTTTGGGTTAGGGTTCGGGTTCGGGTTAGGGTTAGTGTTAGGGTTCGGGTTAGGGTTAGGGTTCGGGTTCGGGATCAGGTTAGGGTTAGGGTTCGGATTAGGGTTAGGTTTTGGGTTAGGGTTATCGTTAGGGTTCGGGTTCGGTTTAGGGTAAGGGTTAGGGTTCGGTTTAGGGTTAGGGTTCGGGTTCGGGTTAGGGTTAGGGTTCGGGTTCGGTTTAGGATTCGGTTTTGGGTTAGGGTTAAGGTTCGGGTTAGGGTTAGGGTTCGGGTTCAGGTTCGGGTTAGGGTTATGGTTATGGCTCGGGTTAGGGTTAGGGTTCGGTATAGGGCTAGGGTTCGTGTTATTGTTAGGGTTCGGGTTCGGGTTATGGTTAGGTTTCGGGTTCGGGTTAGGGTAGTGTTAGGGTTAGGGTTAGGGTTAGGGTTAGGGTTCGGATTAGGTTTAGGGGTAGAGATCGGGTTAGGGTTAGGGTTCGGGTTCGGGTTAGGGTTAGGTTTAGGGTTAGGGGTTAGGGTTAGGGATAGGGTTCGGGTTAGGGTTAGGGTTCGGGTTATGGTTAGGGTTAGGTTTAGGGTTCGGGTTACGGTTAGGGTTAGGGTTCGGGTAAGGTTTCGGGTTAGGGTTAGGGTTAGGTTTCGGGTTAGGATTAGGGTTAGGGTTAGGGTTCGGGATAGGGTTAGGGTTAGGTTTAGTGTTCGGGTCAGGGTAAGGGTTAAGGTTCGGGTTAGGGTTAGGGTTAGGGTTTGGGTTCGCGTTACGGTTCGTGTTAGGTGTCGGGTTAGGGTTAGTGTTAGGGTTCGGTTTCGGGTTCGGGTTAGGGTTAGGGTTAGGGTTCGGGTTCGGGTTCGGGTTAGGGTTCGGGTTAGGGTTAGGGTTAGTGTTAGTGTTCGGGTTCGGGGTTATGGTTAGGGTTAGGGTTCGGGTTAGAGTTCGGGTTAGGGTTAGGATTCGATAAGGGGATAGGGTTCGGTTTAGGGATAGGGTTAGCGTTATGGTTCCGGTTAGTGTTAGGGTTTGGGTTCGGGTTAGGGTTAGGGTTAGTGTTAGGGTTCAGGTTAGGGTTAGGGTTAGGGTTCGGGTTAGGGTTCGGTTTAGGCTTAGGGTTAGGGTTAGGGTTAGGGTTCGGGTTAAGGTTAGGGTTCGGGTTAGGGTTAGTGTTAGGGTTAGGGTTAGGGTTAGGGTTCGGGTTAGGGTTAGGGTTAGTGTTTGGGTAGGGTTAGGTTTCGGGTTAGTGTTAGGGTTCGGGTTAGGGTTAGGGTTAGGGTTAGGGTTAGGGTTAGGGTTCGGGTTAGGGTTAGGGTTCGGGTTAGGGTTAGGGTTCGGGTTAGGGTTAGGTTTAGGGTTCGGGTTAGGGTTAGGGTTAGGGTCGGGTTAGGGTTGGGTTTCGGGTTCGGGTTAGGGTTAGGGTTCGCGTTCGGGTTAGGGTTCGGTTTTGGGTTAGGGTTCGGGTTAAGGTTAGGGTTTGGGTTAGGGTTATGGTTAGGGTTCGGGTTCGGGTTAGGGTTAGGGTTAGGGTTCGGTTTAGGGTTAGGATTCGGGTTAGGGTTAAGGTTCGGGTTCGGGTTCGGTTTAGGGTTATGGTTAGGGTTCGGGTTAGGGTTAGGGTTCGGGATAGGGTTAGGGTTCGGGTTAGTGTTAGGGTTCAGGTTCGGGTTAGGGTTAGGGTTCGGGTTCGGGTTAGGGTTAGTGTTAGGGTTAGGGTTAGTGTTAGGGTTCGGATTAGGGTTAGGGGTAGGTTTCAGGTTAGGGTTAGGGTTCGGGTTCGGGTTAGGGTTAGGGGTTAGTGTTAGGGTTAGTGTTCGGGTTAGGGTTAGGGTTCGGGTTAGGGTTAGGGTTCGGGTTAGGGTTAGGGTTAGGGTTCGGGTTAGTGTTAGGGTTAGGGTTAGGGTTAGGTTTTGGGTTAGGGTTAGGGTTAGGGTTAGGGTTAGGGTTAGGGTTCGGGTAACGGTTAGGGTTAGTGTTCGGGTTAGGGTTCTGGTTAGGTTTAGGGTTAGGTTTCGGGTTAGGGTTAGGGTTAGGTTTAGGGTTCGGGTTAGGGTTAGGGTTAGGGTTAGGGTTCGGGTCAGGGTTAGGGTTAAGGTTCGGGTTAGGGTTAGGTTTAGGGTTAGGGTTCGCTTTAGGGTTCGGGTTAGGGGTCAGGTTAGGGTTAGGTTTAGGGTTCAGATTAGGGTTAGGGTTAGGGTTCGGGTTCGGGTTAGGGTTAGGGTTCTGGTTAGGGTTAGGGTTCGGGTTCAGGTTAGGGTTAGAGTTCGGGATCCGGTTAGGGTTAGGGTTCGGGTTACGGTTCGGGTTAGGGTTAGGGTTAGGGTTAGGGTTCGGGTTCGGGTTCGGGTTCGGGTTCAGGTTAGGGTTAGGGTTAGGGTTCCGGTTAAGGTTAGGGTTAGGGTTCGGGTTAGGGTTAGGGTTAGGGTTAGGGTTAGGGTTCGGGTTCGGGTTAGGGTTAGAGTTTGGATTAGGGTTCGGGTTAGGGTTAGGGTTCGGGTTAGGGTTAGGTTTCGGGTTAGGGTTAGGGTTAGGGTTAGTGTTATGGTTAGGGTTCGGATTAGTGTTAGGGTTCGGGTTCGGGTTACGGTTAGGGTTAGGGTTAGGGTTCGGTTTCGGGTTAGGGTTAGGGTTAGGGTTAGTGTCAGGGTTCGGGTTAGGGTTAGGGTGAGGGTTAGGGTTCGGGTTAGGGTTAGGGTTAGGGTTCCGGTTAGGGTTAGGGTTAGGCTTATGGTTAGGTTTAAGGTTCGGGTTAGGGTTAGGGTTAGGTTTAGGGTTAGGTTTCGGGTTAGGGTTAGGGTTAGGGTGCGGGTTAGGGTTCGGGTTAGGGTTAGGGTTAGGGGTAGGGTTCGGGTTAGGGTTAGGGTTAGGTTTCGGCTTAGGGTTATGTTTATCGTTAGGGTTAGGGTTAGGCTTAGGGTTCGGGTTAGGGTTAGGGTTAAGGTTCGGGTTAGGGTTAGGTTTAGGGTTCGGGTTAGGGCTCGGGTTAGGGTTAGGGTTAGGGTTAGGGTTCGGGTTCGGGTTCGGGGTTAGGGTTAGGGTTAGGGTTCGGTCTAGGGTTCGGGTTAGGTTTAGGATACGGGTAAGGGGTTAGGGTTCGGGTTCGGGTTAGGTTTAGGTTTAGGATTCCGGTTAAGGTTAGGGTTAGGGTTCGGGTTAGGTTTAGGGTTAGGGTTAGGTTTAGGGTTCGGGTTAGGGTTAGGGTTAGGGTTCGGGTTAGGGTTCGGGTTCGGGTTAGGGTTAGGGTTAGGTTTAGGGTTCGGGTTAGGGTCACGGTTCGGGTTAGGGTTAGGGTTAGGGTTAGGGTTCTGGTTCGGGTTAGCGTGAGGGTTGGGGTTCGGTTTAGGGTTCGGGTTAGGGTTCGTGTTAGGGTTAGGGTTAGGTTTAGGGTTCGGGTTCGGGGTTAGGGTTAGGTTTAGGGTTCGGGTTAGCATTCGGGTTAGGGTTAGGATTCGGGTAAGGGGTAAGGGTTCGGGTTTGGGTTAGGGTTAGTGTTAGGGTTCCGGTTAGGGTTAGGGTTAGGGTTCGGGTTAGGGTTCGGTTTAGGGTTCGGTTAGGCTTAGGGTTAGGTTTAGGTTTAGGGTTCGGTTTAGGGTTAGGGTTCTGTTAGGGTTAGATTTAGGGTTAGAGTTAGGGTTCGGGATTAGGTTTCGTGTTAGGATTATGGTTCGGGTTAGAGTTAGGGTTAGAGTTAGAGTTAGGGTTAGGGTTAGGGTTCGGGTTAGGGTTAGGGTTATGGTCAGGGTTAGGGTTCGGGTAGGGTTAGGGTTAGGGTTCGGGTTCGGGTTCGGGTTAGGGTTCGGGTTCGGGTTCGGGTTAGGGTTAGGGTTCGGGTTCGGGTTAGGGTTCGGGTTAGCGTTAGGGGTTAGGGTTCAGGTTAGGGTTAGCGTTAGGGTTCGGGTTAGGGTTAGGGGTAGTGTTAGAGTTAGGGTTAGGGATTGGGTTAGGGTTAGGTTTCGGGTTAGGGTTCGGGTTAGGGTTAGGGTTCGTGTTAGGGTTCGGGTTAGGGTTAGGGTTAGGGTTCGGGTTAGGGTTCGGGTTAGGGTTAGGGTTCGGGTTAGGGTTATGGTTAGGGTTAGGGTTCGGGTTCGCGTTAGGGTTCGGGTTAGGGGTCAGGTTAGGGTTAGGTTTAGGGTTCGGATTAGGGTTAGGGTTAGGGTTCGGGTTCGGGTTAGGGTTAGGGTTCTGGTTAGGGTTAGGGTTAGGGTTCGGGTTCAGGTTAGGGTTAGAGTTCGGGATCCGGTGAGGGTTAGGGTTCGGGTTACGGTTCGGGTTAGGGTTAGGGTTAGGTTTCGGGTTCGGGTTTAGGGTTAGGGTTAGGGTTCGGGTTAGGGTTCGGGTTAGGGTTAGGATTCGGGTAAGGGGTTAGGGTTTGGGTTCGGATTAGGGTTAGTGTTAGGGTTAGGGTTCGGTTTCGGGTTAGGGTTAGGGTTCCATTTAGGGTTAGGGTTAGGGTTCGGGTTCAGGTTAGGTTTAGAGTTCGGGATCCATTTAGGGTTAGGGTTCGGGTTACGGTTCGGGTTGGGGTTAGTGATCGGTTTCGGGTTTAGGGTTAGGGTTAGGGTTCGGGTTAGGGTTCGGGTTAGGGTTAGGATTCGGGTAAGGGGTTAGGGTTCGGGTTCGGGTTAGGGTTAGAGTTTGGATTAGGGTTCGGGTTAGGGTTAGGGTTCGGGTTAGGGTTAGGTTTAGTGTTAGGGTTAGGGTTCGGATTAGGGTTAGGGTTCGGGTTCGGGTTAGGGTTAGGGTTAGGGTTCGATTTCGGGTTAGGGTTAGTGTTAGGGTTAGGGTCAGGTTTCGGGTTAGGGTTACGGTTAGGGTTAGTGTTCGGGTTAGGGTTCGGTTTAGGAATCGGGTTAGGGTTCGGGTTAGGGTTAGGGTTCGGGTTAGGGTTAGGGTTAGGGTTAGGGTTCGGGTTAGGGTTAGGGTTCGGGTTAGGGTTCGGGTTAGGTTTCGGGTTAGGGTTAGGGTTTGGGTTAGGGATAGGGTTCGGTTTAGGGTTAGGGTTCCGGTTAGGGTTAAGGTTAGGTTTCGGGTTCGAGTTAGGGTTAGGGTTCGGGTTAGGGTTAGGTTTCGGGTTCGGGTTAGGGTTAGGGTTCGGGTTAGGGTTCGGGTTAGGGTTATGGTTCGGGATAGGGTTAGGGTTCGTGTTAGGGTTAGGGTTAGGTTTAGGAGGTAGGGTTAGGGTTAGGGTTCGGGTAAAGGTTAGGGTTAGGGTTAGGGGTTAGGGTTAGGGTTAGGGTTAGGGTTCGGGTTAGGGTTAGGGTTAGGGTTAGGGTTAAGGTTCGGGTTAGGGTTAGTGTTAGGGTTCGGGTTCGGGTAAGGGTTAGGTTTCGGGTTCGGGTTAGGGTTCGGGTTAGGGTTAGGGGTAAGGTTCGGGTTAGGGTTAGGGTTAGGGTTAGGGTTAGGGTTAAGGTTAGGGTTCGGGTTAGGGTTATGGTTAGGGTTAGGGGTTAGGGTTAGGGTTAGTGTTCGGGTTAGGGTTAGTGTTACGATTATGTTTAGGGTTCGGGTTAGGGTTAGGTTTAGGGTTCGGGTTAGGGTTAGGGTTAGGGTTAGGGTTCGGGTAGGGTTAGGGTTAGGGTTAGGGTTCGGGTTAGTGTTAGGGTTAGGGTTAGGGTTAGGTTTTGGGTTAGGGTTAGGGTTAGGGTTAGGGTTAGGGTTAGGGTTCGGGTAACGGTTAGGGTTAGTGTTCGGGTTAGGGTTCTGGTTAGGTTTAGGGTTAGGTTTCGGGTTAGGGTTAGGGTTAGGTTTAGGGTTCGGGTTAGGGTTAGGGTTAGGGTTAGGGTTCGGGTCAGGGTTAGGGTTAAGGTTCGGGTTAGGGTTAGGTTTAGGGTTAGGGTTCGCTTTAGGGTTCGGGTTAGGGGTCAGGTTAGGGTTAGGTTTAGGGTTCAGATTAGGGTTAGGGTTAGGGTTCGGGTTCGGGTTAGGGTTAGGGTTCTGGTTAGGGTTAGGGTTCGGGTTCAGGTTAGGGTTAGAGTTCGGGATCCGGTTAGGGTTAGGGTTCGGGTTACGGTTCGGGTTAGGGTTAGGGTTAGGGTTAGGGTTCGGGTTCGGGTTCGGGTTCGGGTTCAGGTTAGGGTTAGGGTTAGGGTTCCGGTTAAGGTTAGGGTTAGGGTTCGGGTTAGGGTTAGGGTTAGGGTTAGGGTTAGGGTTCGGGTTCGGGTTAGGGTTAGAGTTTGGATTAGGGTTCGGGTTAGGGTTAGGGTTCGGGTTAGGGTTAGGTTTCGGGTTAGGGTTAGGGTTAGGGTTAGTGTTATGGTTAGGGTTCGGATTAGTGTTAGGGTTCGGGTTCGGGTTACGGTTAGGGTTAGGGTTAGGGTTCGGTTTCGGGTTAGGGTTAGGGTTAGGGTTAGTGTCAGGGTTCGGGTTAGGGTTAGGGTGAGGGTTAGGGTTCGGGTTAGGGTTAGGGTTAGGGTTCCGGTTAGGGTTAGGGTTAGGCTTATGGTTAGGTTTAAGGTTCGGGTTAGGGTTAGGGTTAGGTTTAGGGTTAGGTTTCGGGTTAGGGTTAGGGTTAGGGTGCGGGTTAGGGTTCGGGTTAGGGTTAGGGTTAGGGGTAGGGTTCGGGTTAGGGTTAGGGTTAGGTTTCGGCTTAGGGTTATGTTTATCGTTAGGGTTAGGGTTAGGCTTAGGGTTCGGGTTAGGGTTAGGGTTAAGGTTCGGGTTAGGGTTAGGTTTAGGGTTCGGGTTAGGGCTCGGGTTAGGGTTAGGGTTAGGGTTAGGGTTCGGGTTCGGGTTCGGGGTTAGGGTTAGGGTTAGGGTTCGGTCTAGGGTTCGGGTTAGGTTTAGGATACGGGTAAGGGGTTAGGGTTCGGGTTCGGGTTAGGTTTAGGTTTAGGATTCCGGTTAAGGTTAGGGTTAGGGTTCGGGTTAGGTTTAGGGTTAGGGTTAGGTTTAGGGTTCGGGTTAGGGTTAGGGTTAGGGTTCGGGTTAGGGTTCGGGTTCGGGTTAGGGTTAGGGTTAGGTTTAGGGTTCGGGTTAGGGTCACGGTTCGGGTTAGGGTTAGGGTTAGGGTTAGGGTTCTGGTTCGGGTTAGCGTGAGGGTTGGGGTTCGGTTTAGGGTTCGGGTTAGGGTTCGTGTTAGGGTTAGGGTTAGGTTTAGGGTTCGGGTTCGGGGTTAGGGTTAGGTTTAGGGTTCGGGTTAGCATTCGGGTTAGGGTTAGGATTCGGGTAAGGGGTAAGGGTTCGGGTTTGGGTTAGGGTTAGTGTTAGGGTTCCGGTTAGGGTTAGGGTTAGGGTTCGGGTTAGGGTTCGGTTTAGGGTTCGGTTAGGCTTAGGGTTAGGTTTAGGTTTAGGGTTCGGTTTAGGGTTAGGGTTCTGTTAGGGTTAGATTTAGGGTTAGAGTTAGGGTTCGGGATTAGGTTTCGTGTTAGGATTATGGTTCGGGTTAGAGTTAGGGTTAGAGTTAGAGTTAGGGTTAGGGTTAGGGTTCGGGTTAGGGTTAGGGTTATGGTCAGGGTTAGGGTTCGGGTAGGGTTAGGGTTAGGGTTCGGGTTCGGGTTCGGGTTAGGGTTCGGGTTCGGGTTCGGGTTAGGGTTAGGGTTCGGGTTCGGGTTAGGGTTCGGGTTAGCGTTAGGGGTTAGGGTTCAGGTTAGGGTTAGCGTTAGGGTTCGGGTTAGGGTTAGGGGTAGTGTTAGAGTTAGGGTTAGGGATTGGGTTAGGGTTAGGTTTCGGGTTAGGGTTCGGGTTAGGGTTAGGGTTCGTGTTAGGGTTCGGGTTAGGGTTAGGGTTAGGGTTCGGGTTAGGGTTCGGGTTAGGGTTAGGGTTCGGGTTAGGGTTATGGTTAGGGTTAGGGTTCGGGTTCGCGTTAGGGTTCGGGTTAGGGGTCAGGTTAGGGTTAGGTTTAGGGTTCGGATTAGGGTTAGGGTTAGGGTTCGGGTTCGGGTTAGGGTTAGGGTTCTGGTTAGGGTTAGGGTTAGGGTTCGGGTTCAGGTTAGGGTTAGAGTTCGGGATCCGGTGAGGGTTAGGGTTCGGGTTACGGTTCGGGTTAGGGTTAGGGTTAGGTTTCGGGTTCGGGTTTAGGGTTAGGGTTAGGGTTCGGGTTAGGGTTCGGGTTAGGGTTAGGATTCGGGTAAGGGGTTAGGGTTTGGGTTCGGATTAGGGTTAGTGTTAGGGTTAGGGTTCGGTTTCGGGTTAGGGTTAGGGTTCCATTTAGGGTTAGGGTTAGGGTTCGGGTTCAGGTTAGGTTTAGAGTTCGGGATCCATTTAGGGTTAGGGTTCGGGTTACGGTTCGGGTTGGGGTTAGTGATCGGTTTCGGGTTTAGGGTTAGGGTTAGGGTTCGGGTTAGGGTTCGGGTTAGGGTTAGGATTCGGGTAAGGGGTTAGGGTTCGGGTTCGGGTTAGGGTTAGAGTTTGGATTAGGGTTCGGGTTAGGGTTAGGGTTCGGGTTAGGGTTAGGTTTAGTGTTAGGGTTAGGGTTCGGATTAGGGTTAGGGTTCGGGTTCGGGTTAGGGTTAGGGTTAGGGTTCGATTTCGGGTTAGGGTTAGTGTTAGGGTTAGGGTCAGGTTTCGGGTTAGGGTTACGGTTAGGGTTAGTGTTCGGGTTAGGGTTCGGTTTAGGAATCGGGTTAGGGTTCGGGTTAGGGTTAGGGTTCGGGTTAGGGTTAGGGTTAGGGTTAGGGTTCGGGTTAGGGTTAGGGTTCGGGTTAGGGTTCGGGTTAGGTTTCGGGTTAGGGTTAGGGTTTGGGTTAGGGATAGGGTTCGGTTTAGGGTTAGGGTTCCGGTTAGGGTTAAGGTTAGGTTTCGGGTTCGAGTTAGGGTTAGGGTTCGGGTTAGGGTTAGGTTTCGGGTTCGGGTTAGGGTTAGGGTTCGGGTTAGGGTTCGGGTTAGGGTTATGGTTCGGGATAGGGTTAGGGTTCGTGTTAGGGTTAGGGTTAGGTTTAGGAGGTAGGGTTAGGGTTAGGGTTCGGGTAAAGGTTAGGGTTAGGGTTAGGGGTTAGGGTTAGGGTTAGGGTTAGGGTTCGGGTTAGGGTTAGGGTTAGGGTTAGGGTTAAGGTTCGGGTTAGGGTTAGTGTTAGGGTTCGGGTTCGGGTAAGGGTTAGGTTTCGGGTTCGGGTTAGGGTTCGGGTTAGGGTTAGGGGTAAGGTTCGGGTTAGGGTTAGGGTTAGGGTTAGGGTTAGGGTTAAGGTTAGGGTTCGGGTTAGGGTTATGGTTAGGGTTAGGGGTTAGGGTTAGGGTTAGTGTTCGGGTTAGGGTTAGTGTTACGATTATGTTTAGGGTTCGGGTTAGGGTTAGGTTTAGGGTTCGGGTTAGGGTTAGGGTTAGGGTTAGGGTTCGGGTAGGGTTAGGGTTAGGGTTCAGGTTAGGGTTCGGGTTAGGGTTTGGTTAGGGTTAGGGTTCGGGTTAGGGTTAGGTTTAGGGTTAGGGTTAGGGTTAGGGGTAAGGTTCGGGTTAGGGTTAGGGTTAGGGTTAGGGTTAGGGTTCGCGTTAGGGTTCGGGTTAGGTGTCGGGTTAGGGTTAGTGTTAGGGTTCGGGTTCGCGTAAGGGTTAGGGTTCGGGTTCGGGTTAGGGTTCGGGTTAGGGTTAGGTTTAGGGTTAGGTTAGGGTTAGGGTTAAGGTTCGGGTTATGGTTAGGGTTAAGGTTCGGGTTAGGGTTAGGGTTAGGGTTAGGGTTAGGGTTCGCGTTAGGGTTCGGGTTAGGTGTCAGGTTAGGGTTAGTGTTAGGGTTCGGGTTCGGGTAAGGGTTAGGGTTCGGGTTCGGGTTAGGGTTCGGGTTAGGGTTAGGGTTAGTGTTAGGGTTCGGGTTCGGGGTTAGGGTTAGGGTTAGGGTTCGTGTTAGTGTTCGGGGTTAGGGTTAGGATTCGGGTAAGGGGTTAGGGTTCGGGTTCTGGTTAGGGTTAGGGTTAGGTTCTGGTTAGGGTTAGGGTTTGGGTTCAGGTTAGGGTTAGGGTTAGGGTTCGGGTTAGGATTAGTGTTAGGGTTTGGTTTAGGATTAGGGTTCGGGTTAGGGTTAGGGTTAGGGTTAGGGTTAGGTTTAGGGTTCGGGTTAGGGTTAGGGTTAGGGTTTGGTTTAGGATTAGGGTTCGGGTTCGGGTTCGGGTTCGGGTTAGGGTTATGGTTATGGTTCGGGTTAGGGTTTGGGTTCGGGATAGGGTTAGGGTTAGGGTTAGGGTTCGGATTAGGTTTAGGGGTAGAGTTCGGGTTACGGTTAGGGATCGGGTTCGGGATAGGGTTAGGTTTAGGGTTAGGGTTTAGGGTTAGGGATAGGGTTCGGGTTAGGGTTAGGGTTCGGGTTACGGTTAGGGTTTGGGTTCGGGTTAGGGTTCGGGTTAGGGTTAGGGTTAGGTTTCGGTTTAGGGTTAGGGTTAAGGTTCGGGTTAGGGTTAGGGTTCGGGTCAGGGTTAGGGTTAAGGTTCGGGTTAGGGTTAGGGTTAGGGTTAGGGTTAAGTTTAGGGTTAGGGTTCAGGTTAGGTTTAGGGTTAGGGTTCGGGTTAGGGTTAGGGTTAGGGTTAGGGTTAGGTTTCGGTTTAGGGTTAGGGTTAGGGTTAGGGTTCGGGTTACGGTTAGGGTTAGGGTTCGGGTTAGGGTTCGGGTTAGGGTTAGGGTTAGGTTTCGGTTTAGGGTTAGGGTTAGGGTTCGGGTTAGGGTTAGGGTTCGGGTCAGGGTTAGGGTTAAGGTTCGGGTTAGGGTTAGGGTTAGGGTTCGCGTTAGGGTTCGGGTTAGGGGTCGGGTTAGGGTTAGGGTTAGGGTTCGGATTAGGGTTAGGGTTAGTGTTCGGGTTCGGGTTAGGGTTAGGGTTCCGGTTAGGGTTAGGGTTAAGGTTCGGGTTCAGGTTAGGGTTAGAGTTCGGGATCCGGTTAGGGTTAGGGTTCGGGATACGGTTCGGGTTAGGGTTAGGGTTATGGTTAGGGTTGGGGTTCGGGTTTAGGGTTAGCGTTAGGGTTCGGGTTAGGGTTCGGGTTAGGGTTAGGATTCGGGTAAGGGGTTAGGGTTCGGATTCGGGTTCGGGTTAGGGTTAGGGTTCCGGTTAAGGTTAGGGTTAGGGTTCGGGTTAGGGTTAGGGTTAGGGTTAGGGTTAGGGTTAGGTTTAGGGTTATGGTTCGGGTTCGGGTTAGGGTTAGAGTTTGGATTAGGGTTCGGGTTAGGGTTAGGGTTCGGGTTAGGGTTAGGGTTCGGTTTAGGGTTAGGGTTAGTGTTAAGGTTAGGGTTGGGATTAGGGTTAGGGATCGGGATCGGGTTACGGTTAGGGTTAGGGTTAGGGTTCGGTTTCGGGTTAGGGTTAGGGTTAGGGTCAGGGTTCGGGTTAGGGTTAGGGTTAGGGTTAGGTTTCGGGTTAGGGTTCGGGTTAGGGTTCGGGTTAGGATTAGGGTTCGGGATAGGGTTAGGGTTCGGGTTAGGGTTAGGTTTAGGTATAGGAGGTAGGGTTAGTATTAGGGTTCGGGTTAGGGTTAGGGTTAGGGTTAGGGGTTAGGGTTCGGTTTAGGGTTAGGGTTCGGGTTAGGGTTAGGTTTAGGGTTAGGGTTAGGGTTAGGTTTCGGGTCGGGTTAGGGTTAGGGTTAGGTTTAAGGTTAGGGTTAGTGTTCGGATTAGCGTTAGGGGTAGGGTTCGGGATAGGGTTCGGGTTCGGGTTTGGGTTAGGGTTAGGGTTAGGGTTAGGGTTCTGGTTATTGTTATGGTTAGTGTTAGGGGTTAGGGTTAGGTTTAGGGTTCAGTTTAGGGTTAGGGTTACGATTAGGGTTAGGGTTCGGGTTAGGGTTAGGGTTAGGGTTCGTGTTAGGGTTAGGGTTAAGGTTATTGTTAGGGTTAGGGTTCGGGTTAGGGTTAGGGTTAGGGTTCGGGTTATGGTTAGGGTTAGGGTTCGGGTTAGGGTTCGAGTTAGGGTTAGGGTTCGGGTTAGGGTTCGGATTAGGTTTAGGGTTCGGTTTAGGGTTAGGGTTAGGGTTAGGGTTCAGGTTAGGGTTAGGGTTCGGGTTAGTGTTAGGTTTAGGGTTTGGGTTCGGTTTAGGGTTAGGGTTCTGGTTTGGGTTCGGGTTAGGGTTCGGGTTATGGTTAGGATTAGGGTAAGGGGTTAGGGTTCGGGTTCGGGTTAGGGTTAGGGTTAGGGTTCCGGTTAAGGTTAGGGTTAGGGTTCTGTTTAGGGTTAGGGTTAGTGTTAGGGTTAGGGTTCGGGTTAGGGTTAGGGTTCGGGTTAGGGTTCGGGTTCGGATTAGGGTTAGGGTTCCGGTTAGGGTTAGGGTTAGGGTTCGGGTTCAGGTTAGGTTTAGAGTTCGGGATCCGTTTAGGGTTAGGGTTCGGGTTACGGTTCGGGTTAGGGTTAGGGTTAGGGTTCGGTTTCGGGTTTAGGGTTAGGGTTAGGGTTCGGGTTAGGGTTCGGGTTAGGGTTAGGATTCGGGTAAGGGGTTAGGGTTCGGGTTCGGGTTAGGGTTAGGGTTAGGTTTAGGAGGTAGGGTTAGGGTTAGGGTTAGGGTTCGGGTTAGGGTTATGGTTAGGGTTCAGGTTAGGGTTCGGGTTAGGGTTAGGTCAGGGTTAGGGTTCGGGTTCTGGTTAGGGTTAGGGTTAGGGTTCGGGTTAGGATTAGGGTTAGGGTTAGGGTTAGGGTTAGGGTTAAGGTTCGGGTTATGGTTAGGGTTAAGTTTCGGGTTAGGTTTTGGGTTAGGTTTAGGGTTAGGGTTCGCGTTAGGGTTCGGGTTAGGTGTCGGGTAAGGGTTAGTGTTAGGGTTCGGGTTCGGGTTAGGGTTAGGGTTCGGGTTCGGATTAGGGTTCGGGTTAGGGTTAGGGTTAGGGTTAGTGTTAGGGTTCGGGTTCGGGGTTAGGGTTAGGGTTAGGGTTCGTTTTAGAGTTCGGGTTAGTGTTAGGATTCGGGTAAGGGGTTAGGGTTCGGGTTCGGGTTAGCGTTAGGGTTAGGTTCTGGTTAGTGTTAGGGTTTGGGTTCAGGTTAGGGTTAGGGTTAGGGTTCGGGTTAGGATTAGGGTTAGGGTTTGGTTTAGGGTTAGGGTTCGGGTTAGGGTTAGGGTTCGGGTTAGGGTTAGGGTTATGGTTAGGGTTAGGGTTCGGGTTAGGTTTAGGGTTAGGGTTCGGGTTAGGGTTAGGGTTCGGGTTAGGGTTAGGTTTAGGGTTCGGGTTAGGGTTAGGGTTAGGGTTCGGGTTAGGGTTGGGGTTCGGGTTCGGGTTAGGGTTAGGGTTCGGGTTCGGGTTAGGGTTCGGTTTTGGGTTAGGGTTCGGGTTCGGGTTAGGGTTAGTGTTAGGGTTCGGGTTAGGGTTAGGGTTCGGGTTCGGGATCAGGTTAGGGTTAGGGTTCGGATTAGGGTTAGGTTTTGGGTTAGGGTTATCGTTAGGGTTCGGGTTCGGTTTAGGGTAAGGGTTAGGGTTCGGTTTAGGGTTAGGGTTCGGGTTCGGGTTAGGGTTAGGGTTCGGGTTCGGTTTAGGATTCGGTTTTGGGTTAGGGTTAAGGTTCGGGTTAGGGTTAGGGTTCGGGTTCAGGTTCGGGTTAGGGTTATGGTTATGGCTCGGGTTAGGGTTAGGGTTCGGTATAGGGCTAGGGTTCGTGTTATTGTTAGGGTTCGGGTTCGGGTTATGGTTAGGTTTCGGGTTCGGGTTAGGGTAGTGTTAGGGTTAGGGTTAGGGTTAGGGTTAGGGTTCGGATTAGGTTTAGGGGTAGAGATCGGGTTAGGGTTAGGGTTCGGGTTCGGGTTAGGGTTAGGTTTAGGGTTAGGGGTTAGGGTTAGGGATAGGGTTCGGGTTAGGGTTAGGGTTCGGGTTATGGTTAGGGTTAGGTTTAGGGTTCGGGTTACGGTTAGGGTTAGGGTTCGGGTAAGGTTTCGGGTTAGGGTTAGGGTTAGGTTTCGGGTTAGGATTAGGGTTAGGGTTAGGGTTCGGGATAGGGTTAGGGTTAGGTTTAGTGTTCGGGTCAGGGTAAGGGTTAAGGTTCGGGTTAGGGTTAGGGTTAGGGTTTGGGTTCGCGTTAGGGTTCGTGTTAGGTGTCGGGTTAGGGTTAGTGTTAGGGTTCGGTTTCGGGTTCGGGTTAGGGTTAGGGTTAGGGTTCGGGTTCGGGTTCGGGTTAGGGTTCGGGTTAGGGTTAGGGTTAGTGTTAGTGTTCGGGTTCGGGGTTATGGTTAGGGTTAGGGTTCGGGTTAGAGTTCGGGTTAGGGTTAGGATTCGATAAGGGGATAGGGTTCGGTTTAGGGATAGGGTTAGCGTTATGGTTCCGGTTAGTGTTAGGGTTTGGGTTCGGGTTAGGGTTAGGGTTAGTGTTAGGGTTCAGGTTAGGGTTAGGGTTAGGGTTCGGGTTAGGGTTCGGTTTAGGCTTAGGGTTAGGGTTAGGGTTAGGGTTCGGGTTAAGGTTAGGGTTCGGGTTAGGGTTAGTGTTAGGGTTAGGGTTAGGGTTAGGGTTCGGGTTAGGGTTAGGGTTAGTGTTTGGGTAGGGTTAGGTTTCGGGTTAGTGTTAGGGTTCGGGTTAGGGTTAGGGTTAGGGTTAGGGTTAGGGTTAGGGTTCGGGTTAGGGTTAGGGTTCGGGTTAGGGTTAGGGTTCGGGTTAGGGTTAGGTTTAGGGTTCGGGTTAGGGTTAGGGTTAGGGTCGGGTTAGGGTTGGGTTTCGGGTTCGGGTTAGGGTTAGGGTTCGCGTTCGGGTTAGGGTTCGGTTTTGGGTTAGGGTTCGGGTTAAGGTTAGGGTTTGGGTTAGGGTTATGGTTAGGGTTCGGGTTCGGGTTAGGGTTAGGGTTAGGGTTCGGTTTAGGGTTAGGATTCGGGTTAGGGTTAAGGTTCGGGTTCGGGTTCGGTTTAGGGTTATGGTTAGGGTTCGGGTTAGGGTTAGGGTTCGGGATAGGGTTAGGGTTCGGGTTAGTGTTAGGGTTCAGGTTCGGGTTAGGGTTAGGGTTCGGGTTCGGGTTAGGGTTAGTGTTAGGGTTAGGGTTAGTGTTAGGGTTCGGATTAGGGTTAGGGGTAGGTTTCAGGTTAGGGTTAGGGTTCGGGTTCGGGTTAGGGTTAGGGGTTAGTGTTAGGGTTAGTGTTCGGGTTAGGGTTAGGGTTCGGGTTAGGGTTAGGGTTCGGGTTAGGGTTAGGGTTAGGGTTCGGGTTAGTGTTAGGGTTAGGGTTAGGGTTAGGTTTTGGGTTAGGGTTAGGGTTAGGGTTAGGGTTAGGGTTAGGGTTCGGGTAACGGTTAGGGTTAGTGTTCGGGTTAGGGTTCTGGTTAGGTTTAGGGTTAGGTTTCGGGTTAGGGTTAGGGTTAGGTTTAGGGTTCGGGTTAGGGTTAGGGTTAGGGTTAGGGTTCGGGTCAGGGTTAGGGTTAAGGTTCGGGTTAGGGTTAGGTTTAGGGTTAGGGTTCGCTTTAGGGTTCGGGTTAGGGGTCAGGTTAGGGTTAGGTTTAGGGTTCAGATTAGGGTTAGGGTTAGGGTTCGGGTTCGGGTTAGGGTTAGGGTTCTGGTTAGGGTTAGGGTTCGGGTTCAGGTTAGGGTTAGAGTTCGGGATCCGGTTAGGGTTAGGGTTCGGGTTACGGTTCGGGTTAGGGTTAGGGTTAGGGTTAGGGTTCGGGTTCGGGTTCGGGTTCGGGTTCAGGTTAGGGTTAGGGTTAGGGTTCCGGTTAAGGTTAGGGTTAGGGTTCGGGTTAGGGTTAGGGTTAGGGTTAGGGTTCGGGTTCGGGTTAGGGTTAGAGTTTGGATTAGGGTTCGGGTTAGGGTTAGGGTTCGGGTTAGGGTTAGGTTTCGGGTTAGGGTTAGGGTTAGGGTTAGTGTTATGGTTAGGGTTCGGATTAGTGTTAGGGTTCGGGTTCGGGTTACGGTTAGGGTTAGGGTTAGGGTTCGGTTTCGGGTTAGGGTTAGGGTTAGGGTTAGTGTCAGGGTTCGGGTTAGGGTTAGGGTGAGGGTTAGGGTTCGGGTTAGGGTTAGGGTTAGGGTTCCGGTTAGGGTTAGGGTTAGGCTTATGGTTAGGTTTAAGGTTCGGGTTAGGGTTAGGGTTAGGTTTAGGGTTAGGTTTCGGGTTAGGGTTAGGGTTAGGGTGCGGGTTAGGGTTCGGGTTAGGGTTAGGGTTAGGGGTAGGGTTCGGGTTAGGGTTAGGGTTAGGTTTCGGCTTAGGGTTATGTTTATCGTTAGGGTTAGGGTTAGGCTTAGGGTTCGGGTTAGGGTTAGGGTTAAGGTTCGGGTTAGGGTTAGGTTTAGGGTTCGGGTTAGGGCTCGGGTTAGGGTTAGGGTTAGGGTTAGGGTTCGGGTTCGGGTTCGGGGTTAGGGTTAGGGTTAGGGTTCGGTCTAGGGTTCGGGTTAGGTTTAGGATACGGGTAAGGGGTTAGGGTTTGGGTTCGGGTTAGGTTTAGGTTTAGGATTCCGGTTAAGGTTAGGGTTAGGGTTCGGGTTAGGTTTAGGGTTAGGGTTAGGTTTAGGGTTCGGGTTAGGGTTAGGGTTAGGGTTCGGGTTAGGGTTCGGGTTCGGGTTAGGGTTAGGGTTAGGTTTAGGGTTCGGGTTAGGGTCACGGTTCGGGTTAGGGTTAGGGTTAGGGTTAGGGTTCTGGTTCGGGTTAGCGTGAGGGTTGGGGTTCGGTTTAGGGTTCGGGTTAGGGTTCGTGTTAGGGTTAGGGTTAGGTTTAGGGTTCGGGTTCGGGGTTAGGGTTAGGTTTAGGGTTCGGGTTAGCATTCGGGTTAGGGTTAGGATTCGGGTAAGGGGTAAGGGTTCGGGTTTGGGTTAGGGTTAGTGTTAGGGTTCCGGTTAGGGTTAGGGTTAGGGTTCGGGTTAGGGTTCGGTTTAGGGTTCGGTTAGGCTTAGGGTTAGGTTTAGGTTTAGGGTTCGGTTTAGGGTTAGGGTTCTGTTAGGGTTAGATTTAGGGTTAGAGTTAGGGTTCGGGATTAGGTTTCGTGTTAGGATTATGGTTCGGGTTAGAGTTAGGGTTAGAGTTAGAGTTAGGGTTAGGTTTAGGGTTCGGGTTAGGGTTAGGGTTATGGTCAGGGTTAGGGTTCGGGTAGGGTTAGGGTTAGGGTTCGGGTTCGGGTTCGGGTTAGGGTTCGGGTTCGGGTTCGGGTTAGGGTTAGGGTTCGGGTTCGGGTTAGGGTTCGGGTTAGCGTTAGGGGTTAGGGTTCAGGTTAGGGTTAGCGTTAGGGTTCGGGTTAGGGTTAGGGGTAGTGTTAGAGTTAGGGTTAGGGATTGGGTTAGGGTTAGGTTTCGGGTTAGGGTTCGGGTTAGGGTTAGGGTTCGTGTTAGGTTTCGGGTTAGGGTTAGGGTTAGGGTTCGGGTTAGGGTTCGGGTTAGGGTTAGGGTTCGGGTTAGGGTTATGGTTAGGGTTAGGGTTCGGGTTCGCGTTAGGGTTCGGGTTAGGGGTCAGGTTAGGGTTAGGTTTAGGGTTCGGATTAGGGTTAGGGTTAGGGTTCGGGTTCGGGTTAGGGTTAGGGTTCTGGTTAGGGTTAGGGTTAGGGTTCGGGTTCAGGTTAGGGTTAGAGTTCGGGATCCGGTGAGGGTTAGGGTTCGGGTTACGGTTCGGGTTAGGGTTAGGGTTAGGTTTCGGGTTCGGGTTTAGGGTTAGGGTTAGGGTTCGGGTTAGGGTTCGGGTTAGGGTTAGGATTCGGGTAAGGGGTTAGGGTTTGGGTTCGGGTTAGGGTTAGGGTTAGGTTTAGGAGGTAGGGTTAGGATTAGGGTTAGGGTTCGGGTTAGGGTTATGGTTAGGGTTCAGTTTAGGGTTCGGGTTAGGGTTAGGTCAGGGTTAGGGTTCGGGTTCGGGTTAGGGTTAGGGTTAGGGTTCGGGTTAGTGTTAGGTTTAGGGTTAGGGTTAGGGTTAGGGTTAAGGTTCGGGTTATGGTTAGGGTTAAGTTTCGGGTTAGGGTTAGGGTTAGGGTTAGGGTTAGGGTTCGCGTTAGGGTTCGGGTTAGGTGTCGGGTAAGGGTTAGTGTTAGGGTTCGGGTTCGGGTTAGGGTTAGGGTTCGGGTTCGGGTTAGGGTTCGGGTTAGTGTTAGGGTTAGTGTTAGGGTTCGGGTTCGGGGTTAGGGTTAGGGTTAGGGTTCGTGTTAGAGTTCGGGTTAGTGTTAGGATTCGGGTAAGGGGTTAGGGTTCGGGTTCGGGTTAGGGTTAGGGTTAGGTTCTGGTTAGTGTTAGGGTTTGGGTTCAGGTTAGGGGTAGGGTTAGGGTTCGGGTTAGGATTAGGTTTAGGGTTTGGTTTAGGGTTAGGGTTCGGGTTAGGGTTAGGGTTCGGGTTAGGGTTAGGGTTATGGTTAGGGTTAGGGTTCGGGTTAGGTTTAGGGTTAGGGTTCGGGTTAGGGTTAGGGTTCGGGTTAGGGTTAGGTTTAGGGTTCGGGTTAGGGTTAGGGTTAGGGTTCGGGTTAGGGTTGGGGTTCGGGTTCGGGTTAGGGTTAGGTTTCGGGTTCGGGTTAGGGTTCGGGTTTGGGTTAGGGTTCGGGTTCGGGTTAGGGTTAGTGTTAGGGTTCGGGTTAGGGTTAGGGTTCGGGTTCGGGATCAGGTTAGGGTTAGGGTTCGGATTAGGGTTAGGTTTTGGGTTAGGGTTATGGTTAGGGTTCGGGTTCGGTTTAGGGTAAGGGTTAGGGTTCGGTTTAGGGTTAGGGTTTGGGTAAGGGTTAGGGTTCGGGTTCAGGTTCGGGTTAGGGTTATGGTTATGGTTCGGGTTAGGGTTAGGGTTCGGGATAGGGCTAGGGTTCGGGTTAGGGTTAGGGTTCGGGTTCGGGTTAGGGTTAGGTTTCGGGTTCGGGTTAGGGTTAGTGTTAGGGTAAGGGTTAGGGTTAGGGTTAGGGTTAGGGTTCGGATTAGGTTTAGGGGTAGTGATCGGGTTAGGGTTAGGGTTCGGGTTCGGGTTAGGGTTAGGTTTAGGGTTAGGGGTTAGGGTTAGGGATAGGGTTCGGGTTAGGGTTAGGGGTCGGGTTATGGTTAGGGTTAGGGTTAGGGTTCGGGTTACGGTTAGGGTTAGGGTTCGGGTTAGGTTTCGGGTTAGGGTTAGGGTTAGGTTTCGGGTTAGGGTTAGGGTTAGGGTTAGGGTTCGGGTTAGGGTTAGGGTTAGGTTTAGTGTTCGGGTCAGGGTTAGGGTTAAGGTTCGGGTTAGGGTTAGGGTTAGGGTTAGGGTTCGCGTTAGGGTTCGTGTTAGGTGTCGGGTTAGGGTTAGTGTTAGGGTTCGGTTTCGGGTTCGGGTTAGGGTTAGGTTTCGGGTTCGGGTTAGGGTTCGGTTTACGGTTAGGGTTAGTGTTAGGGTTCGGGTTCGGGGTTAGGGTTAGGGTTAGGGTTCGGCTTAGAGTTCGGTTTAGGGTTAGGATTCGATAAGGGGATAGGGTTCGGGTTAGGGATAGGGTTAGTGTTAGGGTTCCGGTTAGTGTTAGGGTTTGGGTTCGGGTTAGGGTTAGGGTTAGTGTTAGGGTTCAGGTTAGGGTTAGGGTTAGGGTTCGGGTTAGGTTTCGGTTTAGGCTTAGGGTTAGGGTTAGGGTTAGGGTTCGGGTTAAGGTTAGGGTTCGGGTTAGGGTTAGTGTTAGGGTTAGGGTTAGGGTTAGGGTTCGGGTTAGGGTTAGGGTTAGTGTTTGGGTAGGGTTAGGTTTCGGGTTAGTGTTAGGGTTCGGGTTAGGGTTAGGGTTAGGTTTAGGGTTAGGGTTAGGGTTAGGGTTCGGGTTAGGGTTAGGGTTCGGGTTAGGGTTAGGTTTAGGGTTCGGGTTAGGGTTAGGGTTAGGGTTCGGGTTAGGGTTGGGTTTCGGGTTCGGGTTAGGGTTAGGGTTCGCGTTCGGGTTAGGGTTCGGGTTTGGGTTAGGGTTCGGGTTAAGGTTAGGGTTTGGGTTAGGGTTATGGTTAGGGTTCGGTTTCGGGTTAGGGTTAGGGTTAGGGTTCGGTTTAGGGTTAGGGTTCAGGTTAGGGTTAAGGTTCGGGTTCGGGTTCGGTTTAGGGTTATGGTTAGGGTTCGGGTTAGGGTTAGGGTTCGGGATAGGGTTAGGGTTCGGGTTAGTGTTAGGGTTCAGGTTCGGGTTAGGGTTGGTTCGGGTTCGGGTTAGGGTTAGTGTTAGGGTTAGGGTTAGTGTTAGGGTTCGGATTAGGGTTAGGGGTAGGTTTCGGGTTAGGGTTAGGGTTCGGGTTCGGGTTAGGGTTAGAGTTTGGATTAGGGTTCGGGTTAGGGTTAGGGTTCGGGTTAGGGTTAGGTTTCGGGTTAGTGTTAGGGTTAGGGTTCGGATTAGTGTTAGGGTTCGGGTTCGGGTTACGGTTAGGGTTAGGGTTAGGGTTCGGTTTCGGGTTAGGGTTAGGGTTAGGGTTAGTGTCAGGGTTCGAGTTAGGGTTAGGGTTAGGGTTAGGGTTCGGGTTAGGGTTAGGGTTCGGGTTAGCGTTAGGGTTAGGGTTCGGGTTAGTGTTAGGGTTAGGGTTAGGGTTAGGTTTTGGGTTAGGGTTAGGGTTAGGGTTAGGGTTAGGGTTAGGGTTCGGGTAACGGTTAGGGTTAGTGTTCGGGTTAGGGTTCTGGTTAGGTTTAGGGTTAGGTTTCGGGTTAGCGTTAGGGTTAGGTTTAGGGTTCGGGTTAGGGTTAGGGTTAGGGTTAGGGTTAGGGTTCGGGTCAGGGTTAGGGTTAAGGTTCGGGTTAGGGTTAGGGTTAGGGTTAGGGTTCGCTTTAGGGTTCGGGTTAGGGGTCAGGTTAGGGTTAGGTTTAGGGTTCAGATTAGGGTTAGGGTTAGGGTTCGGGTTCGGGTTAGGGTTAGGGTTCTGGTTAGGGTTAGGGTTCGGGTTCAGGTTAGGGTTAGAGTTCGGGATCCGGTTAGGGTTAGGGTTCGGGTTACGGTTCGGGTTAGGGTTAGGGTTAGGGTTAGGGTTCGGGTTCGGGTTCGGGTTCAGGTTAGGGTTAGGGTTAGGGTTCCGGTTAAGGTTAGGGTTAGGGTTCGGGTTAGGGTTAGGGTTAGTGTTAGGGTTAGGGTTCGGGTTCGGGTTAGGGTTAGAGTTTGGATTAGGGTTCGGGTTAGGGTTAGGGTTCGGGTTAGGGTTAGGTTTCGGGTTAGTGTTAGGGTTAGGGTTCGGATTAGTGTTAGGGTTCGGGTTCGGGTTACGGTTAGGGTTAGGGTTAGGGTTCGGTTTCGGGTTAGGGTTAGGGTTAGGGTTAGTGTCAGGGTTCGAGTTAGGGTTAGGGTTAGGGTTAGGGTTCGGGTTAGGGTTAGGGTTAGGGTTCGGGTTAGGCTTAGGGTTAGGCTTATGGTTAGGTTTAAGGTTCGGGTTAGGGTTAGGGTTAGGTTTAGGGTTAGGTTTCGGGTAAGGGTTAGGGTTAGGGTGCGGGTTAGGGTTCGGGTTAGGGTTAGGGTTAGGGGTAGGGTTCGGGTTAGGGTTAGGGTTAGGTTTCGGCTTAGGGTTATGTTTATCGTTAGGGTTAGGGTTAGGCTTAGGGTTCGGGTTAGGGTTAGGGTTAAGGTTCGGGTTAGGGTTAGGTTTAGGGTTCGGGTTAGGGCTCGGGTTAGGGTTAGTGTTAGGGTTAGGGTTCGGGTTCGGGGTTAGGGTTAGGGTTAGGGTTCGGTCTAGGGTTCGGGTTAGGGTTAGGATACGGGTAAGGGGTTAGGGTTCGGGTTCGGGTTAGGTTTAGGTTTAGGATTCCGGTTAAGGTTAGGGTTAGGGTTCGGGTTAGGTTTAGGGTTAGGGTTAGGTTTAGGGTTCGGGTTAGGGTTAGGGTTAGGGTTCGGGTTAGGGTTCGGGTTCGGGTTAGGGTTAGGGTTAGGTTTAGGGTTCGGGTTAGGGTCACGGTTCGGGTTAGGGTTAGGGTTAGGGTTAGGGTTAGGGTTAGGGTTAGGGTTCGGATTAGGGTTAGGGGTAGGGTTCGGGTTAGGGTTCGGGTTCGGGTTAGGGTTAGGGTTAGGGTTAGGGTTCGGGTTAGGGTTAGGGTTAGTGTTAGGGTTAGGGTTAGGGATCGGGTTAGGGTTAGGGTTAGTGTTAGGGTTCGGGTTAGGGTTAGGGTTAGGTTTAGTGTTCGGGTCAGGGTTAGGGTTAAGGTTCGGGTTAGGGTTAGGGTTAGGGTTAGGGTTCGCGTTAGGGTTCGTGTTAGGTGTCGGGTTAGGGTTAGTGTTAGGGTTCGGTTTCGGGTTCGGGTTAGGGTTAGGTTTCGGGTTCGGGTTAGGGTTCGGTTTACGGTTAGGGTTAGTGTTAGGGTTCGGGTTCGGGGTTAGGGTTAGGGTTAGGGTTCGGGTTAGAGTTCGGGTTAGGGTTAGGATTCGATAAGGGGATAGGGTTCGGGTTAGGGATAGGGTTAGTGTTAGGGTTCCGGTTAGTGTTAGGGTTTGGGTTCGGGTTAGGGTTAGGGTTAGTGTTAGGGTTCAGGTTAGGGTTAGGGTTAGGGTTCGGGTTAGGTTTCGGTTTAGGCTTAGGGTTAGGGTTAGGGTTAGGGTTCGGGTTAAGGTTAGGGTTCGGGTTAGGGTTAGTGTTAGGGTTAGGGTTAGGGTTAGGGTTCGGGTTAGGGTTAGGGTTAGTGTTTGGGTAGGGTTAGGTTTCGGGTTAGTGTTAGGGTTCGGGTTAGGGTTAGGGTTAGGTTTAGGGTTAGGGTTAGGGTTAGGGTTCGGGTTAGGGTTAGGGTTCGGGTTAGGGTTAGGGTTCGGGTTAGGGTTAGGTTTAGGGTTCGGGTTAGGGTTAGGGTTAGGGTTCGGGTTAGGGTTGGGTTTCGGGTTCGGGTTAGGGTTAGGGTTCGCGTTCGGGTTAGGGTTCGGGTTTGGGTTAGGGTTCGGGTTAAGGTTAGGGTTTGGGTTAGGGTTATGGTTAGGGTTCGGTTTCGGGTTAGGGTTAGGGTTAGGGTTCGGTTTAGGGTTAGGGTTCAGGTTAGGGTTAAGGTTCGGGTTCGGGTTCGGTTTAGGGTTATGGTTAGGGTTCGGGTTAGGGTTAGGGTTCGGGATAGGGTTAGGTTTCGGGTTAGTGTTAGGGTTCAGGTTCGGGTTAGGGTTGGTTCGGGTTCGGGTTAGGGTTAGTGTTAGGGTTAGGGTTAGTGTTAGGGTTCGGATTAGGGTTAGGGGTAGGTTTCGGGTTAGGGTTAGGGTTCGGGTTCGGGTTAGGGTTAGGGGTTAGTGTTAGGGTTAGTGTTCGGGTTAGGGTTAGGGTTCGGGTTAGGGTTAGGGTTCGGGTTAGCGTTAGGGTTAGGGTTCGGGTTAGTGTTAGGGTTAGGGTTAGGGTTAGGTTTTGGGTTAGGGTTAGGGTTAGGGTTAGGGTTAGGGTTAGGGTTCGGGTAACGGTTAGGGTTAGTGTTCGGGTTAGGGTTCTGGTTAGGTTTAGGGTTAGGTTTCGGGTTAGCGTTAGGGTTAGGTTTAGGGTTCGGGTTAGGGTTAGGGTTAGGGTTAGGGTTAGGGTTCGGGTCAGGGTTAGGGTTAAGGTTCGGGTTAGGGTTAGGGTTAGGGTTAGGGTTCGCTTTAGGGTTCGGGTTAGGGGTCAGGTTAGGGTTAGGTTTAGGGTTCAGATTAGGGTTAGGGTTAGGGTTCGGGTTCGGGTTAGGGTTAGGGTTCTGGTTAGGGTTAGGGTTCGGGTTCAGGTTAGGGTTAGAGTTCGGGATCCGGTTAGGGTTAGGGTTCGGGTTACGGTTCGGGTTAGGGTTAGGGTTAGGGTTAGGGTTCGGGTTCGGGTTCGGGTTCAGGTTAGGGTTAGGGTTAGGGTTCCGGTTAAGGTTAGGGTTAGGGTTCGGGTTAGGGTTAGGGTTAGTGTTAGGGTTAGGGTTCGGGTTCGGGTTAGGGTTAGAGTTTGGATTAGGGTTCGGGTTAGGGTTAGGGTTCGGGTTAGGGTTAGGTTTCGGGTTAGTGTTAGGGTTAGGGTTCGGATTAGTGTTAGGGTTCGGGTTCGGGTTACGGTTAGGGTTAGGGTTAGGGTTCGGTTTCGGGTTAGGGTTAGGGTTAGGGTTAGTGTCAGGGTTCGAGTTAGGGTTAGGGTTAGGGTTAGGGTTCGGGTTAGGGTTAGGGTTAGGGTTCGGGTTAGGCTTAGGGTTAGGCTTATGGTTAGGTTTAAGGTTCGGGTTAGGGTTAGGGTTAGGTTTAGGGTTAGGTTTCGGGTAAGGGTTAGGGTTAGGGTGCGGGTTAGGGTTCGGGTTAGGGTTAGGGTTAGGGGTAGGGTTCGGGTTAGGGTTAGGGTTAGGTTTCGGCTTAGGGTTATGTTTATCGTTAGGGTTAGGGTTAGGCTTAGGGTTCGGGTTAGGGTTAGGGTTAAGGTTCGGGTTAGGGTTAGGTTTAGGGTTCGGGTTAGGGCTCGGGTTAGGGTTAGTGTTAGGGTTAGGGTTCGGGTTCGGGGTTAGGGTTAGGGTTAGGGTTCGGTCTAGGGTTCGGGTTAGGGTTAGGATACGGGTAAGGGGTTAGGGTTCGGGTTCGGGTTAGGTTTAGGTTTAGGATTCCGGTTAAGGTTAGGGTTAGGGTTCGGGTTAGGTTTAGGGTTAGGGTTAGGTTTAGGGTTCGGGTTAGGGTTAGGGTTAGGGTTCGGGTTAGGGTTCGGGTTCGGGTTAGGGTTAGGGTTAGGTTTAGGGTTCGGGTTAGGGTCACGGTTCGGGTTAGGGTTAGGGTTAGGGTTAGGGTTAGGGTTAGGGTTAGGGTTCGGATTAGGGTTAGGGGTAGGGTTTGGGTTAGGGTTCGGGTTCGGGTTAGGGTTAGGGTTAGGGTTAGGGTTCGGGTTAGGGTTAGGGTTAGTGTTAGGGTTAGGGTTAGGGATCGGGTGAGGGTTAGCATTAGGGTTAGGGTTAGAGTTAGGTTTTAGGGTTAGGGTTATGGTTAGATTTAGGGTTAGTGTTAGGGGTTAGGGTTAGTGTTAGGGTTAGGGTTAGGGTTAGGGTTAGGGATCGGGTTAGGGTTAGGGTTCGGGTTAGGGTTCAGGTTAGGGGACGGGTTAGGGTTAGGGTTAGGGTTCGGGTTCGGGTTAGGGTTAGGGTTAGGTTTCAGGTTAGGGTTAGGGTTAGTGTTCGAGTTAGGGTTAGGTTTAGGGTTCGGGTTCGGGTTAGGGTTAGGGTTGGTGTTCGGGTTAGGGTTCGGGTTAGGGTTCGTGTTAGGGTTAGGGTTTGGGTTAGGGTTCGGTTTCGGTGTTAAAGTTAGGTTTAGGGTTCGGGTTAGTGTTCGTGTTAGGGTTAGTATTCGGTTAAGGGGTTAGGGTCGGGTTCGGGTTAGGGTTATGGTTACGGTTCCGGTTAGGGTTAGGATTAGGGTTCGGGTTAGGGTTAGGGTTAGGGTTAGTGTTAGGGTTCGGGTTAAGGTTCGGGTTAGGGTTAGGTTTAGGGTTCGGGTTAGGGTTAGGGTTAGGGTTCAGGTTAGGGTTCGGGTTAGGGTTAGGGTTAGGGTTCGGGTTAGGGTTAGGGTTAGGGTTAGGGTTCGGGTTAGAGTTAGGGTTAGGGTTAGGGTTAGGGTTCGTGTTAGGGTTCGGGTTAGGGGACGGGTTAGGGTTAGGGTTAGGGTTCGGGTTAGGGTTAGGGTTAGGGTTAGGGTTAGGTTTAGGGTTCGGGTTAGGGTTAGGGTTAGGGTTCTGGTTCGGGTTAGCGTGAGGGTTGGGGTTCGGTTTAGGGTTCGGGTTAGGGTTCGTGTTAGGGTTAGGGTTAGGTTTAGGGTTCGGGTTTGGGGTTAGGGTTAGTGTTAGGGTTAGGGTTAGGTTTAGGGTTCGGGTTAGGTATAGGATTCGGGTAAGGGGTAAGGGTTCGGGTTTGGGTTAGGGTTAGTGTTAGGGTTCCGGTTAGGGTTAGGGTTAGGGTTCGGGTTAGGGTTCGGTTTAGGGTTCGGTTAGGCTTAGGGTTAGGTTTAGGTTTAGGGTTCGGGTTAGGGTTAGGGTTCTGTTAGGGTTAGATTTAGGGTTAGAGTTAGGGTTCGGGTTAGGTTTCGGGTTAGGATTATGGTTCGGGTTAGAGTTAGGGTTAGAGTTAGAGTTAGGGTTAGGGTTAGGGTTCGGGTTAGGGTTAGGGTTATGGTCAGGGTTAGGGTTCGGGTAGGGTTAGGGTTAGGTTTCGGGTTCGGGTTCGGGTTAGGGTTCGGGTTCGGGTTCGGGTTAGGGTTAGGGTTCGGGTTCGGGTAGGGTTCGGGTTAGCGTTAGGGGTTAGGGTTCAGGTTAGGGTTAGCTTTAGGGTTCGGTTTAGGGTTAGGGGTAGTGTTAGAGTTAGGGTTAGGGATTGGGTTAGGGTTAGGTTTCGGGTTAGGGTTCGGGTTAGGGTTAGGGTTCGTGTTAGGGTTCGGGTTAGGGTTAGGGTTAGGGTTCGGGTTAGGGTTCGGGTTAGGGTTAGGGTTCGGGTTAGGGTTATGGTTAGGGTTAGGGTTCGGGTTCGCGTTATGGTTCGGGTTAGGGGTCAGGTTAGGGTTAGGTTTAGGGTTCGGATTAGGGTTAGGGTTAGGGTTCGGGTTCGGGTTAGGGTTAGGGTTCTGGTTAGGGTTAGGGTTAGGGTTCGGGTTCAGGTTAGGGTTAGAGTTCGGGATCCGGTGAGGGTTAGGGTTCGGGTTACGGTTCGGGTTAGGGTTAGGGTTAGGGTTCGGGTTCGGGTTTAGGGTTAGGGTTAGGGTTCGGGTTAGGGTTCGGGTTAGGGTTAGGATTCGGGTAAGGGGTTAGGGTTCGGGTTCGGGTTAGGGTTAGGGTTAGGTTTAGGAGGTAGGGTTAGGATTAGGGTTAGGGTTCGGGTTAGGGTTATGGTTAGGGTTCAGTTTAGGGTTCGGGTTAGGGTTAGGTCAGGGTTAGGGTTCGGGTTCGGGTTAGGGTTAGGGTTAGGGTTCGGGTTAGTGTTAGGTTTAGGGTTAGGGTTAGTGTTAGGGTTAAGGTTCGGGTTATGGTTAGGGTTAAGTTTCGGGTTAGGGTTAGGGTTAGGGTTAGGGTTAGGGTTCGCGTTAGGGTTCGGGTTAGGTGTCGGGTAAGGGTTAGTGTTAGGGTTCGGGTTCGGGTTAGGGTTAGGGTTCGGGTTCGGGTTAGGGTTCGGGTTAGTGTTAGGGTTAGTGTTAGGGTTCGGGTTCGGGGTTAGGGTTAGGGTTAGGGTTCGTGTTAGAGTTCGGGTTAGTGTTAGGATTCGGGTAAGGGGTTAGGGTTCGGGTTCGGGTTAGGGTTAGGGTTAGGTTCTGGTTAGTGTTAGGGTTTGGGTTCAGGTTAGGGTTAGGGTTAGGGTTCGGGTTAGGATTAGGTTTAGGGTTTGGTTTAGGGTTAGGGTTCGGGTTAGGGTTAGGGTTCGGGTTAGGGTTAGGGTTATGGTTAGGGTTAGGGTTCGGGTTAGGTTTAGGGTTAGGGTTCGGGTTAGGGTTAGGGTTCGGGTTAGGGTTAGGTTTAGGGTTCGGGTTAGGGTTAGGGTTAGGGTTCGGGTTAGGGTTGGGGTTCGGGTTCGGGTTAGGGTTATGTTTCGGGTTCGGGTTAGGGTTCGGGTTTGGGTTAGGGTTCGGGTTCGGGTTAGGGTTAGTGTTAGGGTTCGGGTTAGGGTTGAGGTTCGGGTTCGGGATCAGGTTAGGGTTAGGGTTCGGATTAGGGTTAGGTTTTGGGTTAGGGTTATGGTTAGGGTTCGGGTTTGGTTTAGGGTAAGGGTTAGGGTTCGGTTTAGGGTTAGGGTTCGGGTTAGGGTTAGGGTTCGGGTTCAGGTTCGGGTTAGGGTTATGGTTATGGTTCGGGTTAGGGTTAGGGTTCGGGATAGGGCTAGGGTTCGGGTTAGGGTTAGGGTTCGGGTTCGGGTTAGGGTTAGGTTTCGGGTTCGGGTTAGGGTTAGTGTTAGGGTTAGGGTTAGGGTTAGGGTTAGGGTTCGGATTAGGTTTAGGGGTAGAGATCGGGTTAGGGTTAGGGTTCGGGTTCGGGTTAGGGTTAGGTTTAGGGTTAGGGGTTAGGGTTAGGGATAGGGTTCGGGTTAGGGTTAGGGTTCGGGTTATAGTTAGGGTTAGGGTTAGGGTTCGGGTTACGGTTAGGGTTAGGGTTCGGGTTAGGTTTCGGGTTAGGGTTAGGGTTAGGTTTCGGGTTAGGGTTAGGGTTAGGGTTAGGGTTCGGGTTAGGGTTAGGGTTAGGTTTAGTGTTCGGGTCAGGGTTAGGGTTAAGGTTCGGGTTAGGGTTAGGATTAGGGTTAGGGTTCGCGTTAGGGTTCGTGTTAGGTGTCGGGTTAGGGTTAGTGTTAGGGTTCGGTTTCGGGTTCGGGTTAGGGTTAGGGTTCGGGTTCGGGTTAGGGTTCGGGTTACGGTTAGGGTTAGTGTTAGGGTTCGGGTTAGGGGTTAGGGTTAGGGTTAGGGTTCGGGTTAGAGTTTTGGTTAGGGTTAGGATTCGATAAGGGGATAGGGTTCGGGTTAGGGATAGGGTTAGTGTTAGGGTTCCGGTTAGTGTTAGGGTTTGGGTTCGGGTTAGGGTTAGGGTTAGTGTTAGGGTTCAGGTTAGGGTTAGGGTTAGGGTTCGGGTTAGGTTTCGGTTTAGGCTTAGGGTTAGGGTTAGGGTTAGGGTTCGGGTTAAGGTTAGGGTTCGGGTTAGGGTTAGTGTTAGGGTTAGGGTTAGGGTTAGGGTTCGGGTTAGGGTTAGGGTTAGTGTTTGGGTAGGGTTAGGTTTCGGGTTAGTGTTAGGGTTCGGGTTAGGGTTAGGGTTAGGGTTAGGGTTAGGGTTAGGGTTCGGGTTAGGGTTAGGGTTCGGGTTAGGGTTAGGGTTCGGGTTAGGGTTAGGTTTAGGGTTCGGGTTAGGGTTAGGGTTAGGGTTCGGGTTAGGGTTGGGTTTCGCGTTCGGGTTAGGGTTAGGGTTCGCTTTCGGGTTAGGGTTCGGGTTTGGGTTAGGGTTCGGGTTAAGGTTAGGGTTTGGGTTAGGGTTATGGTTAGGGTTCGGGTTCGGGTTAGTGTTAGGGTTAGGGTTCGGTTTAGGGTTAGGGTTCAGGTTAGGGTTAAGGTTCGGGTTCGGGTTCGGTTTAGGGTTATGGTTAGGGTTCGGGTTAGGGTTAGGGTTCGGGATAGGGTTAGGGTTCGGGTTAGTGTTAGGGTTCAGGTTCGGGTTAGGGTTAGGGTTCGGGTTCGGGTTAGGGTTAGTGTTAGGGTTAGGGTTAGTGTTAGGGTTCGGATTAGGGTTAGGGGTAGGTTTCGGGTTAGGGTTAGGGTTTGGGTTCGGGTTAGGGTTAGGGGTTAGTGTTAGGGTTAGTGTTCGGGTTAGGGTTAGGGTTCGGGTTAGGGTTAGGGTTCGGGTTAGGGTTAGGGTTAGGGTTCGGGTTAGTGTTAGGGTTAGGGTTAGGGTTAGGTTTTGGGTTAGGGTTAGGGTTAGGGTTAGGGTTAGGGTTAGGGTTCGGTAACGGTTAGGGTTAGTGTTCGGGTTAGGGTTCTGGTTAGGTTTAGGGTTAGGTTTCGGGTTAGGGTTATGGTTAGGTTTAGGGTTCGGGTTAGGGTTAGGGTTAGGGTTAGGGTTCGGGTCAGGGTTAGGGTTAAGGTTCGGGTTAGGGTTAGGGTTAGGGTTAGGGTTCGCTTTAGGGTTCGGGTTAGGGGTCAGGTTAGGGTTAGGTTTAGGGTTCAGATTAGGGTTAGGGTTAGGGTTCGGGTTCGGGTTAGGGTTAGGGTTCTGGTTAGGGTTAGGGTTCGGGTTCAGGTTAGGGTTAGAGTTCGGGATCCGGTTAGGGTTAGGGTTCGGGTTACGGTTCGGGTTAGGGTTAGGGTTAGGGTTAGGGTTCGGGTTCGGGTTCGGGTTCAGGTTAGGGTTAGAGTTAGGGTTCCGGTTAAGGTTAGGGTTAGGGTTCGGGTTAGGGTTAGGGTTAGGGTTAGGGTTCGGGTTCGGGTTAGGGTTAGAGTTTGGATTAGGTTTCGGGTTAGGGTTAGGGTTCGGGTTAGGGTTAGGTTTCGGGTTAGGGTTAGGGTTAGTGTTAGGGTTAGGGTTCGGATTAGTGTTAGGGTTCGGGTTCGGGTTACGGTTAGGGTTAGGGTTAGGGTTCGGTTTCGGGTTAGGGTTAGGGTTAGGGTTAGTGTCAGGGTTCGGGTTAGGGTTAGGGTTAGGGTTAGGGTTCGGGTTAGGGTTAGGGTTAGGGTTCGGGTTAGGGTTAGGGTTAGGCTTATGGTTAGGTTTAAGGTTCGGGTTAGGGTTAGGCTTAGGTTTAGGGTTAGGTTTCGGGTTAGGGTTAGGGTTAGGGTGCGGGTTAGGGTTCGGGATAGGGTTAGGGTTAGGGGTACGGTTCGGGTTAGGGTTAGGGTTAGGTTTCGGCTTAGGGTTATGTTTATCGTTAGGGTTAGGGTTAGGCTTAGGGTTCGGGTTAGGGTTAGGGTTAAGGTTCGGGTTAGTGTTAGGTTTAGGGTTCGGGTTAGGGCTCGGGTTAGGGTTAGGGTTAGGGTTAGGGTTCGGGTTCGGGGTTAGGGTTAGGGTTAGGGTTCGGTCTAGGGTTCGGGTTAGGGTTAGGATACGGGTAAGGGGTTAGGGTTCGGGTTCGGGTTAGGTTTAGGTTTAGGATTCCGGTTAAGGTTAGGGTTAGGGTTCGGGTTAGGTTTAGGGTTAGGGTTAGGTTTAGGGTTCGGGTTAGGGTTAGGGTTAGGGTTCGGGTTAGGGTTCGGGTTCGGGTTAGGGTTAGGGTTAGGTTTAGGGTTCGGGTTAGGGTCACGGTTCGGGTTATGGTTAGGGTTAGCGTTAGGGTTAGGGTTAGGGTTAGGTTTCGGTTTAGGGTTAGGGGTAGGGTTCGGGTTAGGGTTCGGGTTCGGGTTAGGGTTAGGGTTAGGGTTAGGGTTCGGGTTAGGGTTAGGGTTAGTGTTAGGGTTAGGGTTAGGGATCGGGTGAGGGTTAGCATTAGGGTTAGGGTTAGAGTTAGGTTTTAGGGTTAGGGTTATGGTTAGATTTAGGGTTAGTGTTAGGGGTTAGGGTTAGTGTTAGGGTTAGGGTTAGGGTTAGGGTTAGGGATCGGGTTAGGTTTAGGGTTCGGGTTAGGGTTCAGGTTAGGGGACGGGTTAGGGTTAGGGTTAGGGTTCGGGTTCGGGTTAGGGTTAGGGTTAGGGTTCGGGTTAGGGTTAGGGTTAGGGTTCGAGTTAGGGTTAGGGTTAGGGTTCGGGTTCGGGTTAGGGTTAGGGTTGGTGTTCGGGTTAGGGTTCGGGTTAGGGTTCGTGTTAGGGTTAGGGTTTGGGTTAGGGTTCGGTTTCGGTGTTAGGGTTAGGGTTAGGGTTCGGGTTAGTGTTCGTGTTAGGGTTAGTATTCGGTTAAGGGGTTAGGGTCGGGTTCGGGTTAGGGTTATGGTTAGGGTTCCGGTTAGGGTTAGGAGTATGGTTCGGGTTAGGGTTAGGGTTAGGGTTAGTGTTAGGGTTCGGGTTAAGGTTCGGGTTAGGGTTAGGTTTAGGGTTCGGGTTAGGGTTAGGGTTAGGGTTCAGGTTAGGGTTCGGGTTAGGGTTAGGGTTAGGGTTCGGGTTAGGGTTAGGGTTAGGGTTAGGGTTCGGGTTAGAGTTAGGGTTAGGGTTAGGGTTAGGGTTCGTGTTAGGGTTCGGGTTAGGGGACGGGTTAGGGTTAGGGTTAGGGTTCGGGTTAGGGTTAGGGTTAGGGTTAGGGTTAGGTTTAGGGTTCGGGTTAGGGTTAGGGTTAGGGTTCCGGTTCGGGTTAGCGTGAGGGTTGGGGTTCGGTTTAGGGTTCGGGTTAGGGTTCGTGTTAGGGTTAGGGTTAGGTTTAGGGTTCGGGTTCGGGTTCGGGTTTAGGGTTAGGGTTAGGGTTCGGGTTAGGGTTCGGGTTAGGGTTAGGATTCGGGTAAGGGGTAAGGGTTCGGGTTTGGGTTAGGGTTAGGGTTAGGGTTCCGGTTAGGGTTAGGGTTAGGGTTCGGGTTAGGGTTCGGGTTAGGGTTCGGGTTAGGGTTCGGTTAGGCTTAGGGTTAGGTTTAGGTTTAGGGTTCGGTTTAGGGTTAGGGTTCTGTTAGGGTTAGATTTAGGGTTAGAGTTAGGGTTCGGGTTAGGTTTCGGGTTAGGATTATGGTTCGGGTTAGAGTTAGGGTTAGAGTTAGAGTTAGGGTTAGGGTTAGGGTTCGGGTTAGGTTTAGGGTTATGGTCAGGGTTAGGGTTCGGGTAGGGTTAGGGTTAGGGTTCGGGTTCGGGTTCGGGTTAGGGTTCGGGTTCGGGTTCGGGTTAGGGTTAGGGTTCGGGTTCGGGTTAGGGTTCGGGTTAGCGTTAGGGGTTAGGGTTCAGGTTAGGGTTAGCGTTAGGGTTCGGGTTAGGGTTAGGGGTAGTGTTAGAGTTAGGGTTAGGGATTGGGTTAGGGTTAGGTTTCGGGTTAGGGTTCGGGTTAGGGTTAGGGTTCGTGTTAGGGTTCGGGTTAGGGTTAGGTTTAGGGTTCCGGTTAGGGTTCGGGTTAGGGTTAGGGTTCGTGTTAGGGTTCGGGTTAGGGTTAGGGTTAGGGTTCGGGTTAGGGTTCGGGTTAGGGTTAGGGTTCGGGTTAGGGTTATGGTTAGGGTTAGGGTTCGGGTTCGCGTTAGGGTTCGGGTTAGGGGTCAGGTTAGGGTTAGGTTTAGGGTTCGGATTAGGGTTAGGGTTAGGGTTCGGGTTCGGGTTAGGGTTAGGGTTCTGGTTAGGGTTAGGGTTAGGGTTCGGGTTCAGGTTAGGGTTAGAGTTCGGGATCCGGTGAGGGTTAGGGTTCGGGTTACGGTTCGGGTTAGGGTTAGGGTTAGGGTTCGGGTTCGGGTTTAGGGTTAGGGTTAGGGTTCGGGTTAGGGTTCGGGTTAGGGTTAGGATTCGGGTAAGGGGTTAGGGTTCGGGTTCGGGTTAGGGTTAGGGTTAGGTTTAGGAGGTAGGGTTAGGATTAGGGTTAGGGTTCGGGTTAGGGTTATGGTTAGGGTTCAGTTTAGGGTTCGGGTTAGGGTTAGGTCAGGGTTAGGGTTCGGGTTCGGGTTAGGGTTAGGGTTAGGGTTCGGGTTCGGGTTAGGGTTCGGGTTAGTGTTAGGGTTAGTGTTAGGGTTCGGGTTCGGGGTTAGGGTTAGGGTTAGGGTTCGTGTTAGAGTACGGGTTAGTGTTAGGATTCGGGTAAGGGGTTAGGGTTCGGGTTCCGGTTAGGGTTAGGGTTAGGTTCTGGTTAGTGTTAGGGTTTGGGTTCAGGTTAGGGTTAGGGTTAGGGTTCGGGTTAGGATTAGGTTTAGGGTTTGGTTTAGGGTTAGGGTTCGGGTTAGGGTTAGGGTTCGGGTTAGGGTTAGGGTTATGGTTAGGGTTAGGGTTCGGGTTAGGTTTAGGGTTAGGGTTCGGGTTAGGGTTAGGGTTCGGGTTAGGGTTAGGTTTAGGGTTCGGGTTAGGGTTAGGGTTAGGGTTCGGGTTAGGGTTGGGGTTCGGGTTCGGGTTAGGGTTAGGTTTCGGGTTCGGGTTAGGGTTCGGGTTTGGGTTATGGTTCGGGTTCGGGTTAGGGTTAGTGTTAGGGTTCGGGTTAGGGTTAGGGTTCGGGTTCGGGATCAGGTTAGGGTTAGGGTTTGGATTAGGGTTAGGTTTTGGGTTAGGGTTATGGTTAGGGTTCGGGTTCGGTTTAGGGTAAGGGTTAGGGTTCGGTTTAGGGTTAGGGTTCGGGTTAGGGTTAGGGTTCGGGTTCAGGTTCGGGTTAGGGTTATGGTTATGTTTCGGGTTAGGGTTAGGGTTCGGGATAGGGCTAGGGTTCGGGTTAGGGTTAGGTTTCGGGTTCGGGTTAGGGTTAGTGTTAGGGTTAGGGTTAGGGTTAGGGTTAGGGTTCGGATTAGGTTTAGGGGTAGAAATCGGGTTAGGGTTAGGGTTCGGGTTCGGGTTAGGGTTAGGTTTAGGGTTAGGGGTTAGGGTTAACGATAGGGTTCGGGTTAGGGTTATGGTTCGGGTTATGGTTAGGGTTAGGGTTAGGGTTCGGGTTACGGTTAGGGTTAGGGTTCGGGTTAGGTTTCGGGTTAGGGTTAGGGTTAGGTTTCGGGTTAGGGTTAGGGTTAGGGTTAGGGTTCGGGTTAGGGTTAGGGTTAGGTTTAGTGTTCGGGTCAGGGTTAGGGTTAAGGTTCGGGTTAGGGTTAGGGTTAGGGTTAGGGTTCGCGTTAGGGTTCGTGTTAGGTGTCGGGTTAGGGTTAGTGTTAGGGTTCGGTTTCGGGTTCGGGTTAGGGTTAGGGTTCGGGTTCGGGTTAGGGTTCGGGTTACGGTTAGGGTTAGTGTTAGGGTTCGGGTTCGGGGTTAGGGTTAGGGTTAGGGTTCGTGTTAGAGTTCGGGTTAGGGTTAGGATTCGATAAGGGGATAGGGTTCGGGTTAGGGATAGGGTTAGTGTTAGGGTTCCGGTTAGTGTTAGGGTTTGGGTTCGGTTTAGGGTTAGGGTTAGTGTTAGGGTTCAGGTTAGGGTTAGGGTTAGGGTTCGGGTTAGGTTTCGGTTTAGGCTTAGGGTTAGGGTTAGGGTTAGGGTTCGGGTTAAGGTTAGGGTTCGGGTTAGGGTTAGTGTTAGGGTTAGGGTTAGGGTTAGGGTTCGGGTTAGGGTTAGGGTTAGTGTTTGGGTAGGGTTAGGTTTCGGGTTAGTGTTAGGGTTCGGGTTAGGGTTAGGGTTAGGGTTAGCGTTAGGGTTCGGGTTAGGGTTAGGGTTCGGGTTAGGGTTAGGGTTCGGGTTCGGGTTTAGGGTTAGGGTTAGGGTTCGGGTTAGGGTTCGGGTTAGGGTTAGGATTCGGGTAAGGGGTTAGGGTTCGGGTTCGGGTTAGGGTTAGGGTTAGGTTTAGGAGGTAGGGTTAGGATTAGGGTTAGGGTTCGGGTTAGGGTTATGGTTAGGGTTCAGTTTAGGGTTCGGGTTAGGGTTAGGTCAGGGTTAGGGTTCGGGTTCGGGTTAGGGTTAGGGTTAGGGTTCGGGTTCGGGTTAGGGTTCGGGTTAGTGTTAGGGTTAGTGTTAGGGTTCGGGTTCGGGGTTAGGGTTAGGGTTAGGGTTCGTGTTAGAGTACGGGTTAGTGTTAGGATTCGGGTAAGGGGTTAGGGTTCGGGTTCCGGTTAGGGTTAGGGTTAGGTTCTGGTTAGTGTTAGGGTTTGGGTTCAGGTTAGGGTTAGGGTTAGGGTTCGGGTTAGGATTAGGTTTAGGGTTTGGTTTAGGGTTAGGGTTCGGGTTAGGGTTAGGGTTCGGGTTAGGGTTAGGGTTATGGTTAGGGTTAGGGTTCGGGTTAGGTTTAGGGTTAGGGTTCGGGTTAGGGTTAGGGTTCGGGTTAGGGTTAGGTTTAGGGTTCGGGTTAGGGTTAGGGTTAGGGTTCGGGTTAGGGTTGGGGTTCGGGTTCGGGTTAGGGTTAGGTTTCGGGTTCGGGTTAGGGTTCGGGTTTGGGTTATGGTTCGGGTTCGGGTTAGGGTTAGTGTTAGGGTTCGGGTTAGGGTTAGGGTTCGGGTTCGGGATCAGGTTAGGGTTAGGGTTTGGATTAGGGTTAGGTTTTGGGTTAGGGTTATGGTTAGGGTTCGGGTTCGGTTTAGGGTAAGGGTTAGGGTTCGGTTTAGGGTTAGGGTTCGGGTTAGGGTTAGGGTTCGGGTTCAGGTTCGGGTTAGGGTTATGGTTATGTTTCGGGTTAGGGTTAGGGTTCGGGATAGGGCTAGGGTTCGGGTTAGGGTTAGGTTTCGGGTTCGGGTTAGGGTTAGTGTTAGGGTTAGGGTTAGGGTTAGGGTTAGGGTTCGGATTAGGTTTAGGGGTAGAAATCGGGTTAGGGTTAGGGTTCGGGTTCGGGTTAGGGTTAGGTTTAGGGTTAGGGGTTAGGGTTAACGATAGGGTTCGGGTTAGGGTTATGGTTCGGGTTATGGTTAGGGTTAGGGTTAGGGTTCGGGTTACGGTTAGGGTTAGGGTTCGGGTTAGGTTTCGGGTTAGGGTTAGGGTTAGGTTTCGGGTTAGGGTTAGGGTTAGGGTTAGGGTTCGGGTTAGGGTTAGGGTTAGGTTTAGTGTTCGGGTCAGGGTTAGGGTTAAGGTTCGGGTTAGGGTTAGGGTTAGGGTTAGGGTTCGCGTTAGGGTTCGTGTTAGGTGTCGGGTTAGGGTTAGTGTTAGGGTTCGGTTTCGGGTTCGGGTTAGGGTTAGGGTTCGGGTTCGGGTTAGGGTTCGGGTTACGGTTAGGGTTAGTGTTAGGGTTCGGGTTCGGGGTTAGGGTTAGGGTTAGGGTTCGGGTTAGAGTTCGGGTTAGGGTTAGGATTCGATAAGGGGATAGGGTTCGGGTTAGGGATAGGGTTAGTGTTAGGGTTCCGGTTAGTGTTAGGGTTTGGGTTCGGTTTAGGGTTAGGGTTAGTGTTAGGGTTCAGGTTAGGGTTAGGGTTAGGGTTCGGGTTAGGTTTCGGTTTAGGCTTAGGGTTAGGGTTAGGGTTAGGGTTCGGGTTAAGGTTAGGGTTCGGGTTAGGGTTAGTGTTAGGGTTAGGGTTAGGGTTAGGGTTCGGGTTAGGGTTAGGGTTAGTGTTTGGGTAGGGTTAGGTTTCGGGTTAGTGTTAGGGTTCGGGTTAGGGTTAGGGTTAGGGTTAGCGTTAGGGTTCGGGTTAGGGTTAGGGTTCGGGTTAGGGTTAGGGTTCGGGTTAGGTTTAGGTTTAGGGTTCGGGTTAGGGTTAGGGTTAGGGTTCGGGTTAGGGTTGGGTTTCGGGTTCGGGTTAGGGTTAGGGTTCGCGTTCGGGTTAGGGTTCGGGTTTGGGTTAGGGTTCGGGTTAAGGTTAGGGTTTGGGTTAGGGTTATGGTTAGGGTTCGGGTTCGGGTTAGGGTTAGGGTTAGGGTTCGGTTTACGGTTAGGGTTCGGGTTAGGGTTAAGGTTCGGGTTCGGGTTCGGTTTAGGGTTATGGTTAGGGTTCGGGTTAGGGTTAGGGTTCGGGATAGGGTTAGGGTTCGGGTTAGTGTTAGGGTTCAGGTTCGGCTTAGGGTTAGGGTTCGGGTTCGGGTTAGGGTTAGTGTTAGGGTTAGGGTTAGTTTTAGGGTTCGGATTAGGGTTAGGGGTAGGTTTCGGGTTAGGGTTAGGGTTCGGGTTCGGGTTAGGGTTAAGGGTTAGTGTTAGGGTTAGTGTTCGGGTTAGGGTTAGGTTTCGGGTTAGGGTTAGGGTTCGGGTTAGGGTTAGGGTTAGGGTTCGGGTTAGTGTTAGGGTTAGGGTTAGGGTTAGGTTTTGGGTTAGGGTTAGGGTTAGGGTTAGGGTTAGGGTTAGTGTTCGGGTAACGGTTAGGGTTAGTGTTCGGGTTAGGGTTCTGGTTAGGTTTAGGGTTAGGTTTCGTGTTAGGGTTAGGGTTAGTTTTAGGGTTCGGGTTAGGGTTAGGGTTAGGGTTAGGGTTCGGGTCAGGGTTAGGGTTAAGGTTCGGGTTAGGGTTAGGGTTAGGGTTAGGGTTCGCTTTAGGGTTCGGGTTAGGGGTCAGGTTAGGGTTAGGTTTAGGGTTCAGATTAGGGTTAGGGTTAGGGTTCGGGTTCGGGTTAGGGTTAGGGTTCTGGTTAGGGTTAGGGTTCGGGTTCAGGTTAGGGTTAGAGTTCGGGATCCGGTTAGGGTTAGGGTTCGGGTTACGGTTCGGGTTAGGGTTAGGGTTAGGGTTAGGGTTCGGGTTCGGGTTCGGGTTCAGGTTAGGGTTAGGGTTAGGGTTCCGGTTAAGGTTAGGGTTAGGGTTCGGGTTAGGGTTAGGGTTAGGGTTAGGGTTAGGGTTAGGGTTCGGGTTCGGGTTAGGGTTAGAGTTTGGATTAGGGTTCGGTTTAGGGTTAGGGTTCGGGTTAGGGTTAGGTTTCGGGTTAGGGTTAGGGTTAGTGTTAGGGTTAGGGTTCGGATTAGTGTTAGGGTTCGGGTTCGGGTTACGGTTAGGGTTAGGGTTAGGGTTCGGTTTCGGGTTAGGGTTAGGGTTAGGGTTAGTGTCAGGGTTCGGGTTAGGGTTAGGGTTAGGGTTAGGGTTCGGGTTAGGGTTAGGGTTAGGGTTCGGGTTAGGGTTAGGGTTAGGCTTATGGTTAGGTTTAAGGTTCGGGTTAGGGTTAGGGTTAGGTTTAGGGTTAGGTTTCGGGTTAGGGTTAGGGTTAGGGTGCGGGTTAGGGTTCAGGTTAGGGTTAGGGTTAGGGGTAGGGTTCGGGTTAGGGTTAGGGTTAGGTTTCGGCTTAGGGTTATGTTTATCGTTAGGGTTAGGGTTAGGCTTAGGGTTCGGGTTAGGGTTAGGGTTAAGGTTCGGGTTAGGGTTAGGTTTAGGGTTCGGGTTAGGGCTCGGGTTAGGGTTAGGGTTAGGGTTAGGGTTCGGGTTCGGGGTTAGGGTTAGGGTTAGGGTTCGGTCTAGGGTTCGGGTTAGGGTTAGGATACGGGTAAGGGGTTAGGGTTCGGGTTCGGGTTAGGTTTAGGTTTAGGATTCCGGTTAAGGTTAGGGTTAGGGTTCGGGTTAGGTGTAGGGTTAGGGTTAGGTTTAGTGTTCGGGTTAGTGTTAGGGTTAGTGTTCGGGTTAGGGTTCGGGTTTGGGTTAGGGTTAGGGTTAGGTTTAGGGTTCGGGTTAGCGTCACGGTTCGGGTTAGGGTTAGGGTTAGGGTTAGGGTTAGGGTTAGGGTTCGGATTAGGGTTAGGGGTAGGGTTCGGGTTAGGGTTCGGGTTCGGGTTAGGGTTAGGGTTAGTGTTAGGTTTCGGGTTAGGGTTAGGGTTAGTGTTAGGTTTAGGGTTAGGGTTCGGGTGAGGGTTAGTATTAGGGTTAGGGTTAGAGTTAGGTTTTAGGGTTAGGGTTATGGTTAGATTTAGGGTTAGTGTTAGGGGTTAGGGTTAGTGTTAGGGTTAGGGTTAGGGTTAGGGTTAGGGTTCGGGTTAGGGTTCAGGTTAGGGGACGGGTTAGGGTTAGGGTTAGGGTTCGGGTTCGGGTTAGGTTTAGGGTTACGGTTCGGGTTAGGGTTAGGGTTAGGGTTCGAGTTAGGGTTAGGGTTAGGGTTCGGGTTCGGGTTAGGGTTAGGGTTGGTGTTCGGGTTAGGGTTCGGGTTAGGGTTCGTGTTAGGGTTAGGGTTTGCGTTAGGGTTCGGGTTCGGGGTTAGGGTTAGGGTTAGGGTTCGGGTTAGTGTTCGTGTTAGGGTTAGGATTCGGTTAAGGGGTTAGGGTTCGGGTTCGGGTTAGGGTTATGGTTAGGGTTCCGGTTAGGATTAGGGTTAGGGTTCGGGTTCGCGTTAGGGTTCGGGTTAGGGGTCAGGTTAGGGTTAGGTTTAGGGTTCGGATTAGGGTTAGGGTTAGGGTTCGGGTTCGGGTTAGGGTTAGGGTTCTGGTTAGGGTTAGGGTTAGGGTTCGGGTTCAGGTTAGGGTTAGAGTTCGGGATCCGGTGAGGGTTAGGGTTCGGGTTACGGTTCGGGTTAGGGTTAGGGTTAGGGTTCGGGTTCGGGTTCAGGTTAGGGTTAGGGTTAGGGTTCCGGTTAAGGTTAGGGTTAGGGTTCGGGTTAGGGTTAGGGTTAGGGTTAGGGTTAGGGTTCGGGTTCGGGTTAGGGTTAGAGTTTGGATTAGGCTTCGGTTTAGGGTTAGGGTTCGGGTTAGGGTTAGGGTTCGGGTTAGGGTTAGGGTTAGTGTTAGGGTTAGGGTTCGGATTAGTGTTAGGGTACGGGTTCGGGTTACGGTTAGGGTTAGGGTTAGGGTTCGGTTTCGGGTTAGGTTTAGGGTTAGGGTTAGTGTCAGGGTTCGGGTTAGGGTTAGGGTTAGGGTTAGGGTTCGGGTTAGGGTTAGGGTTAGGTTTAGGGTTCGGGTTAGGGTTAGGGTTAGGCTTATGGTTAGGTTTAAGGTTCGGGTTAGGGTTAGGTTTAGGGTTAGGTTTCGGGTTAGGGTTAGGGTTAGGGTGCGGGTTAGGGTTCGGGTTAGGGTTAGGGTTAGGGTAAGGGTCGGGTTAGGGTTAGGGTTAGGTTTCGGCTTAGGGTTATGTTTAGGGTTAGGGTTAGTGTTAGGCTTAGTGTTCGGGTTAGGGTTAGGGTTAAGGTTCGGGTTAGGGTTAGGGTTAGGGTTCGGGTTAGGGCTCGGGTTAGGGTTAGGGTTACGGTTCGGGTTTGGAGTTAGGGTTAGGGTTAGGGTTCGGGTTAGGGTTCGGGTTAGGGTTAGGATTCGGGTAAGGGGTTAGGGTTCGGGTTCGGGTTAGGTTTAGGGTTAGGATTCCGGTTAAGGTTAGGGTTAGGGTTCGGGTTAGGTTTAGGGTTAGGGTTAGGGTTAGGGTTAGGGTTAGGGTTCGGTTTAGGGTTCGGGTTCGGGTTAGGGTTAGGGTTAGGGTTAGGGTTCGGGTTAGGGTCACGGTTCGGATTAGGATTAGGGTTAGGGTTAGGGTTAGGGTTAGTGTTCGGATTAGGGTTAGGGGTAGGGTTCGGGTTAGGGTTCGGGTTCGGGTTAGGGTTAGGGTTAGGGTTAGGGTTAGGGTTAGGGTTAAGGTTAGGTTTAGGGTTCGTGTTAGGGTTCGGGTTAGGGTTAGGGTTAGGGTTCGGGTTAGGGTTCGGGTTAGGGTTAGGGTTCGGGTTAGGGTTAGGGTTAGGGTTAGGGTTCGGGTTAGGGTTAGGGTTAGGTTACAGGTTAGGGTTAGGGTTAGGGTTCGGGTTAGGGTTAGGTTTAGGGTTAGGGTTCGGGTTGGGGTTAGGTTTAGGGTTAGCGTTAGGGTTAGGGTTAAGGTTCGGGGTAGGGTTAGAGTTACGGTTTGGGTTAGGGTTAGGGTTAGGGTTAGGGTTCGAGTTAGGTTTCGAGTTAGGTGTCGGCTTAGCGTTAGGGTTAGGGTTCGGGTTAGGGTTAGGGTTAGGGTTAGGGTTCGGGTTAGGGTTAGGGTTCGGTTTAGGGTTAGGGTTAGGGTTCGGGTTAGGGTTTGGGTTAGGGTTAGGGTTCGGGATAGGGTTAGGGTTCGGGTTAGGGTTAGGCTTAGGTTTAGGAGTTAAAGTTAGGGTTAGGGTTCGGGTTAGGGTTAGGGTTAGGGTTATGGTTTAGGGTTAGGGTTAGGGTTAGGGTTCGCGTTAGGGTTCGGGAGAGGCGTCGGGTTAGCGTTAGATTTAGGGTTCGGATTAGGGTTAGGGTTAGCGTTCGGGTTCGGATTAGGGTTAGGGTTCGGGTTAGGGGTAGGGTTAGGGTTCGGGTTCGGGTTAGGGTTAGAGATCGGGATCCGGTTAGGGTTTGGGTTCGGGTTATGGTTCGGGTTAGGGTTAGGGTTAGGGTTCGGGTTCGGGGTTAGGGTTAGGGTTAGGGTTCGGGTTAGGATTCGGGTTAGGGTTAGGATTCGGGTAAGGGGTTAGGGTTCGGGTTCGGGTTAGGGTTATGGTTAGGGTTCTGGTTAAGGTTAGGGTTAGGGTTCGGGTTAGGGTTAGGGTTAGGGTTAGGGTTCGTGTTCGGGTTAGGGTTAGTGTTAGGGTTAGGGTTCGGGTTAGGGTTAGGGTTAGGGTTCGGGTTAGGTTTAGGGTTCGGGTTCGGGTTAGGATTAGAGTTTGGTTTACGGTTCGGTTTAGGGTTACGGTTCGGATTAGGTTTAGCGTTCGTTTTAGGGTTATGGGTTAGTGTTAGGGTTAGGGTTCGGATTAGGGTTAGGGTTCGGGCTCGGGTTACGTTTAGGGTTAGGTTTAGGGTTCTGTTTCGGGTTAGGGTTAGGGTTAGTGTTAGGGTTAGGGTTCGGGTTAGGGTTAGGGTTCGGGTCGGGTTAGGGTTAGGGTTCGGGTTAGGGTTAGGATTCGGGTTCGGTTTAGGGTTAGTGTTAGTTTTAGGGTTCGGGTTCGGGTTAGGGTTCGGGTTCGGGTTAGGGTTAGGGTTCGGGTTCGGGTTAGGGTTAGTGTTCAGGTTAGGGTTAGGGTTCGGGTTAGTGTTCGGGTTAGGGTTCGGGTTAGGGTTAGGGTTAGGGATCGGGTTAGGGTTAGGGTTCGGGTTAGGGTTCAGGTTAGGGGACGGGTTAGGGTTAGGGTTAGGGTTCGGGTTCGGGTTAGGGTTAGGGTTCGGGTTCGGGTTAAGGTTAGGGTTAGGGTTCGAGTTAGGGTTAGGGTTAGGGTTCGGGTTCGGGTTAGGGTTAGGGTTGGTGTTCGGGTTAGGGTTCGGGATAGGGTTCGTGTTAGGGTTAGGGTTTGGGTTAGGGTTCGGTTTCGGAGTTAGGGTTAGGGTTAGGGTTCGGGTTAGTGTTCGTGTTAGGGTTAGGATTCGGTTAAGGGGTTAGGGTTCGGGTTCGGGTTAGGGTTATGGTTAGGGTTCCGGTTAGGGTTAGGAGTAGGGTTCGGGTTAGGGTTAGGGTTAGGGTTAGGGTTAGTGTTAGGGTTCGGGTTAAGGTTCGGGTTAGGGTTAGGTTTAGGGTTCGGGTTAGGGTTAGGGTTAGGGTTCAGGTTAGGGTTCGGGTTAGGGTTAGGGTTAGGGTTCGGGTTAGGGTTAGGGTTAGGGTTAGGGTTAGGGTTCGGGTTAGAGTTAGGGTTAGGGTTAGGGTTAGGGTTCGTGTTAGGGTTCGGGTTAGGGGACGGGTTAGGGTTAGGGTTAGGGTTCGGGTTAGGGTTAGGGTTAGGGTTCGGGTTAGGTTTAGGGTTCGGGTTAGGGTTAGGGTTAGGGTTCTGGTTCGGGTTAGCATGAGGGTTGGGGTTCGGTTTAGGGTTCGGGTTAGGGTTCGTGTTAGGGTTAGTGTTAGGTTTAGGGTTCGGGTTCGGGGTTAGGGTTAGGTTTAGGGTTCGGGTTAGGGTTCGGGTTAGGGTTAGGATTCGGGTAAGGGGTAAGGGTTCGGGTTTGGGTTAGGGTTAGGGTTAGGGTTCCGGTTAGGGTTAGGGTTAGGGTTCGGGTTAGGGTTCGGGTTAGGGTTCGGTTTAGGCTTAGGGTTTGGTTTAGGTTTAGGGTTCGGTTTAGGGTTAGGGTTCTGTTAGGGTTAGATTTAGGGTTAGAGTTAGGGTTCGGGTTAGGTTTCGGGTTAGGATTATGGTTCGGGTTAGAGTTAGGGTTAGAGTTAGAGTTAGGGTTAGGGTTAGGGTTCGGGTTAGGGTTAGGGTTATGGTCAGGGTTAGGGTTCGGGTAGGGTTAGGGTTAGGATTCGGGTTCGGGTTCGGGTTAGGGTTAGGGTTAGGGTTCGGGTTAGGGTTAGGGTTAGGGTTCGGGTTAGGCTTAGGGTTAGGCTTATGGTTAGGTTTAAGGTTCGGGTTAGGGTTAGGGTTAGGTTTAGGGTTAGGTTTCGGGTAAGGGTTAGGGTTAGGGTGCGGGTTAGGGTTCGGGTTAGGGTTAGGGTTAGGGGTAGGGTTCGGGTTAGGGTTAGGGTTAGGTTTCGGCTTAGGGTTATGTTTATCGTTAGGGTTAGGGTTAGGCTTAGGGTTCGGGTTAGGGTTAGGGTTAAGGTTCGGGTTAGGGTTAGGTTTAGGGTTCGGGTTAGGGCTCGGGTTAGGGTTAGTGTTAGGGTTAGGGTTCGGGTTCGGGGTTAGGGTTAGGGTTAGGGTTCGGTCTAGGGTTCGGGTTAGGGTTAGGATACGGGTAAGGGGTTAGGGTTCGGGTTCGGGTTAGGTTTAGGTTTAGGATTCCGGTTAAGGTTAGGGTTAGGGTTCGGGTTAGGTTTAGGGTTAGGGTTAGGTTTAGGGTTCGGGTTAGGGTTAGGGTTAGGGTTCGGGTTAGGGTTCGGGTTCGGGTTAGGGTTAGGGTTAGGTTTAGGGTTCGGGTTAGGGTCACGGTTCGGGTTAGGGTTAGGGTTAGGGTTAGGGTTAGGGTTAGGGTTAGGGTTCGGATTAGGGTTAGGGGTAGGGTTTGGGTTAGGGTTCGGGTTCGGGTTAGGGTTAGGGTTAGGGTTAGGGTTCGGGTTAGGGTTAGGGTTAGTGTTAGGGTTAGGGTTAGGGATCGGGTGAGGGTTAGCATTAGGGTTAGGGTTAGAGTTAGGTTTTAGGGTTAGGGTTATGGTTAGATTTAGGGTTAGTGTTAGGGGTTAGGGTTAGTGTTAGGGTTAGGGTTAGGGTTAGGGTTAGGGATCGGGTTAGGGTTAGGGTTCGGGTTAGGGTTCAGGTTAGGGGACGGGTTAGGGTTAGGGTTAGGGTTCGGGTTCGGGTTAGGGTTAGGGTTAGGTTTCAGGTTAGGGTTAGGGTTAGTGTTCGAGTTAGGGTTAGGTTTAGGGTTCGGGTTCGGGTTAGGGTTAGGGTTGGTGTTCGGGTTAGGGTTCGGGTTAGGGTTCGTGTTAGGGTTAGGGTTTGGGTTAGGGTTCGGTTTCGGTGTTAAAGTTAGGTTTAGGGTTCGGGTTAGTGTTCGTGTTAGGGTTAGTAGTCGGTTAAGGGGTTAGGGTCGGGTTCGGGTTAGGGTTATGGTTACGGTTCCGGTTAGGGTTAGGATTAGGGTTCGGGTTAGGGTTAGGGTTAGGGTTAGTGTTAGGGTTCGGGTTAAGGTTCGGGTTAGGGTTAGGTTTAGGGTTCGGGTTAGGGTTAGGGTTAGGGTTCAGGTTAGGGTTCGGGTTAGGGTTAGGGTTAGGGTTCGGGTTAGGGTTAGGGTTAGGGTTAGGGTTCGGGTTAGAGTTAGGGTTAGGGTTAGGGTTAGGGTTCGTGTTAGGGTTCGGGTTAGGGGACGGGTTAGGGTTAGGGTTAGGGTTCGGGTTAGGGTTAGGGTTAGGGTTAGGGTTAGGTTTAGGGTTCGGGTTAGGGTTAGGGTTAGGGTTCTGGTTCGGGTTAGCGTGAGGGTTGGGGTTCGGTTTAGGGTTCGGGTTAGGGTTCGTGTTAGGGTTAGGGTTAGGTTTAGGGTTCGGGTTTGGGGTTAGGGTTAGTGTTAGGGTTAGGGTTAGGTTTAGGGTTCGGGTTAGGTATAGGATTCGGGTAAGGGGTAAGGGTTCGGGTTTGGGTTAGGGTTAGTGTTAGGGTTCCGGTTAGGGTTAGGGTTAGGGTTCGGGTTAGGGTTCGGTTTAGGGTTCGGTTAGGCTTAGGGTTAGGTTTAGGTTTAGGGTTCGGGTTAGGGTTAGGGTTCTGTTAGGGTTAGATTTAGGGTTAGAGTTAGGGTTCGGGTTAGGTTTCGGGTTAGGATTATGGTTCGGGTTAGAGTTAGGGTTAGAGTTAGAGTTAGGGTTAGGGTTAGGGTTCGGGTTAGGGTTAGGGTTATGGTCAGGGTTAGGGTTCGGGTAGGGTTAGGGTTAGGTTTCGGGTTCGGGTTCGGGTTAGGGTTCGGGTTCGGGTTCGGGTTAGGGTTAGGGTTCGGGTTCGGGTAGGGTTCGGGTTAGCGTTAGGGGTTAGGGTTCAGGTTAGGGTTAGCTTTAGGGTTCGGTTTAGGGTTAGGGGTAGTGTTAGAGTTAGGGTTAGGGATTGGGTTAGGGTTAGGTTTCGGGTTAGGGTTCGGGTTAGGGTTAGGGTTCGTGTTAGGGTTCGGGTTAGGGTTAGGGTTAGGGTTCGGGTTAGGGTTCGGGTTAGGGTTAGGGTTCGGGTTAGGGTTATGGTTAGGGTTAGGGTTCGGGTTCGCGTTATGGTTCGGGTTAGGGGTCAGGTTAGGGTTAGGTTTAGGGTTCGGATTAGGGTTAGGGTTAGGGTTCGGGTTCGGGTTAGGGTTAGGGTTCTGGTTAGGGTTAGGGTTAGGGTTCGGGTTCAGGTTAGGGTTAGAGTTCGGGATCCGGTGAGGGTTAGGGTTCGGGTTACGGTTCGGGTTAGGGTTAGGGTTAGGGTTCGGGTTCGGGTTTAGGGTTAGGGTTAGGGTTCGGGTTAGGGTTCGGGTTAGGGTTAGGATTCGGGTAAGGGGTTAGGGTTCGGGTTCGGGTTAGGGTTAGGGTTAGGTTTAGGAGGTAGGGTTAGGATTAGGGTTAGGGTTCGGGTTAGGGTTATGGTTAGGGTTCAGTTTAGGGTTCGGGTTAGGGTTAGGTCAGGGTTAGGGTTCGGGTTCGGGTTAGGGTTAGGGTTAGGGTTCGGGTTAGTGTTAGGTTTAGGGTTAGGGTTAGTGTTAGGGTTAAGGTTCGGGTTATGGTTAGGGTTAAGTTTCGGGTTAGGGTTAGGGTTAGGGTTAGGGTTAGGGTTCGCGTTAGGGTTCGGGTTAGGTGTCGGGTAAGGGTTAGTGTTAGGGTTCGGGTTCGGGTTAGGGTTAGGGTTCGGGTTCGGGTTAGGGTTCGGGTTAGTGTTAGGGTTAGTGTTAGGGTTCGGGTTCGGGGTTAGGGTTAGGGTTAGGGTTCGTGTTAGAGTTCGGGTTAGTGTTAGGATTCGGGTAAGGGGTTAGGGTTCGGGTTCGGGTTAGGGTTAGGGTTAGGTTCTGGTTAGTGTTAGGGTTTGGGTTCAGGTTAGGGTTAGGGTTAGGGTTCGGGTTAGGATTAGGTTTAGGGTTTGGTTTAGGGTTAGGGTTCGGGTTAGGGTTAGGGTTCGGGTTAGGGTTAGGGTTATGGTTAGGGTTAGGGTTCGGGTTAGGTTTAGGGTTAGGGTTCGGGTTAGGGTTAGGGTTCGGGTTAGGGTTAGGTTTAGGGTTCGGGTTAGGGTTAGGGTTAGGGTTCGGGTTAGGGTTGGGGTTCGGGTTCGGGTTAGGGTTATGTTTCGGGTTCGGGTTAGGGTTCGGGTTTGGGTTAGGGTTCGGGTTCGGGTTAGGGTTAGTGTTAGGGTTCGGGTTAGGGTTGAGGTTCGGGTTCGGGATCAGGTTAGGGTTAGGGTTCGGATTAGGGTTAGGTTTTGGGTTAGGGTTATGGTTAGGGTTCGGGTTTGGTTTAGGGTAAGGGTTAGGGTTCGGTTTAGGGTTAGGGTTCGGGTTAGGGTTAGGGTTCGGGTTCAGGTTCGGGTTAGGGTTATGGTTATGGTTCGGGTTAGGGTTAGGGTTCGGGATAGGGCTAGGGTTCGGGTTAGGGTTAGGGTTCGGGTTCGGGTTAGGGTTAGGTTTCGGGTTCGGGTTAGGGTTAGTGTTAGGGTTAGGGTTAGGGTTAGGGTTAGGGTTCGGATTAGGTTTAGGGGTAGAGATCGGGTTAGGGTTAGGGTTCGGGTTCGGGTTAGGGTTAGGTTTAGGGTTAGGGGTTAGGGTTAGGGATAGGGTTCGGGTTAGGGTTAGGGTTCGGGTTATAGTTAGGGTTAGGGTTAGGGTTCGGGTTACGGTTAGGGTTAGGGTTCGGGTTAGGTTTCGGGTTAGGGTTAGGGTTAGGTTTCGGGTTAGGGTTAGGGTTAGGGTTAGGGTTCGGGTTAGGGTTAGGGTTAGGTTTAGTGTTCGGGTCAGGGTTAGGGTTAAGGTTCGGGTTAGGGTTAGGATTAGGGTTAGGGTTCGCGTTAGGGTTCGTGTTAGGTGTCGGGTTAGGGTTAGTGTTAGGGTTCGGTTTCGGGTTCGGGTTAGGGTTAGGGTTCGGGTTCGGGTTAGGGTTCGGGTTACGGTTAGGGTTAGTGTTAGGGTTCGGGTTAGGGGTTAGGGTTAGGGTTAGGGTTCGGGTTAGAGTTTTGGTTAGGGTTAGGATTCGATAAGGGGATAGGGTTCGGGTTAGGGATAGGGTTAGTGTTAGGGTTCCGGTTAGTGTTAGGGTTTGGGTTCGGGTTAGGGTTAGGGTTAGTGTTAGGGTTCAGGTTAGGGTTAGGGTTAGGGTTCGGGTTAGGTTTCGGTTTAGGCTTAGGGTTAGGGTTAGGGTTAGGGTTCGGGTTAAGGTTAGGGTTCGGGTTAGGGTTAGTGTTAGGGTTAGGGTTAGGGTTAGGGTTCGGGTTAGGGTTAGGGTTAGTGTTTGGGTAGGGTTAGGTTTCGGGTTAGTGTTAGGGTTCGGGTTAGGGTTAGGGTTAGGGTTAGGGTTAGGGTTAGGGTTCGGGTTAGGGTTAGGGTTCGGGTTAGGGTTAGGGTTCGGGTTAGGGTTAGGTTTAGGGTTCGGGTTAGGGTTAGGGTTAGGGTTCGGGTTAGGGTTGGGTTTCGCGTTCGGGTTAGGGTTAGGGTTCGCTTTCGGGTTAGGGTTCGGGTTTGGGTTAGGGTTCGGGTTAAGGTTAGGGTTTGGGTTAGGGTTATGGTTAGGGTTCGGGTTCGGGTTAGTGTTAGGGTTAGGGTTCGGTTTAGGGTTAGGGTTCAGGTTAGGGTTAAGGTTCGGGTTCGGGTTCGGTTTAGGGTTATGGTTAGGGTTCGGGTTAGGGTTAGGGTTCGGGATAGGGTTAGGGTTCGGGTTAGTGTTAGGGTTCAGGTTCGGGTTAGGGTTAGGGTTCGGGTTCGGGTTAGGGTTAGTGTTAGGGTTAGGGTTAGTGTTAGGGTTCGGATTAGGGTTAGGGGTAGGTTTCGGGTTAGGGTTAGGGTTTGGGTTCGGGTTAGGGTTAGGGGTTAGTGTTAGGGTTAGTGTTCGGGTTAGGGTTAGGGTTCGGGTTAGGGTTAGGGTTCGGGTTAGGGTTAGGGTTAGGGTTCGGGTTAGTGTTAGGGTTAGGGTTAGGGTTAGGTTTTGGGTTAGGGTTAGGGTTAGGGTTAGGGTTAGGGTTAGGGTTCGGTAACGGTTAGGGTTAGTGTTCGGGTTAGGGTTCTGGTTAGGTTTAGGGTTAGGTTTCGGGTTAGGGTTATGGTTAGGTTTAGGGTTCGGGTTAGGGTTAGGGTTAGGGTTAGGGTTCGGGTCAGGGTTAGGGTTAAGGTTCGGGTTAGGGTTAGGGTTAGGGTTAGGGTTCGCTTTAGGGTTCGGGTTAGGGGTCAGGTTAGGGTTAGGTTTAGGGTTCAGATTAGGGTTAGGGTTAGGGTTCGGGTTCGGGTTAGGGTTAGGGTTCTGGTTAGGGTTAGGGTTCGGGTTCAGGTTAGGGTTAGAGTTCGGGATCCGGTTAGGGTTAGGGTTCGGGTTACGGTTCGGGTTAGGGTTAGGGTTAGGGTTAGGGTTCGGGTTCGGGTTCGGGTTCAGGTTAGGGTTAGAGTTAGGGTTCCGGTTAAGGTTAGGGTTAGGGTTCGGGTTAGGGTTAGGGTTAGGGTTAGGGTTCGGGTTCGGGTTAGGGTTAGAGTTTGGATTAGGTTTCGGGTTAGGGTTAGGGTTCGGGTTAGGGTTAGGTTTCGGGTTAGGGTTAGGGTTAGTGTTAGGGTTAGGGTTCGGATTAGTGTTAGGGTTCGGGTTCGGGTTACGGTTAGGGTTAGGGTTAGGGTTCGGTTTCGGGTTAGGGTTAGGGTTAGGGTTAGTGTCAGGGTTCGGGTTAGGGTTAGGGTTAGGGTTAGGGTTCGGGTTAGGGTTAGGGTTAGGGTTCGGGTTAGGGTTAGGGTTAGGCTTATGGTTAGGTTTAAGGTTCGGGTTAGGGTTAGGCTTAGGTTTAGGGTTAGGTTTCGGGTTAGGGTTAGGGTTAGGGTGCGGGTTAGGGTTCGGGATAGGGTTAGGGTTAGGGGTACGGTTCGGGTTAGGGTTAGGGTTAGGTTTCGGCTTAGGGTTATGTTTATCGTTAGGGTTAGGGTTAGGCTTAGGGTTCGGGTTAGGGTTAGGGTTAAGGTTCGGGTTAGTGTTAGGTTTAGGGTTCGGGTTAGGGCTCGGGTTAGGGTTAGGGTTAGGGTTAGGGTTCGGGTTCGGGGTTAGGGTTAGGGTTAGGGTTCGGTCTAGGGTTCGGGTTAGGGTTAGGATACGGGTAAGGGGTTAGGGTTCGGGTTCGGGTTAGGTTTAGGTTTAGGATTCCGGTTAAGGTTAGGGTTAGGGTTCGGGTTAGGTTTAGGGTTAGGGTTAGGTTTAGGGTTCGGGTTAGGGTTAGGGTTAGGGTTCGGGTTAGGGTTCGGGTTCGGGTTAGGGTTAGGGTTAGGTTTAGGGTTCGGGTTAGGGTCACGGTTCGGGTTATGGTTAGGGTTAGCGTTAGGGTTAGGGTTAGGGTTAGGTTTCGGTTTAGGGTTAGGGGTAGGGTTCGGGTTAGGGTTCGGGTTCGGGTTAGGGTTAGGGTTAGGGTTAGGGTTCGGGTTAGGGTTAGGGTTAGTGTTAGGGTTAGGGTTAGGGATCGGGTGAGGGTTAGCATTAGGGTTAGGGTTAGAGTTAGGTTTTAGGGTTAGGGTTATGGTTAGATTTAGGGTTAGTGTTAGGGGTTAGGGTTAGTGTTAGGGTTAGGGTTAGGGTTAGGGTTAGGGATCGGGTTAGGTTTAGGGTTCGGGTTAGGGTTCAGGTTAGGGGACGGGTTAGGGTTAGGGTTAGGGTTCGGGTTCGGGTTAGGGTTAGGGTTAGGGTTCGGGTTAGGGTTAGGGTTAGGGTTCGAGTTAGGGTTAGGGTTAGGGTTCGGGTTCGGGTTAGGGTTAGGGTTGGTGTTCGGGTTAGGGTTCGGGTTAGGGTTCGTGTTAGGGTTAGGGTTTGGGTTAGGGTTCGGTTTCGGTGTTAGGGTTAGGGTTAGGGTTCGGGTTAGTGTTCGTGTTAGGGTTAGTATTCGGTTAAGGGGTTAGGGTCGGGTTCGGGTTAGGGTTATGGTTAGGGTTCCGGTTAGGGTTAGGAGTATGGTTCGGGTTAGGGTTAGGGTTAGGGTTAGTGTTAGGGTTCGGGTTAAGGTTCGGGTTAGGGTTAGGTTTAGGGTTCGGGTTAGGGTTAGGGTTAGGGTTCAGGTTAGGGTTCGGGTTAGGGTTAGGGTTAGGGTTCGGGTTAGGGTTAGGGTTAGGGTTAGGGTTCGGGTTAGAGTTAGGGTTAGGGTTAGGGTTAGGGTTCGTGTTAGGGTTCGGGTTAGGGGACGGGTTAGGGTTAGGGTTAGGGTTCGGGTTAGGGTTAGGGTTAGGGTTAGGGTTAGGTTTAGGGTTCGGGTTAGGGTTAGGGTTAGGGTTCCGGTTCGGGTTAGCGTGAGGGTTGGGGTTCGGTTTAGGGTTCGGGTTAGGGTTCGTGTTAGGGTTAGGGTTAGGTTTAGGGTTCGGGTTCGGGTTCGGGTTTAGGGTTAGGGTTAGGGTTCGGGTTAGGGTTCGGGTTAGGGTTAGGATTCGGGTAAGGGGTAAGGGTTCGGGTTTGGGTTAGGGTTAGGGTTAGGGTTCCGGTTAGGGTTAGGGTTAGGGTTCGGGTTAGGGTTCGGGTTAGGGTTCGGGTTAGGGTTCGGTTAGGCTTAGGGTTAGGTTTAGGTTTAGGGTTCGGTTTAGGGTTAGGGTTCTGTTAGGGTTAGATTTAGGGTTAGAGTTAGGGTTCGGGTTAGGTTTCGGGTTAGGATTATGGTTCGGGTTAGAGTTAGGGTTAGAGTTAGAGTTAGGGTTAGGGTTAGGGTTCGGGTTAGGTTTAGGGTTATGGTCAGGGTTAGGGTTCGGGTAGGGTTAGGGTTAGGGTTCGGGTTCGGGTTCGGGTTAGGGTTCGGGTTCGGGTTCGGGTTAGGGTTAGGGTTCGGGTTCGGGTTAGGGTTCGGGTTAGCGTTAGGGGTTAGGGTTCAGGTTAGGGTTAGCGTTAGGGTTCGGGTTAGGGTTAGGGGTAGTGTTAGAGTTAGGGTTAGGGATTGGGTTAGGGTTAGGTTTCGGGTTAGGGTTCGGGTTAGGGTTAGGGTTCGTGTTAGGGTTCGGGTTAGGGTTAGGTTTAGGGTTCCGGTTAGGGTTCGGGTTAGGGTTAGGGTTCGTGTTAGGGTTCGGGTTAGGGTTAGGGTTAGGGTTCGGGTTAGGGTTCGGGTTAGGGTTAGGGTTCGGGTTAGGGTTATGGTTAGGGTTAGGGTTCGGGTTCGCGTTAGGGTTCGGGTTAGGGGTCAGGTTAGGGTTAGGTTTAGGGTTCGGATTAGGGTTAGGGTTAGGGTTCGGGTTCGGGTTAGGGTTAGGGTTCTGGTTAGGGTTAGGGTTAGGGTTCGGGTTCAGGTTAGGGTTAGAGTTCGGGATCCGGTGAGGGTTAGGGTTCGGGTTACGGTTCGGGTTAGGGTTAGGGTTAGGGTTCGGGTTCGGGTTTAGGGTTAGGGTTAGGGTTCGGGTTAGGGTTCGGGTTAGGGTTAGGATTCGGGTAAGGGGTTAGGGTTCGGGTTCGGGTTAGGGTTAGGGTTAGGTTTAGGAGGTAGGGTTAGGATTAGGGTTAGGGTTCGGGTTAGGGTTATGGTTAGGGTTCAGTTTAGGGTTCGGGTTAGGGTTAGGTCAGGGTTAGGGTTCGGGTTCGGGTTAGGGTTAGGGTTAGGGTTCGGGTTCGGGTTAGGGTTCGGGTTAGTGTTAGGGTTAGTGTTAGGGTTCGGGTTCGGGGTTAGGGTTAGGGTTAGGGTTCGTGTTAGAGTACGGGTTAGTGTTAGGATTCGGGTAAGGGGTTAGGGTTCGGGTTCCGGTTAGGGTTAGGGTTAGGTTCTGGTTAGTGTTAGGGTTTGGGTTCAGGTTAGGGTTAGGGTTAGGGTTCGGGTTAGGATTAGGTTTAGGGTTTGGTTTAGGGTTAGGGTTCGGGTTAGGGTTAGGGTTCGGGTTAGGGTTAGGGTTATGGTTAGGGTTAGGGTTCGGGTTAGGTTTAGGGTTAGGGTTCGGGTTAGGGTTAGGGTTCGGGTTAGGGTTAGGTTTAGGGTTCGGGTTAGGGTTAGGGTTAGGGTTCGGGTTAGGGTTGGGGTTCGGGTTCGGGTTAGGGTTAGGTTTCGGGTTCGGGTTAGGGTTCGGGTTTGGGTTATGGTTCGGGTTCGGGTTAGGGTTAGTGTTAGGGTTCGGGTTAGGGTTAGGGTTCGGGTTCGGGATCAGGTTAGGGTTAGGGTTTGGATTAGGGTTAGGTTTTGGGTTAGGGTTATGGTTAGGGTTCGGGTTCGGTTTAGGGTAAGGGTTAGGGTTCGGTTTAGGGTTAGGGTTCGGGTTAGGGTTAGGGTTCGGGTTCAGGTTCGGGTTAGGGTTATGGTTATGTTTCGGGTTAGGGTTAGGGTTCGGGATAGGGCTAGGGTTCGGGTTAGGGTTAGGTTTCGGGTTCGGGTTAGGGTTAGTGTTAGGGTTAGGGTTAGGGTTAGGGTTAGGGTTCGGATTAGGTTTAGGGGTAGAAATCGGGTTAGGGTTAGGGTTCGGGTTCGGGTTAGGGTTAGGTTTAGGGTTAGGGGTTAGGGTTAACGATAGGGTTCGGGTTAGGGTTATGGTTCGGGTTATGGTTAGGGTTAGGGTTAGGGTTCGGGTTACGGTTAGGGTTAGGGTTCGGGTTAGGTTTCGGGTTAGGGTTAGGGTTAGGTTTCGGGTTAGGGTTAGGGTTAGGGTTAGGGTTCGGGTTAGGGTTAGGGTTAGGTTTAGTGTTCGGGTCAGGGTTAGGGTTAAGGTTCGGGTTAGGGTTAGGGTTAGGGTTAGGGTTCGCGTTAGGGTTCGTGTTAGGTGTCGGGTTAGGGTTAGTGTTAGGGTTCGGTTTCGGGTTCGGGTTAGGGTTAGGGTTCGGGTTCGGGTTAGGGTTCGGGTTACGGTTAGGGTTAGTGTTAGGGTTCGGGTTCGGGGTTAGGGTTAGGGTTAGGGTTCGTGTTAGAGTTCGGGTTAGGGTTAGGATTCGATAAGGGGATAGGGTTCGGGTTAGGGATAGGGTTAGTGTTAGGGTTCCGGTTAGTGTTAGGGTTTGGGTTCGGTTTAGGGTTAGGGTTAGTGTTAGGGTTCAGGTTAGGGTTAGGGTTAGGGTTCGGGTTAGGTTTCGGTTTAGGCTTAGGGTTAGGGTTAGGGTTAGGGTTCGGGTTAAGGTTAGGGTTCGGGTTAGGGTTAGTGTTAGGGTTAGGGTTAGGGTTAGGGTTCGGGTTAGGGTTAGGGTTAGTGTTTGGGTAGGGTTAGGTTTCGGGTTAGTGTTAGGGTTCGGGTTAGGGTTAGGGTTAGGGTTAGCGTTAGGGTTCGGGTTAGGGTTAGGGTTCGGGTTAGGGTTAGGGTTCGGGTTCGGGTTTAGGGTTAGGGTTAGGGTTCGGGTTAGGGTTCGGGTTAGGGTTAGGATTCGGGTAAGGGGTTAGGGTTCGGGTTCGGGTTAGGGTTAGGGTTAGGTTTAGGAGGTAGGGTTAGGATTAGGGTTAGGGTTCGGGTTAGGGTTATGGTTAGGGTTCAGTTTAGGGTTCGGGTTAGGGTTAGGTCAGGGTTAGGGTTCGGGTTCGGGTTAGGGTTAGGGTTAGGGTTCGGGTTCGGGTTAGGGTTCGGGTTAGTGTTAGGGTTAGTGTTAGGGTTCGGGTTCGGGGTTAGGGTTAGGGTTAGGGTTCGTGTTAGAGTACGGGTTAGTGTTAGGATTCGGGTAAGGGGTTAGGGTTCGGGTTCCGGTTAGGGTTAGGGTTAGGTTCTGGTTAGTGTTAGGGTTTGGGTTCAGGTTAGGGTTAGGGTTAGGGTTCGGGTTAGGATTAGGTTTAGGGTTTGGTTTAGGGTTAGGGTTCGGGTTAGGGTTAGGGTTCGGGTTAGGGTTAGGGTTATGGTTAGGGTTAGGGTTCGGGTTAGGTTTAGGGTTAGGGTTCGGGTTAGGGTTAGGGTTCGGGTTAGGGTTAGGTTTAGGGTTCGGGTTAGGGTTAGGGTTAGGGTTCGGGTTAGGGTTGGGGTTCGGGTTCGGGTTAGGGTTAGGTTTCGGGTTCGGGTTAGGGTTCGGGTTTGGGTTATGGTTCGGGTTCGGGTTAGGGTTAGTGTTAGGGTTCGGGTTAGGGTTAGGGTTCGGGTTCGGGATCAGGTTAGGGTTAGGGTTTGGATTAGGGTTAGGTTTTGGGTTAGGGTTATGGTTAGGGTTCGGGTTCGGTTTAGGGTAAGGGTTAGGGTTCGGTTTAGGGTTAGGGTTCGGGTTAGGGTTAGGGTTCGGGTTCAGGTTCGGGTTAGGGTTATGGTTATGTTTCGGGTTAGGGTTAGGGTTCGGGATAGGGCTAGGGTTCGGGTTAGGGTTAGGTTTCGGGTTCGGGTTAGGGTTAGTGTTAGGGTTAGGGTTAGGGTTAGGGTTAGGGTTCGGATTAGGTTTAGGGGTAGAAATCGGGTTAGGGTTAGGGTTCGGGTTCGGGTTAGGGTTAGGTTTAGGGTTAGGGGTTAGGGTTAACGATAGGGTTCGGGTTAGGGTTATGGTTCGGGTTATGGTTAGGGTTAGGGTTAGGGTTCGGGTTACGGTTAGGGTTAGGGTTCGGGTTAGGTTTCGGGTTAGGGTTAGGGTTAGGTTTCGGGTTAGGGTTAGGGTTAGGGTTAGGGTTCGGGTTAGGGTTAGGGTTAGGTTTAGTGTTCGGGTCAGGGTTAGGGTTAAGGTTCGGGTTAGGGTTAGGGTTAGGGTTAGGGTTCGCGTTAGGGTTCGTGTTAGGTGTCGGGTTAGGGTTAGTGTTAGGGTTCGGTTTCGGGTTCGGGTTAGGGTTAGGGTTCGGGTTCGGGTTAGGGTTCGGGTTACGGTTAGGGTTAGTGTTAGGGTTCGGGTTCGGGGTTAGGGTTAGGGTTAGGGTTCGGGTTAGAGTTCGGGTTAGGGTTAGGATTCGATAAGGGGATAGGGTTCGGGTTAGGGATAGGGTTAGTGTTAGGGTTCCGGTTAGTGTTAGGGTTTGGGTTCGGTTTAGGGTTAGGGTTAGTGTTAGGGTTCAGGTTAGGGTTAGGGTTAGGGTTCGGGTTAGGTTTCGGTTTAGGCTTAGGGTTAGGGTTAGGGTTAGGGTTCGGGTTAAGGTTAGGGTTCGGGTTAGGGTTAGTGTTAGGGTTAGGGTTAGGGTTAGGGTTCGGGTTAGGGTTAGGGTTAGTGTTTGGGTAGGGTTAGGTTTCGGGTTAGTGTTAGGGTTCGGGTTAGGGTTAGGGTTAGGGTTAGCGTTAGGGTTCGGGTTAGGGTTAGGGTTCGGGTTAGGGTTAGGGTTCGGGTTAGGTTTAGGTTTAGGGTTCGGGTTAGGGTTAGGGTTAGGGTTCGGGTTAGGGTTGGGTTTCGGGTTCGGGTTAGGGTTAGGGTTCGCGTTCGGGTTAGGGTTCGGGTTTGGGTTAGGGTTCGGGTTAAGGTTAGGGTTTGGGTTAGGGTTATGGTTAGGGTTCGGGTTCGGGTTAGGGTTAGGGTTAGGGTTCGGTTTACGGTTAGGGTTCGGGTTAGGGTTAAGGTTCGGGTTCGGGTTCGGTTTAGGGTTATGGTTAGGGTTCGGGTTAGGGTTAGGGTTCGGGATAGGGTTAGGGTTCGGGTTAGTGTTAGGGTTCAGGTTCGGCTTAGGGTTAGGGTTCGGGTTCGGGTTAGGGTTAGTGTTAGGGTTAGGGTTAGTTTTAGGGTTCGGATTAGGGTTAGGGGTAGGTTTCGGGTTAGGGTTAGGGTTCGGGTTCGGGTTAGGGTTAAGGGTTAGTGTTAGGGTTAGTGTTCGGGTTAGGGTTAGGTTTCGGGTTAGGGTTAGGGTTCGGGTTAGGGTTAGGGTTAGGGTTCGGGTTAGTGTTAGGGTTAGGGTTAGGGTTAGGTTTTGGGTTAGGGTTAGGGTTAGGGTTAGGGTTAGGGTTAGTGTTCGGGTAACGGTTAGGGTTAGTGTTCGGGTTAGGGTTCTGGTTAGGTTTAGGGTTAGGTTTCGTGTTAGGGTTAGGGTTAGTTTTAGGGTTCGGGTTAGGGTTAGGGTTAGGGTTAGGGTTCGGGTCAGGGTTAGGGTTAAGGTTCGGGTTAGGGTTAGGGTTAGGGTTAGGGTTCGCTTTAGGGTTCGGGTTAGGGGTCAGGTTAGGGTTAGGTTTAGGGTTCAGATTAGGGTTAGGGTTAGGGTTCGGGTTCGGGTTAGGGTTAGGGTTCTGGTTAGGGTTAGGGTTCGGGTTCAGGTTAGGGTTAGAGTTCGGGATCCGGTTAGGGTTAGGGTTCGGGTTACGGTTCGGGTTAGGGTTAGGGTTAGGGTTAGGGTTCGGGTTCGGGTTCGGGTTCAGGTTAGGGTTAGGGTTAGGGTTCCGGTTAAGGTTAGGGTTAGGGTTCGGGTTAGGGTTAGGGTTAGGGTTAGGGTTAGGGTTAGGGTTCGGGTTCGGGTTAGGGTTAGAGTTTGGATTAGGGTTCGGTTTAGGGTTAGGGTTCGGGTTAGGGTTAGGTTTCGGGTTAGGGTTAGGGTTAGTGTTAGGGTTAGGGTTCGGATTAGTGTTAGGGTTCGGGTTCGGGTTACGGTTAGGGTTAGGGTTAGGGTTCGGTTTCGGGTTAGGGTTAGGGTTAGGGTTAGTGTCAGGGTTCGGGTTAGGGTTAGGGTTAGGGTTAGGGTTCGGGTTAGGGTTAGGGTTAGGGTTCGGGTTAGGGTTAGGGTTAGGCTTATGGTTAGGTTTAAGGTTCGGGTTAGGGTTAGGGTTAGGTTTAGGGTTAGGTTTCGGGTTAGGGTTAGGGTTAGGGTGCGGGTTAGGGTTCGGGTTAGGGTTAGGGTTAGGGGTAGGGTTCGGGTTAGGGTTAGGGTTAGGTTTCGGCTTAGGGTTATGTTTATCGTTAGGGTTAGGGTTAGGCTTAGGGTTCGGGTTAGGGTTAGGGTTAAGGTTCGGGTTAGGGTTAGGTTTAGGGTTCGGGTTAGGGCTCGGGTTAGGGTTAGGGTTAGGGTTAGGGTTCGGGTTCGGGGTTAGGGTTAGGGTTAGGGTTCGGTCTAGGGTTCGGGTTAGGGTTAGGATACGGGTAAGGGGTTAGGGTTCGGGTTCGGGTTAGGTTTAGGTTTAGGATTCCGGTTAAGGTTAGGGTTAGGGTTCGGGTTAGGTGTAGGGTTAGGGTTAGGTTTAGTGTTCGGGTTAGGGTTAGGGTTAGTGTTCGGGTTAGGGTTCGGGTTTGGGTTAGGGTTAGGGTTAGGTTTAGGGTTCGGGTTAGCGTCACGGTTCGGGTTAGGGTTAGGGTTAGGGTTAGGGTTAGGGTTAGGGTTCGGATTAGGGTTAGGGGTAGGGTTCGGGTTAGGGTTCGGGTTCGGGTTAGGGTTAGGGTTAGTGTTAGGTTTCGGGTTAGGGTTAGGGTTAGTGTTAGGTTTAGGGTTAGGGTTCGGGTGAGGGTTAGTATTAGGGTTAGGGTTAGAGTTAGGTTTTAGGGTTAGGGTTATGGTTAGATTTAGGGTTAGTGTTAGGGGTTAGGGTTAGTGTTAGGGTTAGGGTTAGGGTTAGGGTTAGGGTTCGGGTTAGGGTTCAGGTTAGGGGACGGGTTAGGGTTAGGGTTAGGGTTCGGGTTCGGGTTAGGTTTAGGGTTACGGTTCGGGTTAGGGTTAGGGTTAGGGTTCGAGTTAGGGTTAGGGTTAGGGTTCGGGTTCGGGTTAGGGTTAGGGTTGGTGTTCGGGTTAGGGTTCGGGTTAGGGTTCGTGTTAGGGTTAGGGTTTGCGTTAGGGTTCGGGTTCGGGGTTAGGGTTAGGGTTAGGGTTCGGGTTAGTGTTCGTGTTAGGGTTAGGATTCGGTTAAGGGGTTAGGGTTCGGGTTCGGGTTAGGGTTATGGTTAGGGTTCCGGTTAGGATTAGGGTTAGGGTTCGGGTTCGCGTTAGGGTTCGGGTTAGGGGTCAGGTTAGGGTTAGGTTTAGGGTTCGGATTAGGGTTAGGGTTAGGGTTCGGGTTCGGGTTAGGGTTAGGGTTCTGGTTAGGGTTAGGGTTAGGGTTCGGGTTCAGGTTAGGGTTAGAGTTCGGGATCCGGTGAGGGTTAGGGTTCGGGTTACGGTTCGGGTTAGGGTTAGGGTTAGGGTTCGGGTTCGGGTTCAGGTTAGGGTTAGGGTTAGGGTTCCGGTTAAGGTTAGGGTTAGGGTTCGGGTTAGGGTTAGGGTTAGGGTTAGGGTTAGGGTTCGGGTTCGGGTTAGGGTTAGAGTTTGGATTAGGCTTCGGTTTAGGGTTAGGGTTCGGGTTAGGGTTAGGGTTCGGGTTAGGGTTAGGGTTAGTGTTAGGGTTAGGGTTCGGATTAGTGTTAGGGTACGGGTTCGGGTTACGGTTAGGGTTAGGGTTAGGGTTCGGTTTCGGGTTAGGTTTAGGGTTAGGGTTAGTGTCAGGGTTCGGGTTAGGGTTAGGGTTAGGGTTAGGGTTCGGGTTAGGGTTAGGGTTAGGTTTAGGGTTCGGGTTAGGGTTAGGGTTAGGCTTATGGTTAGGTTTAAGGTTCGGGTTAGGGTTAGGTTTAGGGTTAGGTTTCGGGTTAGGGTTAGGGTTAGGGTGCGGGTTAGGGTTCGGGTTAGGGTTAGGGTTAGGGTAAGGGTCGGGTTAGGGTTAGGGTTAGGTTTCGGCTTAGGGTTATGTTTAGGGTTAGGGTTAGTGTTAGGCTTAGTGTTCGGGTTAGGGTTAGGGTTAAGGTTCGGGTTAGGGTTAGGGTTAGGGTTCGGGTTAGGGCTCGGGTTAGGGTTAGGGTTACGGTTCGGGTTTGGAGTTAGGGTTAGGGTTAGGGTTCGGGTTAGGGTTCGGGTTAGGGTTAGGATTCGGGTAAGGGGTTAGGGTTCGGGTTCGGGTTAGGTTTAGGGTTAGGATTCCGGTTAAGGTTAGGGTTAGGGTTCGGGTTAGGTTTAGGGTTAGGGTTAGGGTTAGGGTTAGGGTTAGGGTTCGGTTTAGGGTTCGGGTTCGGGTTAGGGTTAGGGTTAGGGTTAGGGTTCGGGTTAGGGTCACGGTTCGGATTAGGATTAGGGTTAGGGTTAGGGTTAGGGTTAGTGTTCGGATTAGGGTTAGGGGTAGGGTTCGGGTTAGGGTTCGGGTTCGGGTTAGGGTTAGGGTTAGGGTTAGGGTTAGGGTTAGGGTTAAGGTTAGGTTTAGGGTTCGTGTTAGGGTTCGGGTTAGGGTTAGGGTTAGGGTTCGGGTTAGGGTTCGGGTTAGGGTTAGGGTTCGGGTTAGGGTTAGGGTTAGGGTTAGGGTTCGGGTTAGGGTTAGGGTTAGGTTACAGGTTAGGGTTAGGGTTAGGGTTCGGGTTAGGGTTAGGTTTAGGGTTAGGGTTCGGGTTGGGGTTAGGTTTAGGGTTAGCGTTAGGGTTAGGGTTAAGGTTCGGGGTAGGGTTAGAGTTACGGTTTGGGTTAGGGTTAGGGTTAGGGTTAGGGTTCGAGTTAGGTTTCGAGTTAGGTGTCGGCTTAGCGTTAGGGTTAGGGTTCGGGTTAGGGTTAGGGTTAGGGTTAGGGTTCGGGTTAGGGTTAGGGTTCGGTTTAGGGTTAGGGTTAGGGTTCGGGTTAGGGTTTGGGTTAGGGTTAGGGTTCGGGATAGGGTTAGGGTTCGGGTTAGGGTTAGGCTTAGGTTTAGGAGTTAAAGTTAGGGTTAGGGTTCGGGTTAGGGTTAGGGTTAGGGTTATGGTTTAGGGTTAGGGTTAGGGTTAGGGTTCGCGTTAGGGTTCGGGAGAGGCGTCGGGTTAGCGTTAGATTTAGGGTTCGGATTAGGGTTAGGGTTAGCGTTCGGGTTCGGATTAGGGTTAGGGTTCGGGTTAGGGGTAGGGTTAGGGTTCGGGTTCGGGTTAGGGTTAGAGATCGGGATCCGGTTAGGGTTTGGGTTCGGGTTATGGTTCGGGTTAGGGTTAGGGTTAGGGTTCGGGTTCGGGGTTAGGGTTAGGGTTAGGGTTCGGGTTAGGATTCGGGTTAGGGTTAGGATTCGGGTAAGGGGTTAGGGTTCGGGTTCGGGTTAGGGTTATGGTTAGGGTTCTGGTTAAGGTTAGGGTTAGGGTTCGGGTTAGGGTTAGGGTTAGGGTTAGGGTTCGTGTTCGGGTTAGGGTTAGTGTTAGGGTTAGGGTTCGGGTTAGGGTTAGGGTTAGGGTTCGGGTTAGGTTTAGGGTTCGGGTTCGGGTTAGGATTAGAGTTTGGTTTACGGTTCGGTTTAGGGTTACGGTTCGGATTAGGTTTAGCGTTCGTTTTAGGGTTATGGGTTAGTGTTAGGGTTAGGGTTCGGATTAGGGTTAGGGTTCGGGCTCGGGTTACGTTTAGGGTTAGGTTTAGGGTTCTGTTTCGGGTTAGGGTTAGGGTTAGTGTTAGGGTTAGGGTTCGGGTTAGGGTTAGGGTTCGGGTCGGGTTAGGGTTAGGGTTCGGGTTAGGGTTAGGATTCGGGTTCGGTTTAGGGTTAGTGTTAGTTTTAGGGTTCGGGTTCGGGTTAGGGTTCGGGTTCGGGTTAGGGTTAGGGTTCGGGTTCGGGTTAGGGTTAGTGTTCAGGTTAGGGTTAGGGTTCGGGTTAGTGTTCGGGTTAGGGTTCGGGTTAGGGTTAGGGTTAGGGATCGGGTTAGGGTTAGGGTTCGGGTTAGGGTTCAGGTTAGGGGACGGGTTAGGGTTAGGGTTAGGGTTCGGGTTCGGGTTAGGGTTAGGGTTCGGGTTCGGGTTAAGGTTAGGGTTAGGGTTCGAGTTAGGGTTAGGGTTAGGGTTCGGGTTCGGGTTAGGGTTAGGGTTGGTGTTCGGGTTAGGGTTCGGGATAGGGTTCGTGTTAGGGTTAGGGTTTGGGTTAGGGTTCGGTTTCGGAGTTAGGGTTAGGGTTAGGGTTCGGGTTAGTGTTCGTGTTAGGGTTAGGATTCGGTTAAGGGGTTAGGGTTCGGGTTCGGGTTAGGGTTATGGTTAGGGTTCCGGTTAGGGTTAGGAGTAGGGTTCGGGTTAGGGTTAGGGTTAGGGTTAGGGTTAGTGTTAGGGTTCGGGTTAAGGTTCGGGTTAGGGTTAGGTTTAGGGTTCGGGTTAGGGTTAGGGTTAGGGTTCAGGTTAGGGTTCGGGTTAGGGTTAGGGTTAGGGTTCGGGTTAGGGTTAGGGTTAGGGTTAGGGTTAGGGTTCGGGTTAGAGTTAGGGTTAGGGTTAGGGTTAGGGTTCGTGTTAGGGTTCGGGTTAGGGGACGGGTTAGGGTTAGGGTTAGGGTTCGGGTTAGGGTTAGGGTTAGGGTTCGGGTTAGGTTTAGGGTTCGGGTTAGGGTTAGGGTTAGGGTTCTGGTTCGGGTTAGCATGAGGGTTGGGGTTCGGTTTAGGGTTCGGGTTAGGGTTCGTGTTAGGGTTAGTGTTAGGTTTAGGGTTCGGGTTCGGGGTTAGGGTTAGGTTTAGGGTTCGGGTTAGGGTTCGGGTTAGGGTTAGGATTCGGGTAAGGGGTAAGGGTTCGGGTTTGGGTTAGGGTTAGGGTTAGGGTTCCGGTTAGGGTTAGGGTTAGGGTTCGGGTTAGGGTTCGGGTTAGGGTTCGGTTTAGGCTTAGGGTTTGGTTTAGGTTTAGGGTTCGGTTTAGGGTTAGGGTTCTGTTAGGGTTAGATTTAGGGTTAGAGTTAGGGTTCGGGTTAGGTTTCGGGTTAGGATTATGGTTCGGGTTAGAGTTAGGGTTAGAGTTAGAGTTAGGGTTAGGGTTAGGGTTCGGGTTAGGGTTAGGGTTATGGTCAGGGTTAGGGTTCGGGTAGGGTTAGGGTTAGGATTCGGGTTCGGGTTCGGGTTAGGGTGAGGGTTCGGGTTCGGGTTAGGGTTCGGGTTCGTGTTAGGGTTCGGGTTAGCGTTAGGGGTTAGGGTTCAGGTTAGGGTTAGCGTTAGGGTTCGGGTTAGGGTTAGGGGTAGTGTTAGAGTTAGGGTTAGGGATTGGGATAGGGTTAGGGTTCGGGTTAGGGTTCGGGTTAGGGTTAGGGTTCGTGTTAGGGTTCGGGTTAGGGTTAGGGTTAGGGTTCGGGTTAGGGTTCGGGTTAGGGTTAGGGTTCGGGTTAGGGTTATGGTTAGGGTTAGGGTTCGGGTTCGCGTTAGGGTTCGGGTTAGGGGTCAGCTTAGGGTTAGGTTTAGTGTTCGGATTAGGGTTAGGGTTAGGGTTCGGGTTCGGGTTAGGGTTAGGGTTCTGGTTAGGGTTAGGGTTAGGGTTCGGGTTCAGGTTAGGGTTAGAGTTCGGGATCCGGTGAGGGTTAGGGTTCGGGTTACGGTTCGGGTTAGGGTTAGGGTTCGGGTTCGGTTTCGGGTTCAGGTTAGGGTTAGGGTTAGGGTTCCGGTTAAGGTTAGGGTTAGGGTTCGGGTTAGGGTTAGGGTTAGGGTTCGGGTTCGGGTTAGGGTTAGAGTTTGGATTAGGCTTCGGTTTAGGGTTAGGGTTCGGGTTAGGGTTAGGGTTCGGGTTAGGGTTAGGGTTAGTGTTAGGGTTAGGGTTCGTATTAGTGTTAGGGTTCGGGTTCGGGTTACGGTTAGGGTTAGGGTTAGGGTTCGGATTCGGGTTAGGGTTAGGGTTAGGGTTAGTGTCAGGGTTCGGGTTAGGGTTAGGGTTAGGGTTAGGGTTCGGGTTAGGTTTAAGGTTAGGTTTAGGGTTCGGGTTAGGGTTAGGGTTAGGCTTATGGTTAGGTTTAAGATTCGGGTTAGGGTTAGGTTTAGGGTTAGGTTTCGGGTTAGGGTTAGGGTTAGGGTGCGTGTTAGGGTTCGGGTTAGGGTTAGGGTTAGGGTTAGGCTTAGGGTTCGGGTTAGGGTTAGGGTTAAGGTTCGGGTTAGGGTTAGGGTTAGGGTTCGGGTTAGGGCTCGGGTTAGGGTTAGAGTTAGGGTTACGGTTCGGGTTCGGGGTTAGGGTTAGGGTTAGTGTTCGGGTTAGGTTTCGGGTTAGGGTTAGGATTCGGGTAAGGGGTTAGGGTTCGGGTTCGGGTTACTTTTAGGTTTAGGATTCCGGTTAAGGTTAGGGTTAGGGTTCGGGTTAGGTTTAGGGTTAGGGTTAGGGTTTGGGTTCGGGTTAGGGTTAGGGTTAGGGTTCGGGTTAGGGATCGGGTTCGTGTTAGGGTTAGGGTTAGGGTTAGGGTTCGGGTTAGGGTCACAGTTCGGGTTAGGGTTAGGGTTAGGGTTAGGGTTAGGGTTAGTGTTCGGATTAGGGTTAGGGGTAGGGTTCGGGTTAGGGTTCGGGTTCGGGTAAGGGTTAGGGTTAGGGTTAGGGTTCGGGTTAGGGTTAGGGTTAGTGTTAGGGTTAGGGTTAGGGTTCGGGTTAGGGTTAGCATTAGGGTTAGGGTTAGAGTTAGGTTTTAGGGTTAGGGTTATGGTTAGATTTAGGGTTAGTGTTAGGGGTTAGGGTTAGTGTTAGGGTTAGGGTTAGGGTTAGGGATCGGGTTAGGGTTAGTGTTAGGGTTAGGGTTAAGGTTAGGTTTAGGGTTCGTGTTAGGGTTCGGGTTAGGGTTAGGGTTAGGGTTCGGGTTAGGTTTCGGGTTAGGGTTAGGGTTCGGGTTAGGGTTAGGGTTAGGGTTAGGGTTCGGGTTAGGGTTAGGGTTAGCGTACAGGTTAGTGTTAGGGTTAGGGTTCGGGTTAGGGTTAGGTTTAGGGTTAGGGTTCGGGTTAGGGTTAGGTTTAGGGTTAGCGTTAGGGTTAGGGTTAAGGTTCGGGGTAGGGTTAGAGTTAAGGTTTGGGTTAGGGTTAGGGTTAGGGTTAGGGTTCGCCTTAGGTTTCGAGTTAGGTGTCGGCTTAGGGTTAGGGTTAGGGTTAGGGTTAGGGTTAGGGTTAGGGTTCGGGTTAGGGTTAGGGTTCGGTTTAGGGTTAGGGTTAGGGTTCGGGTTAGGGTTAGGGTTCGGGTAAGGGTTAGGCTTAGGTTTAGGAGTTAAAGTTAGGGTTAGGGTTCGGGTTAGGGTTAGGGTTAGGGTTAGGGTTTAGGGTTAGGGATAGGGTTAGGGTTCGCGTTAGGGTTCGGGAGAGGCGTCGGGTTAGCGTTAGATTTAGGGTTCGGATTAGGGTTAGGGTTAGGGTTCGGGTTCGGATTAGGGTTAGGGTTCGGGTTAGGGTTAGGGTTAGGGTTCGGGTTCGGGTTAGGGTTAGAGATCGGGATCCGGTTAGGGTTTGGGTTCGGGTTATGGTTCGGGTTAGGGTTAGGGTTAGGGTTAGGGTTCGGGTTCGGGGTTAGGGTTAGGGTTAGGGTTCGTGTTCGGGTTAGAGTTAGTGTTAGGGTTAGGGTTCGGGTTAGGGTTAGGGTTCGGGTTAGGGTTAGGGTTCGGGTTTGGGTTAGGGTTAGAGTTTGGTTTACGGTTCGGTTTAGGGTTAGGGTTCGGGTTAGGTTTAGCGTTCGGGTTAGGGTTATGGGTTAGTGTTAGGGTTAGGGTTCGGATTAGGGTTAGGGTTCGGGCTCGGGTTACGGTTAGGGTTAGGTTTAGGGTTCTGTTTCGGGTTAGGGTTAGGGTTAGTGTTAGGTTTAGGGTTCGGGTTAGGGTTAGGGTTCGGGTTAGGAGTAGGGTTCGGGTTCGGGTTAGGGTTAGTGTTCGGGTTAGGGTTCGGGTTAGGGTTAGGGTTCAGGATAGGGTTTGGGTTCGGGTTAGGGTTAGGGTTAGGTTTAGGAGGTAGGGTTAGGCTTAGGGTTCGGGTTAGGGTTAGGGTTAGGGTTAGTGTTAGGGGTTAGGGTTCGGGTTAGGGTTAGGGTTCAGGTTAGGGTTAGGGTTAGGGTTAGGATTAGGGTTAGGGTTAGGGTTCGGTTTCGTGTTAAGGTTAGGGTTAGTGTTAAGGTTAGGGTTAGGGTTCGGATTAGGGTTAGGGGTAGGGTTCGGGTTAGGGTTCGGGTTCCGGTTAGGGTTAAGGTTAGGGTTAGGGTTAGGGTTCAGGTTAGGGTTAGGGTTAGGGTTAGGGTTAGGGGTTAGGATTAGGTTTAGGGTTCGGGTTAGGTTTAGGGTTACGGTTAGGGTTAGGGTTCGGGTTAGGGTTAGGGTTAGGGTTCGGGATAGGGTTAGGGTTAGGGTTATGGTTAGGGTTAGGGTTCGGGTTAAGGTTAGCGTTAGGGTTAGGTTTCGGTTTAGGGTTAGGGTTAGGGTAGGGTTAGGGTTCGCGTTAGGGTTCGGGTTAGGGGTCGGGTTAAGGTTAGGGTTTGGGTTAGGGTTAGGGTTAGGGTTAGTGTTAGGGGTTAGGGTTCGGGTTAGGGTTAGGGTTCAGGTTAGGGTTAGGGTTAGGGTTAGGATTAGGGTTAGGGTTAGGGTTCGGTTTCGTGTTAGGGTTAGGGTTAGTGTTAAGTTTAGGGTTAGGGTTCGGATTAGGGTTAGGGGTAGGGTTCGGGTTAGGGTTCGGGTTCCGGTTAGGGTTAAGGTTAGGGTTAGGGTTAGGGTTCAGGTTAGGGTTAGGGTTAGGGTTAGGGTTAGGGGTTAGGGTTAGGTTTAGGGTTCGGGTTAGGTTTAGGGTTACGGTTAGGGTTAGGGTTCGGTTTAGGGTTAGGGTTAGGGTTCGGGATAGGGTTAGGGTTAGGGTTATGGTTAGGGTTAGGGTTCGGGTTAAGGTTAGAGTTAGGGTTAGGTTTCGGGTTAGGGTTAGGGTTAGGGTAGGGTTAGGGTTCGCGTTAGGGTTCGGGTTAGGGGTCGGGTTAGGGTTAGGGTTCGGGTTAGGGTTAGGGTTAGGGTTAGGGTTCGGGTAGGGTTAGGGTTCGGGTTAGGTTTAGGTTTAGGGTACAGGTTCGGATTAGGGTTAGGGTTCGGTTTCGGGATAGGGCTAGGGTTCGGGTTAGGGTTCGGGTTAGGGTTAGGGTTAGGGTTAGGGTTCGGGTTCGGGGTTAGGTTTACGGTTAGGGTTCGGGTTAGTGTTCGGGTTAGGGTTAGGATTCGGCTAAGGGCTTAGGTTTCGGGTTAGGGTTCGGGTTAGGGTTAGTGTTAGGGTTAGGGTTCGTGTTAGTGTTAGGTTTAGGGTTCGGGTTAGGGTTAGGGTTAGGGTTAAGGTTAGAGTTAGGTTTTAGGTTTAGGGTTAGGGTTAGAGTTAGGGTTAGGGTTCGGGTTCGGGTTCGGGTTAGGGTTAGGGTTCGGGTTAGGGTTAGGGTTCGGGTTAGGGTTAGTGTTAGTGTTAGAGTTAGGGTTAGGGTTAGGGTTCGAGTTCGGTTTAGGGTTAGTGTTAGTTTTAGGGTTCGGGTTCGGGTTAGGGTTCGGGTTCGGGTTAGGGTTAGGGTTCGGGTTAGGAGTAGGGTTCTGTTTCGTGTTAGGGTTACGGTTCGGGTTAGGGTTCGGGTTAGGGTTAGGGGTCGGGTTAGGGTTAGGGTTCGGGTTAGGGTTAGGGTTAGGTTTAGGAGGTAGGGTTAGGTTTAGTGTTCGGGTTAGGGTTAGGGTTAGGGTTAGTGTTAGGAGTTAGGGTTCGGGTAAGGGTTAGGGTTCGGGTTATGGTTAGGGTTAGGGTTAGGGTTAGGGTTAGGGTTCGGGTTAGGTTTAGGGTTAGGGTTAGTGTTAGGGTTCGGGTTAGGGTTAGGGTTAAGATTCGTTTTAGTGTTAGGGTTAGGGTTAATGTTAGGGTTCGCGTTAGGGTTCGGGTTAGGGGTAGGGTTAGGGTTACGGTTCGGATTAGGGTTAGGGTTAGGGTTACGGTTAGGGTCAGGGTTCGGGTTAGGTTTAGGGTTAGGTTTCGGGTTAGGGTTCGGGTAGGGTTCGGGTTAGGGTTAGGGTTCGCGTTAGGGTTCGGGTTAGGGTTAGGTTTCGGGTTAGGGTTAGGGTTAGGGTTAGGGTTAGTGTTTGGGTAGGGTTAGGGTTAGGGTTCGGGTTAGGGTTAGGGTTCGGGTTAGGGTTAGGGTTCGGGTCGGGTTAGGGTTAGGGTTCGGGTTAGGGTTAGGATTCGGGTTCGTTTTAGGGTTAGTTTTAGTTTTAGGGTTCGGGTTCGGGTTAGGGTTAGGGTTCGGGTTCGGGTTAGGGTTAGGGTTAGGGTTCGGGTTAGGTTTCGGGTTAGGGTTAGGATTCGGGTAAGGGGTTAGGGTTCGGGTTCGGGTTACTTTTAGGTTTAGGATTCCGGTTAAGGTTAGGGTTAGGGTTTGGGTTAGGTTTAGTGTTAGGGTTAGGGTTAGGGTTCGGGTTAGGGTTAGGGTTAGGGTTCGGGTTAGGGATCGGGTTCGGGTTAGGGTTAGGGTTAGGGTTAGGGTTCGGGTTAGGGTCACGGTTCGGGTTAGGGTTAGGGTTAGGGTTAGGGTTAGGGTTAGTGTTCTGATTAGGGTTAGGGGTAGGGTTCGGGTTAGGGTTCGGGTTCGGGTTAGGGTTAGGGTTAGGGTTAGGGTTCGGGTTAGGGTTAGGGTTAGTGTTAGGGTTAGGGTTAGGGTTCGGGTTAGGGTTAGCATTAGGGTTAGGGTTAGAGTTAGGTTTTAGGGTTAGGGTTATGGTTAGATTTAGGGTTAGTGTTAGGGGTTAGGGTTAGTGTTAGGGTTAGGGTTAGGGTTAGGGATCGGGTTAGGGTTAGGGTTAAGGTTAGGTTTAAGGTTAGGTTTAGGGTTCGTGTTAGGGTTCGGGTTAGGGTTAGGGTTAGGGTTCGGGTTAGGTTTCGGGTTAGGGTTAGGGTTCGGGTTAGGGTTAGGGTTAGGGTTAGGGTTCGGGTTAGGGTTAGGGTTAGCGTACAGGTTAGTGTTAGGGTTAGGGTTCGGGTTAGGGTTAGGTTTAGGGTTAGGGTTCGGGTTAGGGTTAGGTTTAGGGTTAGCGTTAGGGTTAGGGTTAAGGTTCGGGGTAGGGTTAGAGTTAAGGTTTGGGTTAGGGTTAGGGTTAGGGTTAGGATTAGGGTTCGTGTTAGGGTTCGGGTTAGGGTTAGGGTTAGGGTTCGGGTTAGGTTTCGGGTTAGGGTTAGGGTTCGGGTTAGGGTTAGGGTTAGGGTTAGGGTTCGGGTTAGGGTTAGGGTTAGCGTACAGGTTAGTGTTAGGGTTAGGGTTCGGGTTAGGGTTAGGTTTAGGGTTAGGGTTCGGGTTAGGGTTAGGTTTAGGGTTAGCGTTAGGGTTAGGGTTAAGGTTCGGGGTAGGGTTAGAGTTAAGGTTTGGGTTAGGGTTAGGGTTAGGGTTAGGGTTCGCGTTAGGTTTCGAGTTAGGTGTCGGCTTAGGGTTAGGGGTAGGGTTCGGGTTAGGGTTAGGGTTAGGGTTAGGGTTCGGGTTAGGGTTAGGGTTCGGTTTAGGGTTAGGGTTAGGGTTCGGTTAGGGTTAGGGTTCGGGTTAGGGTTAGGCTTAGGTTTAGGAGTTAAAGTTAGGGTTAGGGTTCGGGTTAGGGTTAGGGTTAGGGTTAGGGTTTAGGGTTAGGGATAGGGTTAGGGTTCGCGTTAGGGTTCGGGAGAGGCGTCGGGTTAGCGTTAGATTTAGGGTTCGGATTAGGGTTAGGGTTAGGGTTCGGGTTCGGATTAGGGTTAGGGTTCGGGTTAGGGTTAGGGTTAGGGTTCGGGTTCGGATTAGGGTTAGAGATCGGGATCCGGTTAGGGTTTGGGTTCGGGTTAGGGTTCGGGTTAGGGTTAGGGTTAGGGTTAGGGTTCGGGTTCGGGGTTAGGGTTAGGGTTAGGGTTCGGGTTAGGGTTAGGATTCGGTTAAGGGTTTAGGGTTCGGTTTCGGGTTAGGGTTATAGTTAGGGTTCCGGTTAAGGTTAGGGTTAGGGTTCGGGTTAGGGTTAGGGTTAGGGTTAGGGTTCGTGTTCGGGTTAGAGTTAGTGTTAGGGTTAGGGTTCGGGTTAGGGTTAGGGTTCGGGTTAGGGTTAGGGTTCGGGTCGGGTTAGGGTTAGAGTTTGGTTTACGGTTCGGTTTAGGGTTAGGGTTCGGGTTAGGTTTAGCGTTCGGGTTAGGGTTATGGGTTAGTGTTAGGGTTAGGGTTCGGATTAGGGTTAGGGTTCGGGCTCGGGTTACGGTTAGGGTTAGGTTTAGGGTTCTGTTTCGGGTTAGGGTTAGGGTTAGTGTTAGGGTTAGGGTTCGGGTTAGGGTTAGGGTTCGGGTTAGGAGTAGGGTTCGGGTTCGGGTTAGGGTTAGTGTTCGGGTTAGGGTTCGGGTTAGGGTTAGGGTTCAGGATAGGGTTAGGGTTCGGGTTAGGGTTAGGGTTAGGTTTAGGAGGTAGGGTTAGGCTTAGGGTTCGGGTTAGGGTTAGGGTTAGGATTAGTGTTAGGGGTTAGGGTTCGGGTTAGGGTTAGGGTTCAGGTTAGGGTTAGGGTTAGGGTTAGGATTAGGGTTAGGGTTAGGGTTCGGTTTCGTGTTAGGGTTAGGGTTAGTGTTAAGGTTAGGGTTAGGGTTCGGATTAGGGTTAGGGGTAGGGTTCGGGTTAGGGTTCGGGTTCCGGTTAGGGTTAAGGTTAGGGTTAGGGTTAGGGTTCAGGTTAGGGTTAGGGTTAGGGTTAGGGGTTAGGGTTAGGTTTAGGGTTCGGTTTAGGTTTAGGGTTACGGTTAGGGTTAGGGTTCGGGTTAGGTTTAGGGTTAGGGTTCGGGATAGGGTTAGGGTTAGGGTTATGGTTAAGGTTAGGGTTCGGGTTAAGGTTAGAGTTAGGGTTAGGTTTCGGGTTAGGGTTAGGGTTAGGGTAGGGTTAGGGTTCGCGTTAGGGTTCGGGTTAGGGGTCGGGTTAGGGTTAGGGTTCGGGTTAGGGTTAGGGTTAGGGTTAGGGTTCGGGTAGGGTTAGGGTTCGGGTTAGGTTTAGGTTTAGGGTTCAGGTTCCGGTTAGGGTTAGGGTTCGGTTTCGGGATAGGGTTAGGGTTCGGGTTAGGGTTCGGGTTAGGGTTAGGGTTAGGGTTAGGGTTCGGGTTCGGGGTTAGGTTTACGGTTAGGGTTCGGGTTAGTGTTCGGGTTAGGGTTAGGATTCGGCTAAGGGCTTAGGGTTCGGGTTCGGTTTAGGGTTAGAGTTAGGATTCCGGTTAAGGTTAGGGTTAGGTTTCGGTTTAGGGTTAGGGTTAAGGTTAGGGTTAGGGTTCAGGTTAGGGTTAGGGTTAGGTTTCGGGTTAGGGTTCGGGTTAGGGTTAGTGTTAGGGTTAGGGTTCGTGTTAGTGTTAGGATTAGGGTTCGGGTTAGGGTTAGGGTTAGGGTTAAGGTTAGAGTTAGGTTTTAGGTTTAGGGTTAGTGTTAGAGTTAGGGTTAGGGTTCGGGTTCGGGTTAGGGTTAGGGTTCGGGTTATGGTTAGGGTTCGGGTTAGGGTTAGTGTTAGTGTTAGAGTTAGGGTTAGGGTTAGGGTTCGGGTTCGGTTTAGGGTTAGTGTTAGTTTTAGGGTTTGGGTTCGGGTTAGGGTTCGGGTTCGGGTTAGGGTTAGGGTTCGGGTTAGGAGTAGGGTTCTGTTTCGTGTTAGGGTTACGGTTCGGGTTAGGGTTCGGGTTAGGGTTAGGGGTCGGGTTAGGGTTAGGGTTCGGGTTAGGGTTAGGGTTAGGTTTAGGAGGTAGGGTTAGGTTTAGTGTTCGGGTTAGGGTTAGGGTTAGGGTTAGTGTTAGGGTTAGTGTTAGTTTTAGGGTTCGGGTTCGGGTTAGGGTTCGGGTTTGGGTTAGGGTTAGGGTTAGGTTTAGGGTTCGGGTTAGGATCACGGTTCGGGTTAGGGTTAGGGTTAGGGTTAGGGTTAGGGTTAGGGTTCGGATTAGGGTTAGGGGTAGGGTTCGGGTTAGGGTTCGGGTTCGGGTTAGGGTTAGGGTTAGTGTTAGGGTTCGGGTTAGGGTTAGGGTTAGTGTTAGGGTTAGGGTTAGGGTTCGGGTGAGGGTTAGTATTAGGGTTAGGGTTAGAGTTAGGTTTTAGGGTAGGGTTATGGTTAGATTTAGGGTTAGTGTTAGGGGTTAGGGTTAGTGTTAGGGTTAGGGTTAGGGTTAGGGTTAGGGTTAGGGATCGGGTTAGGGTTAGGGTTCGGGTTAGGGTTCAGGTTAGGGGACGGGTTAGGGTTAGGGTTAGGGTTCGGGTTCGGGTTAGGGTTAGGGTTAGGGTTCGGGTTAGGGTTAGGGTTAGGGTTCGAGTTAGGGTTAGGGTTAGGGTTCGGGTTCGGGTTAGGGTTAGGGTTGGTGTTCGGGTTAGGGTTCGGGTTAGGGTTCGTGTTAGGGTTAGGGTTTGGGTTAGGGTTCGGGTTCGGGGTTAGGGTTAGGGTTAGGGTTCGGGTTAGTGTTCGTGTTAGGGTTAGGATTCGGTTAAGGGGTTAGGGTTCGGGTTCGGGTTAGGGTTATGGTTAGGGTTCCGGTTAGGGTTAGGAGTAGGGTTCGGGTTAGGGTTAGGATTAGGGTTAGGGTTAGTGTTAGGGTTCGGGTTAAGTTTCGGGTTAGGGTTAGGTTTAGGGTTCGGGTTAGGGTTAGGGTTCAGGTTAGGGTTCGGGTTAGGGTTAGGGTTAGGGTTCTGGTTAGGGTTAGGGTTAGGGTTAGGGTTAGGGTTCGGGTTAGAGTTAGGGTTAGGGTTAGGGTTAGGGTTTGTGTTAGGGTTCGGGTTAGGGGACGGGTTAGGGTTAGGGTTAGGGTTCGGGTTAGGGTTAGGGTTAGGGTTCGGATTAGGTTTAGGGTTCGGGTTAGGGTTAGGGTTAGGGTTCTGGTTCGGGTTAGCGTGAGGGTTGGGGTTCGGTTTAGGGTTCGGGTTAGGGTTCGTGTTAGGGTTAGGGTTAGGTTTAGGGTTCGGGTTCGGTGTTAGGGTTAGGTTTAGGGTGCGGGTTAGGGTTCGGGTTACGGTTAGGATTCGGGTAAGGGGTAAGGGTTCGGGTTTGGGTTAGGGTTAGGGTTAGGGTTCCGGTTAGGGTTAGGGTTAGGGTTCGGGTTAGGGTTCGGGTTAGGGTTCGGTTTAGGCTTAGGGTTAGGTTTAGGTTTAGGGTTCGGTTTAGGGTTAGGGTTCTGTTAGGGTTAGATTTAGCGTTTGAGTTAGGGTTCGGGTTAGGTTTCGGGTTAGGATTATGGTTCGGGTTAGAGTTAGGGTTAGAGTTAGAGTTAGGGTTAGGGTTAGGGTTCGGGTTAGGGTTAGGGTTATGGTCAGGGTTAGGGTTCGGGTAGGGTTATGGTTAGGGTTCGGTTTCGGGTTCGGGTTAGGGTGAGGGTTCGGGTTCGGTTTAGGGTTAGGGTTCGGGTTCGGGTTAGGGTTCGGGTTAGCGTTACGGGTTAGGGTTCAGGTTAGGGTTAGCGTTAGGGTTCGGGTTAGGGTTAGGGGTAGTGTTAGAGTTAGGGTTAGGGATTGGGTTAGGGTTAGGGTTCGGGTTAGGGTTCGGGTTAGGGTTAGGGTTCGTGTTAGGGTTCGGGTTAGGGTTAGGGTAAGGGTTCGGGTTAGGGTTCGGGGTAGGGTTAGGGTTCGGTTTAGGTGTATGGTTAGGGTTAGGGTTCGGGTTCGCGTTAGGGTTCGGGTTAGGGGTCAGGTTAGGGTTAGGTTTAGGGTTCGGATTAGGGTTAGGGTTAGGGTTCGGGTTCGGGTTAGGGTTAGGGTTCTGGTTAGGGTTAGGGTTAGGGTTCGGGTTAGGTTTAGGGTTACGGTTAGGGTTAGGGTTCGGGTTAGGGTTAGGGTTAGGGTTCGGGATAGGGTTAGGGTTAGGGTTATGGTTAGGGTTAGGGTTCGGGTTAAGGTTAGAGTTAGGGTTAGGTTTCGGGTTAGGGTTAGGGTTAGGGTAGGGTTAGGGTTCGCGTTAGGGTTCGGGTTAGGGGTCGGGTTAGGGTTAGGGTTCGGGTTAGGGTTAGGGTTAGGGTTAGGGTTCGGGTAGGGTTAGGGTTCGGGTTAGGTTTAGGTTTAGGGTTCAGGTTCTGGTTAGGGTTAGGGTTCGGTTTCGGGATAGGGTTAGGGTTCGGGTTAGGGTTCGGGTTAGGGTTAGGGTTAGGGTTAGGGTTCGGGTTCGGGGTTAGGTTTACGGTTAGGGTTCGGGTTAGTGTTCGGGTTAGGGTTAGGATTCGGCTAAGGGCTTAGGGTTCGGGTTCGGTTTAGGGTTTGAGTTAGGATTCCGGTTAAGGTTAGGGTTAGGTTTCGGTTTAGGGTTAGGGTTAAGGTTAGGGTTAGGGTTCAGGTTAGGGTTAGGGTTAGGTTTCGGGTTAGGGTTCGGGTTAGGGTTAGTGTTAGGGTTAGGGTTCGTGTTAGTGTTAGGATTAGGGTTCGGGTTAGGGTTAGGGTTAGGGTTAAGGTTAGAGTTAGGTTTTAGGTTTAGGGTTAGTGTTAGAGTTAGGGTTAGGGTTCGGGTTCGGGTTAGGGTTAGGGTTCGGGTTATGGTTAGGGTTCGGGTTAGGGTTAGTGTTAGTGTTAGAGTTAGGGTTAGGGTTAGGGTTCGGGTTCGGTTTAGGGTTAGTGTTAGTTTTAGGGTTTGGGTTCGGGTTAGGGTTCGGGTTCGGGTTAGGGTTAGGGTTCGGGTTAGGAGTAGGGTTCTGTTTCGTGTTAGGGTTACGGTTCGGGTTAGGGTTCGGGTTAGGGTTAGGGGTCGGGTTAGGGTTAGGGTTCGGGTTAGGGTTAGGGTTAGGTTTAGGAGGTAGGGTTAGGTTTAGTGTTCGGGTTAGGGTTAGGGTTAGGGTTAGTGTTAGGGTTAGTGTTAGTTTTAGGGTTCGGGTTCTGGTTAGGGTTCGGGTTTGGGTTAGGGTTAGGGTTAGGTTTAGGGTTCGGGTTAGGATCACGGTTCGGGTTAGGGTTAGGGTTAGGGTTAGGGTTAGGGTTCGGATTAGGGTTAGGGGTAGGGTTCGGGTTAGGGTTCGGGTTCGGGTTAGGGTTAGGGTTAGTGTTAGGGTTCGGGTTAGGGTTAGGGTTAGTGTTAGGGTTAGGGTTAGGGTTCGGGTGAGGGTTAGTATTAGGGTTAGGGTTAGAGTTAGGTTTTAGGGTTAGGGTTATGGTTAGATTTAGGGTTAGTGTTAGGGGTTAGGGTTAGTGTTAGGGTTAGGGTTAGGGTTAGGGTTAGGGTTAGGGATCGGGTTAGGGTTAGGGTTCGGGTTAGGGTTCAGGTTAGGGGACGGGTTAGGGTTAGGGTTAGGGTTCGGGTTCGGGTTAGGGTTAGGGTTAGGGTTCGGGTTAGGGTTAGGGTTAGGGTTCGAGTTAGGGTTAGGGTTAGGGTTCGGGTTCGGGTTAGGGTTAGGGTTGGTGTTCGGGTTAGGGTTCGGGTTAGGGTTCGTGTTAGGGTTAGGGTTTGGGTTAGGGTTCGGGTTCGGGGTTAGGGTTAGGGTTAGGGTTCGGGTTAGTGTTCGTGTTAGGGTTAGGATTCGGTTAAGGGGTTAGGGTTCGGGTTCGGGTTAGGGTTATGGTTAGGGTTCCGGTTAGGGTTAGGAGTAGGGTTCGGGTTAGGGTTAGGGTTAGGGTTAGGGTTAGTGTTAGGGTTCGGGTTAAGTTTCGGGTTAGGGTTAGGTTTAGGGTTCGGGTTAGGGTTAGGGTTCAGGTTAGGGTTCGGGTTAGGGTTAGGGTTAGGGTTCTGGTTAGGGTTAGGTTTAGGGTTAGGGTTAGGGTTCGTGTTAGGGTTCGGGTTAGGGGACGGGTTAGGGTTAGGGTTAGGGTTCGGGTTAGGGTTAGGGTTAGGGTTCGGATTAGTTTTAGGGTTCGGGTTAGGGTTAGGGTTAGGGTTCTGGTTCGGGTTAGCGTGAGGGTTGGGGTTCGGTTTAGGGTTCGGGTTAGGGTTCGTGTTAGGGTTAGGGTTAGGTTTATGGTTCGGGTTCGGTGTTAGGGTTAGGTTTAGGGTTCGGGTTAGGGTTCGGGATAGGGTTAGGATTCGGGTAAGGGGTAAGGGTTCGGGTTTGGGTTAGGGTTCGGGTTAGGGTTAGGGTTAGGGTTAGGGTTCGGGTAGGGTTAGGGTTCGGGTTAGGTTTAGGTTTAGGGTTCGGGTTCGGGTTAGGGTTAGGGTTCGGTTTCGGGATAGGGTTAGGTTTCGGGTTAGGGTTCGGGTTAGGGTTAGGGTTAGGGTTAGGGTTCGGGTTCGGCGTTAGGGTTAGGGTTAGGGTTCGGGTTAGTGTTCGGGTTAGGGTTAGGATTCGGCTAAGGGCTTAGGGTCGGGTTCGGGTTAGGGTTAGAGTTAGGATTCCGGTTAAGGTTAGGGTTAGGTTTCGGTTTAGGGTTAGGGTTAAGGTTAGGGTTAGGGTTCAGGTTAGGGTTAGGGTTAGGTTCGGGTTAGGGTTCGGTTTAGGGTTAGTGTTAGGGTTAGGGTTCGTGTTAGTGTTAGGATTAGTGTTCGGGTTAGGATTAGGGTTAGGGTTAAGGTTAGAGTTAGGTTTTAGGTTTAGGGTTAGGGTTAGAGTTAGGGTTAGGGTTCGGGTTCGGGTTAGGGTTAGGGTTCGGGTTAGGGTTAGGGTTCGGGTTAGGGTTAGGGTTAGTGTTAGAGTTAGGGTTAGGGTTAGGGTTCGGGTTCGGTTTAGGGTTAGTGTTAGTTTTAGAGTTCGGGTTCGGGTTAGGGTTCGGGTTCGGGTTAGGGTTAGGGTTCGGTTTCGGGTTAGGGTTAGTGTTAGGGTTAGGTTTCGGGTTAGGGTTAGGGTTCGGGTTAGGAGTAGGGTTCTGTTTCGTGTTAGGGTTACGGTTCGGGTTAGGGTTCGGGTTAGGGTTAGGGGTAGGGTTAGGGTTAGGGTTCGGGTTAGGGTTAGGGTTAGGTTTAGGAGGTAGGGTTAGGTTTAGTGTTCGGGTTAGGGTTAGGGTTAGGGTTAGTGTTAGGAGTTAGGGTTCGGGTAAGGGTTAGGGTTCGGGTTAGGGTTAGGGTTAGGGTTAGGGTTAGGGTTAGGTTAGGGTTCGGGTTAGGTTTAGGGTTAGGGTTAGTGTTAGGGTTCGGGTTAGGGTTAGGGTTAAGGTTCGTTTTAGGGTTAGGGTTAGGGTTAATGTTAGGTTTCGCGTTAGGGTTCGGGTTAGGGATAGGGTTAGGGTTACGGTTCGGATTAGGGTTAGGGTTAGGGTTACGGTTAGGGTCAGGGTTCGGGTTAGGGTGAGGGTTAGGGTTCGGGTTAGGGTTCGGGTAGTGTTCGGGTTAGGGTTAGGGTTCGCGTTAGGGTTCGGGTTAGGGTTAGTGTTCGGGTTAGGGTTAGGGTTAGGGTTAGGGTTAGTGTTTGGGTAGGGTTAGGGTTAGGGTTCGGGTTAGGGTTAGGGTTCGGGTCGCGTTAGGGTTAGGGTTCGGGTTAGGGTTAGGATTCGGGTTCGGTTTAGGGTTAGTGTTAGTTTTAGGGTTCGGGTTCGGGTTAGGGTTAGGGTTCGGGTTCGGGTTAGGGTTAGGGTTAGGGTTCGGGTTCGGGTTAGGGTTAGTGTTCAGGTTAGGGTTAGGGTTCGGGTTAGTGTTCGGGTTAGGGTTAGGGTTAGGGTTAGTGTTAGGGATCGGGTTAGGGTTAGGGTTCGGGTTAGGGTTCAGGTTAGGGGACGGGTTAGGGTTAGGGTTAGGGTTCGGGTTCGGGTTAGGGTTAGGGTTCGGGTTCGGGTTAAGGTTAGGGTTAGGGTTCGAGTTAGGGTTAGGGTTAGGGTTCGGGTTCGGGTTAGGTTTAGGGTTGGTGTTCGGGTTAGGGTTCGGGTTAGGGTTCGTGTTAGGGTTAGGGTTTGGGTTAGGGTTCGGTTTCGGGGTTAGGGTTAGGGTTAGGGTTCGGGTTAGTGTTCGTGTTAGGGTTAGGATTCGGTTAAGGGGTTAGGGTTCGGGTTCGGGTTAGGGTTATGGTTAGGGTTCCGGTTAGGGTTAGGAGTAGGGTTCGGGTTAGGGTTAGGGTTAGGGTTAGGGTTAGTGTTAGGGTTCGGGTTAAGGTTCGGGTTAGGGTTAGGTTTAGGGTTCGGGTTAGGGTTACGGTTAGGGTTCAGGTTAGGGTTCGGGTTAGGGTTAGGGTTAGGGTTCGGGTTAGGGTTAGGGTTAGGGTTAGGGTTAGGGTTCGGGTTAGAGTTAGGGTTAGGGTTAGGGTTAGGTTTCGTGTTAGGGTTCGGGTTAGGGGACGGGTTAGGGTTAGGGTTAGGGTTCGGGTTAGGGTTAGGGTTAGGGTTCGGGTTAGGTTTAGGGTTCGGGTTAGGGTTAGGGTTAGGGTTCTGGTTCGGGTTAGCGTGAGGGTTGGGGTTCGGTTTAGGGTTCGGGTTAGGGTTCGTGTTAGGGTTAGGGTTAGGTTTAGGGTTCGGGTTCGGGGTTAGGGTTAGGTTTAGGGTTCGGGTTAGGGTTCGGGTTAGGGTTAGGATTCGGGTAAGGGGTAAGGGTTCGGGTTTGGGTTAGGGTTAGGGTTAGGGTTCCGGTTAGGGTTAGGGTTAGGGTTCGGGTTAGGGTTCGGGTTAGGGTTCGGTTTAGGCTTAGGGTTTGGTTTAGGTTTAGGGTTCGGTTTAGGGTTAGGGTTCTGTTAGGGTTAGATTTAGGGTTAGAGTTAGGGTTCGGGTTAGGTTTCGGGTTAGGATTATGGTTCGGGTTAGAGTTAGGGTTAGAGTTAGAGTTAGGGTTAGGGTTAGGGTTCGGGTTAGGTTTAGGGTTAGTGTTCGGGTTACGGTTCGGGTTAGGGTTAGGGTTCAGGATAGGGTTAGGGTTCGGGTTAGGGTTAGGGTTAGGTTTAGGAGGTAGGGTTAGGCTTAGGGTTCGGGTTAGGGTTAGGGTTAGGGTTAGTGTTAGGGGTTAGGGTTCGGGTTAGGGTTACGGTTCAGGTTAGGGTTAGGGTTAGGGTTAGGATTAGGGTTAGGGTTAGGGTTCGTTTTCGTGTTAGGGTTAGGGTTAGTGTTAAGGTTAGGGTTAGGGTTCGGATTAGGGTTAGGGGTAGGGTTCGGGTTAGGGTTCGGGTTCCGGTTAGGGTTAAGGTTAGGGTTAGGGTTAGGGTTCAGGTTAGGGTTAGGGTTAGGGTTAGGGTTAGGGGTTAGGGTTAGGTTTAGGGTTCGGGTTAGGTTTAGGGTTACGGTTAGGGTTAGGGTTCGGGTTAGGGTTAGGGTTAGGGTTCGGGATAGGGTTAGGGTTAGGGTTATGGTTAGGGTTAGGGTTCGGGTTAAGGTTAGAGTTAGGGTTAGGCTTCGGGTTAGGGTTAGGGTTAGGGTAGGGTTAGGGTTCGCGTTAGGGTTCGGGTTAGGGGTCGGGTTAGGGTTAGGGTTCGGGTTAGGGTTAGGGTTAGGGTTAGGGTTCGGGTAGGGTTAGGGTTCGGGTTAGGTTTAGGTTTAGGGTTCAGGTTCTGGTTAGGGTTAGGGTTCGGTTTCGGGATAGGGTTAGGGTTCGGGTTAGGGTTCGGGTTAGGGTTAGGGTTAGGGTTAGGGTTCGGGTTCGGGGTTAGGTTTACGGTTAGGGTTCGGGTTAGTGTTCGGGTTAGGGTTAGGATTCGGCTAAGGGCTTAGGGTTTGGGTTCGGTTTAGGGTTAGAGTTAGGATTCCGGTTAAGGTTAGGGTTAGGTTTCGGTTTAGGGTTAGGGTTAAGGTTAGGGTTAGGGTTCAGGTTAGGGTTAGGGTTAGGTTTCGGGTTAGGGTTCGGGTTAGGGTTAGTGTTAGGGTTAGGGTTCGTGTTAGTGTTAGGATTAGGGTTCGGGTTAGGGTTAGGGTTAGGGTTAAGGTTAGAGTTAGGTTTTAGGTTTAGGGTTAGTGTTAGAGTTAGGGTTAGGGTTCGGGTTCGGGTTAGGGTTAGGGTTCGGGTTATGGTTAGGTTTCGGGTTAGGGTTAGTGTTAGTGTTAGAGTTAGGGTTAGGGTTAGGGTTCGGGTTCGGTTTAGGGTTAGTGTTAGTTTTAGGGTTCGGGTTCGGGTTAGGGTTCGGGTTCGGGTTAGGGTTAGGGTTCGGGTTAGGAGTAGGGTTCTGTTTCGTGTTAGGGTTACGGTTCGGTTTAGGGTTCGGGTTAGGGTTAGGGGTCGGGTTAGGGTTAGGGTTCGGGTTAGGGTTAGGGTTAGGTTTAGGAGGTAGGGTTAGGTTTAGTGTTCGGGTTAGGGTTAGGGTTAGTGTTAGTGTTAGGGTTAGTGTTAGTTTTAGGGTTCGGGTTCGGGTTAGGGTTCGGGTTTGGGTTAGGGTTAGGGTTAGGTTTAGGGTTCGGGTTAGGGTCACGGTTCGGGTTAGGGTTAGCGTTAGGGTTAGGGTTAGGGTTAGGGTTCGGATTAGGGTTAGGGGTAGGGTTCGGGTTAGGGTTCGGGTTCGGGTTAGGGTTAGGGTTAGTGTTAGGGTTCGGGTTAGGGTTAGGGTTAGTGTTAGGGTTAGGGTTAGGGTTCGGGTGAGGGTTAGTATTAGGGTTAGGGTTAGAGTTAGGTTTTAGGGTTAGGGTTATGATTAGATTTAGGGTTAGTGTTAGGGGTTAGGGTTAGTGTTAGGGTTAGGGTTAGGGTTAGGGTTAGGGTTAGGGATCGGGTTAGGGTTAGGGTTCGGGTTAGGGTTCAGGTTAGGGGACGGGTTAGGGTTAGGGTTAGGGTTCGGGTTCGGGTTAGGGTTAGGGTTAGGGTTCGGGTTAGGGTTAGGGTTAGGGTTCGAGTTAGGGTTAGGGTTAGGGTTCGGGTTCGGGTTAGGGTTAGGGTTGGTGTTCGGGTTAGGGTTCGGGTTAGGGTTCGTGTTAGGGTTAGGGTTTGGGTTAGGGTTCGGGTTCGGGGATAGGGTTAGGGTTAGGGTTCGGGTTAGTGTTCGTGTTAGGGTTAGGATTCGGTTAAGGGGTTAGGGTTCGGGTTCGGGTTAGGGTTATGGTTAGGGTTCCGGTTAGGGTTAGGAGTAGGGTTCGGGTTAGGGTTAGGGTTAGGGTTAGGGTTAGTGTTAGGGTTCGGGTTAAGTTTCGGGTTAGGGTTAGGTTTAGGGTTCGGGTTAGGGTTAGGGTTCAGGTTAGGGTTCGGGTTAGGGTTAGGGTTAGGTTTCTGGTTAGGGTTATGGTTAGGGTTAGGGTTCGGGTTAGAGTTAGGGTTAGGGTTAGGGTTAGGGTTCGTGTTAGGGTTCGGGTTAGGGGACGGGTTAGGGTTAGGGTTAGGGTTCGGGTTAGGTTTAGGGTTAGGGTTCGGATTAGGTTTAGGGTTCGGGTTAGGGTTAGGGTTAGGGTTCTGGTTCGGGTTAGCGTGAGGGTTGGGGTTCGGTTTAGGGTTCGGGTTAGGGTTCGTGTTAGGGTTAGGGTTAGGTTTAGGGTTCGGGTTCGGGGTTAGGGTTAGGTTTAGGGTTCGGGTTAGGGTTCGGGTTAGGGTTAGGATTCGGGTAAGGGGTAACGGTTCGGGTTTGGGTTAGGGTTAGGGTTAGGGTTCCGGTTAGGGTTAGGGTTAGGGTTCGGGTTAGGGTTCGGGTTAGGGTTCGGTTTAGGCTTAGGGTTAGGTTTAGGTTTAGGGTTCGGTTTAGGGTTAGGGTTCTGTTAGGGTTAGATTTAGCGTTAGAGTTAGGGTTCGGGTTAGGTTTCGGGTTAGGATTATGGTTCGGGTTAGAGTTAGGGTTAGAGTTAGAGTTAGGGTTAGGGTTAGGTTTCGGGTTAGGGTTAGGGTTATGGTCAGGGTTAGGGTTCGGGTAGGGTTAGGGTTAGGGTTCGGGTTCGGGTTCGGGTTAGGGTGAGGGTTCAGGTTCGGTTTAGGGTTAGGGTTCGGGTTCGGGTTAGGGTTCGGGTTAGCGTTACGGGTTAGGGTTCAGGTTAGGGTTAGCGTTAGGGTTCGGGTTAGGGTTAGGGGTAGTGTTAGAGTTAGGGTTAGGGATTGGGTTAGGGTTAGGGTTAGGGTTAAGGTTCGGGGTAGGGTTAGGGTTCGGGTTAGGTGTATGGTTAGGGTTAGGGTTCGGGTTCGCGTTAGGGTTCGGGGTAGGGTTAGGGTTAGGGTTCGGGTTAAGGTTCGGGGTAGGGTTAGGGTTCGGGTTAGGTGTATGGTTAGGGTTAGGGTTCGGGTTCGCGTTAGGGTTCGGGTTAGGGGTCAGGTTAGGGTTAGGTTTAGGGTTCGGATTAGGTTTAGGGTTAGGGTTCGGGTTCGGGTTAGGGTTAGGGTTCTGGTTAGGGTTAGGGTTAGGGTTCGGGTTCAGGTTAGGGTTAGAGTTCGGGATCCGGTGAGGGTTAGGGTTCGGGTTACGGTTCGGGTTAGGGTTAGGGTTAGGGTTCGGGTTCGGGTTCAGGTTAGGGTTAGGGTTAGGGTTCCGGTTAAGGTTAGGGTTAGGGTTCGGGTTAGGGTTAGGGTTAGGGTTCGGGTTCGGGTTAGGGTTAGAGTTTGGATTAGGCTTCGGTTTAGGGTTAGGGTTTGGGTTAGGGTTAGGGTTCGGGTTAGGGTTAGGGTTAGTGTTAGGGTTAGGGTTCGGATTAGTGTTAGGGTACGGGTTCGGGTTACGGTTAGGGTTAGGGTTAGGGTTCGGTTTCGGGATAGGGTTAGGGTTAGGGTTAGTGTCAGGGTTCGGGTTAGGGTTAGGGTTAGGGTTAGGGTTCGGGTTAGGGTTAGGGTTAGGTTTAGGGTTCGGGTTAGGGTTAGGGTTAGGCTTATGGTTAGGTTTAATATTCGGGTTAGGGTTAGGTTTAGGGTTAGGTTTCGGGTTAGGGTTAGGTTTAGGGTGCGGGTTAGGGTTCGGGTTAGGGTTAGGGTTAGGGTAAGGGTCGGGTTAGGGTTAGGGTTAGGTTTCGGCTTAGGGTTATGTTTAGGGTTAGGGTTAGTGTTAGGCTTAGTGTTCGGGTTAGGGTTAGGGTTAAGGTTCGGGTTAGGGTTAGGGTTAGGGTTCGGGCTAGGGCTCGGGTTAGGGTTAGGGTTACGGTTCGGGTTCGGGGTTAGGGTTAGGGTTAGGGTTCGGGTTAGGGTTAGGATTCGGGTAAGGGGTTAGGGTTCGGGTTCGGGTTAGGTTTAGGGTTAGGATTCCGGTTAAGGTTAGGGTTAGGGTTCGGGTTAGGTTTAGGGTTAGGGTTAGGGTTAGGGTTCGGGTTAGGGTTAGGGTTAGGGTTCGGGTTAGGGTTCGGGTTCGGGTTAGGGTTAGGGTTAGGGTTAGGGTTCGGGTTAGGGTCACGGTTCGGATTAGGGTTAGGGTTAGGGTTAGGGTTAGGGTTAGTGTTCGGATTAGGGTTAGGGGTAGGGTTCGGGTCAGGGTTCGGGTTCGGGTTAGGGTTAGGGTTAGGGTTAGGGTTAGGGTTAAGGTTAGGTTTAGGGTTCGTGTTAGGGTTCGGGTTAGGGTTAGGGTTAGGGTTCGGGTTAGGGTTCGGGTCAGGGTTAGGGTTCGGGTTAGGGTTAGGGTTAGGGTTAGGGTTCGGATTAGGGTTAGGGTTAGGGTACAGGTTAGGGTTAGGGTTAGGGTTCGGGTTAGGGTTAGGTTTAGGGTTAGGGTTCGGGTTAGGGTTAGGTTTAGGGTTAGCGTTAGGGTTAGGGTTAAGGTTCGGGGTAGGGTTAGAGTTAAGGTTTGGGTTAGGGTTAGGGTTAGGGTTAGGGTTCGCGTTAGGTTTCGAGTTAGGTGTCGGCTTAGCGTTAGGGTTAGGGTTCGGGTTAGGGTTAGGGTTAGGGTTAGGGTTCGGGTTAGGTTTAGGGTTCGGTTTAGGGTTAGGGTTAGGGTTCGGGTTAGGGTTTGGGTTAGGGTTAGGGTTCGGGATAGGGTTAGGGTTCAGGTTAGGGTTAGGCTTAGGTTTAGGAGTTAAAGTTAGGGTTAGGGTTCGGGTTAGGGTTAGGGTTAGGGTTAGGGTTTAGGGTTAGGGTTAGGGTTAGGGTTCGCGTTAGGGTTCGGGAGAGGCGTCGGGTTAGCGTTAGATTTAGGGTCGGATTAGGGTTAGGGTTAGCGTTCGGGTTCGGATTAGGGTTAGGGTTCGGGTTAGGGGTAGGGTTAGGGTTCGGGTTCGGGTTAGGGTTAGAGATCGGGATCCGGTTAGGGTTTGGGTTCGGGTTATGGTTCGGGTTAGGTTTAGGGTTAGGGTTCGGGTTCGGGGTTAGGGTTAGGGTTAGGGTTCGGGTTAGGATTCGGGTTAGGATTAGGATTCGGGTAAGGGGTTAGGGTTCGGGTTCGGGTTAGGGTTATGGTTAGGGTTCTGGTTAAGGTTAGGTTTAGGGTTCGGGTTAGGGTTAGGGTTAGGGTTAGGGTTCGTGTTCGGGTTAGGGTTAGTGTTAGGGTTAGGGTTCGGGTTAGGGTTAGGGTTCGGGTTAGGTTTAGGGTTCGGGTTCGGGTTAGGGTTAGAGTTTGGTTTACGGTTCGGTTTAGGGTTACGGTTCGGATTAGGTTTAGCGTTCGTTTTAGGGTTATGGGTTAGTGTTAGGGTTAGGGTTCGGATTAGGGTTAGGGTTCGGGCTCGGGTTACGTTTAGGGTTAGGTTTAGGGTTCTGTTTCGGGTTAGGGTTAGGGTTAGTGTTAGGGTTAGGGTTCGGGTTAGGGTTAGGGTTCGGGTTAGGAGTAGGGTTCGGGTTCGGGTTAGGGTTCGGGTTAGGGTTAGGGTTAGGTTTAGGAGGTAGAGTTAGGTTTAGGGTTCGGGTTAGGGTTAGGGTTAGGGTTAGTGTTAGGGGTTAGGGTTCGGGTTAGGGTTAGGGTTCAGGTTAAGGTTAGGGTTAGGGTTAGGATTAGGGTTAGGGTTAGGGTTCGGTTTCGTGTTAGGGTTAGGGTTAGTGTTAAGGTTAGGGTTAGGGTTCGGATTAGGGTTAGGGGTAGGGTTCGGGTTAAGGTTCGGGTTCCAGTTAGGGTTAAGGTTAGGGTTAGGGTTAGGGTTCAGGTTAGGGTTAGGTTTAGGGTTAGGGTTAGGGGTTAGGGTTAGGTTTAGGTTTCGGGTTAGGTTTAGGGTTACGGTTAGGGTTAGGGTTCGGGTTAGGGTTAGGGTTAGGGTTCGGGATAGGGTTAGGGTTAGGGTTATGGTTAGGGTTAGGGTTCGGGTTAAGGTTAGGTTTAGGGTTAGGTTTCGGGTTAGGGTTAGGGTTAGGGTAGGGTTAGGGTTCGCGTTATGGTTCGGGTTAGGGGTCGGGTTAGGGTTAGGGTTCGGGTTAGGGTTAGGGTTAGGGTTAGGGTTCGGGTAGGGTTAGGGTTCGGGTTAGGTTTAGGTTTAGGTTTCGGGTTCGGGTTAGGGTTAGGGTTCGGTTTCGGGATAGGGTTAGGGTTCGTGTTAGGGTTCGGGTTAGGGTTAGGGTTAGGGTTAGGGTTCGGGTTCGGCGTTAGGGTTAGGGTTAGGGTTCGGGTTAGTGTTCGGGTTAGGGTTAGGATTCGGCTAAGGGCTTAGGGTTCGGGTTCGGGTTAGGGTTAGAGTTAGGATTCCGGTTAAGGTTAGGGTTAGGTTTCGGTTTAGGGTTAGGGTTAAGGTTAGGGTTAGGGTTCAGGTTAGGGTTAGGGTTAGGTTTCGGGTTAGGGTTCGGTTTAGGGTTAGTGTTAGGGTTAGGGTTCGTGTTAGTGTTAGGATTAGTGTTCGGGTTAGGATTAGGGTTAGGGTTAAGGTTAGAGTTAGGTTTTAGGTTTAGGGTTAGGGTTAGAGTTAGGGTTAGGGTTCGGGTTCGGGTTAGGGTTAGGGTTCGGGTTAGGGTTAGGGTTCGGGTTAGGGTTAGGGTTAGTGTTAGAGTTAGGGTTAGGGTTAGGGTTCGGGTTCGGTTTAGGGTTAGTGTTAGTTTTAGAGTTCGGGTTCGGGTTAGGGTTCGGGTTCGGGTTAGGGTTAGGGTTCGGTTTCGGGTTAGGGTTAGTGTTAGGGTTAGGTTTCGGGTTAGGGTTAGGGTTCGGGTTAGGAGTAGGGTTCTGTTTCGTGTTAGGGTTACGGTTCGGGTTAGGGTTCGGGTTAGGGTTAGGGGTTGGGTTAGGGTTAGGGTTCGGGTTAGGGTTAGGGTTAGGTTTAGGAGGTAGGGTTAGGTTTAGTGTTCGGGTTAGGGTTAGGGTTAGTGTTAGGAGTTAGGGTTTGGGTAAGGGTTAGGGTTCGGGTTAGGGTTAGGGTTAGGGTTAGGGTTAGGGTTAGGTTAGGGTTCGGGTTAGGTTTAGGGTTAGGGTTAGTGTTAGGGTTCGGGTTAGGGTTAGGGTTAAGGTTCGTTTTAGGGTTAGGGTTAGGGTTAATGTTAGGTTTCGCGTTAGGGTTCGGGTTAGGGATAGGGTTAGGGTTACGGTTCGGATTAGGGTTAGGGTTAGGGTTACGGTTAGGGTCAGGGTTCGGGTTAGGGTGAGGGTTAGGGTTCGGGTTAGGGTACGGGTAGGGTTCGGGTTAGGGTTAGGGTTCGCGTTAGGGTTCGGGTTAGGGTTAGGGTTCGGGTTAGGGTTAGGGTTAGGGTTAGGGTTAGTGTTTGGGTAGGGTTAGGGTTAGGGTTCGGGTTAGGGTTAGGGTTCGGGTCGGGTTAGGGTTAGGGTTCAGGTTAGGGTTAGGATTCGGGTTCGGTTTAGGGTTAGTGTTAGTTTTAGGGTTCGGGTTCGGGTTAGGGTTAGGGTTCGGGTTCGGGTTAGGGTTAGGGTTCGGGTTCGGGTTAGGGTTAGTGTTCAGGTTAGGGTTAGGGTTCGGGTTAGTGTTCGGGTTAGGGTTCGGGTTAGGGTTAGGGTTAGGGATCGGGTTAGGGTTAGGGTTCGGGTTAGGGTTCAGGTTAGGGGACGGGTTAGGGTTAGGGTTAGGGTTCAGGTTCGGGTTAGGGTTAGGGTTCGGGTTCGGGTTAGGGTTCGGGTTAGGGTTCGTGTTAGGGTTAGGGTTTGGGTTAGGGTTCGGTTTCGGGGTTAGGGTTAGGGTTAGGGTTCGGGTTAGTGTTCGTGTTAGGGTTAGGATTCGGTTAAGGGGTTAGGGTTCGGGTTCGGGTTAGGGTTATGGTTAGGGTTCCGGTTAGGGTTAGGAGTAGGGTTCGGGTTAGGGTTAGGGTTAGGGTTAGGGTTAGTGTTAGGGTTCGGGTTAAGGTTCGGGTTAGGGTTAGGTTTAGGGTTCGGGTTAGGGTTAGGGTTAGGGTTCAGGTTAGGGTTCGGGTTAGGGTTAGGGTTAGGGTTCGGGTTAGGGTTAGGGTTAGGGTTAGGGTTAGGGTTCGGGTTAGAGTTAGGGTTAGGGTTAGGGTTAGGGTTCGTGTTAGGGTTCGGGTTAGGGGACGGGTTAGGGTTAGGGTTAGTGTTCGGGTTAGGGTTCGGGTTAGGGTTCGGGTTAGGTTTAGGGTTCGGGTTAGGGTTAGGGTTAGGGTTCTGGTTCGGGTTAGCGTGAGGGTTGGGGTTCGGTTTAGGGTTCGGGTTAGGGTTCGTGTTAGTGTTAGGGTTAGGTTTAGGGTTCGGGTTCGGGGTTAGGGTTAGGTTTAGGGTTCGGGTTAGGGTTCGGGTTAGGGTTAGGTTTCGGGTAAGGGGTAAGGGTTCGGGTTTGGGTTAGGGTTAGGGTTAGGGTTCCGGTTAGGGTTAGGGTTAGGGTTCGGGTTAGGGTTCGGGTTAGGGTTCGTTTTAGGCTTAGGGTTTGGTTTAGGTTTAGGGTTCGGTTTAGGGTTAGGGTTCTGTTAGGGTTAGATTTAGGGTTAGAGTTAGGGTTCGGGTTAGGTTTCGGGTTAGGATTATGGTTCGGGTTAGAGTTAGGGTTAGAGTTAGAGTTAGGGTTAGGGTTAGGGTTCGGGTTAGGGTTAGGGTTATGGTCAGGGTTAGGGTTCGGGTAGGGTTAGGGTTAGGGTTCGGGTTCGGGTTCGGGTTAGGGTGAGGGTTCGGGTTCGGGTTAGGGTTAGGGTTCGGGTTCGTGTTAGGGTTCGGGTTAGCGTTAGGGGTTAGGGTTCAGGTTAGGGTTAGCGTTAGGGTTCGGGTTAGGGTTAGGGGTAGTGTTAGAGTTAGGGTTAGGGATTGGGATAGGGTTAGGGTTCGGGTTAGGGTTCGGGTTAGGGTTAGGGTTCGTG
>JAVLSZ010000034.1:8150000-8197500 GCA_032313775.1 Urocyon cinereoargenteus
GCGTTCGGGTTAGGGTTATGGGTTAGTGTTAGGGTTAGGGTTCGGATTAGGGTTAGGGTTCGGGCTCGGGTTACGGTTAGGGTTAGGTTTAGGGTTCTGTTTCGGGTTAGGGTTAGGGTTAGTGTTAGGGTTAGGGTTCGGGTTAGGGTTAGGGTTCGGGTTAGGAGTAGGGTTCGGGTTCGGGTTAGGGTTAGTGTTCGGGTTAGGGTTCGGGTTAGGGTTAGGGTTCAGGATAGGGTTAGGGTTCGGGTTAGGGTTAGGGTTAGGTTTAGGAGGTAGGGTTAGGCTTAGGGTTCGGGTTAGGGTTAGGGTTAGGGTTAGTGTTAGGGGTTAGGGTTCGGGTTAGGGTTAGGGTTCAGGTTAGGGTTAGGTTTAGGGTTAGGATTAGGGTTAGGGTTAGGGTTCGGTTTCGTGTTAGGGTTAGGGTTAGTGTTAAGGTTAGGGTTAGGGTTCGGATTAGGGTTAGGGGTAGGGTTCGGGTTAGGGTTCGGTTTCCGGTTAGGGTTAAGGTTAGGGTTAGGGTTAGGGTTCAGGTTAGGGTTAGGGTTAGGGTTAGGGTTAGGGGTTAGGATTAGGTTTAGGGTTCGGGTTAGGTTTAGGGTTACGGTTAGGGTTAGGGTTCGGGTTAGGGTTAGGGTTAGGGTTCGGGATAGGGTTAGGTTTAGGGTTAGGGTTAGGGTAGGGTTAGGGTTCGCGTTAGGGTTCGGGTTAGGGGTCGGGTTAGGGTTAGGGTTCGGATTAGGGTTAGGGTTAGGGTTAGTGTTAGGGGTTAGGGTTCGGGTTAGGGTTAGGGTTCAGGTTAGGGTTAGGGTTAGGGTTAGGATTAGGGTTAAGGTTAGGGTTCGGTTTCGTGTTAGGGTTAGGGTTAGTGTTAAGTTTAGGGTTAGGGTTCGGATTAGGGTTAGGGGTAGGGTTCGGGTTAGGGTTCGGGTTCCGGTTAGGGTTAAGGTTAGGGTTAGGGTTAGGGTTCAGGTTAGGGTTAGGGTTAGGGTTAGGGTTAGGGGTTAGGGTTAGGTTTAGGGTTCGGGTTAGGTTTAGGGTTACGGTTAGGGTTAGGGTTCGGGTTAGGGTTAGGGTTAGGGTTCGGGATAGGGTTAGGGTTAGGGTTATGGTTAGGGTTAGGGTTAAGGTTAGAGTTAGGGTTAGGTTTCGGGTTAGGGTTAGGGTTAGGGTAGGGTTAGGGTTCGCGTTAGGGTTCGGGTTAGGGGTCGGGTTAGGGTTAGGGTTCGGGTTAGGGTTAGGGTTAGGGTTAGGGTTCGGGTAGGGTTAGGGTTCGGGTTAGGTTTAGGTTTAGGGTTCAGGTTCGGGTTAGGTTTAGGGTTCGGTTTCGGGATAGGGCTAGGGTTCGGGTTAGGGTTCGGGTTAGGGTTAGGGTTAGGGTTAGGGTTCGGGTTCGGGGTTAGGTTTACGGTTAGGGTTCGGGTTAGTGTTCGGGTTAGGGTTAGGATTCGGCTAAGGGCTTAGGTTTCGGGTTAGGGTTCGGGTTAGGGTTAGTGTTAGGGTTAGGGTTCGTGTTAGTGTTAGGATTAGGTTTCGGGTTAGGGTTAGGGTTAGGGTTAAGGTTAGAGTTAGGTTTTAGGTTTAGGGTTAGTGTTAGAGTTAGGGTTAGGGTTCGGGTTCGGGTTAGGTTTAGGGTTCGGGTTAGGGTTAGGGTTCGGATTAGGGTTAGTGTTAGTGTTAGAGTTAGGGTTAGGGTTAGGGTTCGGGTTCGGTTTAGGGTTAGTGTTAGTTTTAGGGTTCGGGTTCGGTTTAGGGTTCGGGTTCGGGTTAGGGTTAGGGTTCGGGTTAGGAGTAGGGTTCTGTTTCGTGTTAGGGTTACGGTTCGGGTTAGGGTTCGGGTTAGGGTTAGGGGTCGGGTTAGGGTTAGGGTTCGGGTTAGGGTTAGGGTTAGGTTTAGGAGGTAGGGTTAGGTTTAGTGTTCGGGTTAGGGTTAGGGTTAGTGTTAGGAGTTAGGGTTCGGGTAAGGGTTAGGGTTCGGGTTATGGTTAGGGTTAGGGTTAGGGTTAGGGTTAGGGTTCGGGTTAGGTTTAGGGTTAGGGTTAGTGTTAGGGTTCGGGTTAGGGTTAGGGTTAAGATTCGTTTTAGGGTTAGGGTTAGGGTTAATGTTAGGGTTCGCGTTAGGGTTCGGGTTAGGGGTAGGGTTAGGGTTACGGTTCGGATTAGGGTTAGGGTTAGGGTTACGGTTAGGGTCAGGGTTCGGGTTAGGTTTAGGGTTAGGTTTCGGGTTAGGGTTCGGGTAGGGTTCGGGTTAGGGTTAGGGTTCGCGTTAGGGTTCGGGTTAGGGTTAGGTTTCGGGTTAGGGTTAGGGTTAGGGTTAGGGTTAGTGTTTGGGTAGGGTTAGGGTTAGGGTTCGGGTTAGGGTTAGGGTTCGGGTCGGGTTAGGGTTAGGGTTCGGGTTAGGGTTAGGATTCGGGTTCGTTTTAGGGTTAGTTTTAGTTTTAGGGTTCGGGTTCGGGTTAGGGTTAGGGTTCGGGTTCGGGTTAGGGTTAGGGTTAGGGTTCGGGTTAGGTTTCGGGTTAGGGTTAGGATTCGGGTAAGGGGTTAGGGTTCGGGTTCGGGTTACTTTTAGGTTTAGGATTCCGGTTAAGGTTAGGGTTAGGGTTTGGGTTAGGTTTAGTGTTAGGGTTAGGGTTAGGGTTCGGGTTAGGGTTAGGGTTAGGGTTCGGGTTAGGGATCGGGTTCGGGTTAGGGTTAGGGTTAGGGTTAGGGTTCGGGTTAGGGTCACGGTTCGGGTTAGGGTTAGGGTTAGGGTTAGGGTTAGGGTTAGTGTTCTGATTAGGGTTAGGGGTAGGGTTCGGGTTAGGGTTCGGGTTCGGGTTAGGGTTAGGGTTAGGGTTAGGGTTCGGGTTAGGGTTAGGGTTAGTGTTAGGGTTAGGGTTAGGGTTCGGGTTAGGGTTAGCATTAGGGTTAGGGTTAGAGTTAGGTTTTAGGGTTAGGGTTATGGTTAGATTTAGGGTTAGTGTTAGGGGTTAGGGTTAGTGTTAGGGTTAGGTTAGGGTTAGGGATCGGGTTAGGGTTAGGGTTAGGGTTAGGGTTAAGGTTAGGTTTAGGGTTCGTGTTAGGGTTCGGGTTAGGGTTAGGGTTAGGGTTCGGGTTAGGTTTCGGGTTAGGGTTAGGGTTCGGGTTAGGGTTAGGGGTAGGGTTAGGGTTCGGGTTAGGGTTAGGGTTAGCGTACAGGTTAGTGTTAGGGTTAGGGTTCGGGTTAGGGTTAGGTTTAGGGTTAGGGTTCGGGTTAGGGTTAGGTTTAGGGTTAGCGTTAGGGTTAGGGTTAAGGTTCGGGGTAGGGTTAGAGTTAAGGTTTGGGTTAGGGTTAGGGTTAGGGTTAGGGTTCGCGTTAGGTTTCGAGTTAGGTGTCGGCTTAGGGTTAGGGTTAGGGTTCGGGTTAGGGTTAGGGTTAGGGTTAGGTTTCGGGTTAGGGTTAGGGTTCGGTTTAGGGTTAGGGTTAGGTTTCGGGTTAGGGTTAGGGTTCGGGTTAGGGTTAGGCTTAGGTTTAGGAGTTAAAGTTAGGGTTAGGGTTCGGGTTAGGGTTAGGGTTAGGGTTAGGGTTTTGGGTTAGGGATAGGGTTAGAGTTCGCGTTAGGGTTCGGGAGAGGCGTCGGGTTAGCGTTAGATTTAGGGTTCGGATTAGGGTTAGGGTTAGGGTTCGGGTTCGGATTAGGGTTAGGGTTCGGGTTAGGGTTAGGGTTAGGGTTCGGGTTCGGATTAGGGTTAGAGATCGGGATCCGGTTAGGGTTTGGGTTCGGGTTATGGTTCGGGTTAGGGTTAGGTTTAGGGTTAGGGTTCGGGTTCGGGGTTAGGGTTAGGGTTAGGGTTAGGGTTCCGGTTAGGGTTAGGATTCGGGTAAGGGTTTAGGGTTCGGTTTCGGGTTAGGGTTATAGTTAGGGTTCCGGTTAAGGTTAGGGTTAGGGTTCGGGTTAGGGTTAGGGTTAGGGTTAGGGTTCGTGTTCGGGTTAGAGTTAGTGTTAGGGTTAGGGTTCGGGTTAGGGTTAGGGTTCGGGTTCGGGTTAGGGTTAGAGTTTGGTTTACGGTTCGGTTTAGGGTTAGGGTTCGGGTTAGGTTTAGCGTTCGGGTTAGGGTTATGGGTTAGTGTTAGGGTTAGGGTTCGGATTAGGTTTAGGTTTCGGGCTCGGGTTACGGTTAGGGTTAGGTTTAGGGTTCTGTTTCGGGTTAGGGTTAGGGTTAGTGTTAGGGTTAGGGTTCGGGTTAGGGTTAGGGTTCGGGTTAGGAGTAGGGTTCGGGTTCGGGTTAGGGTTAGTGTTCGGGTTAGGGTTCGGGTTAGGGTTAGGGTTCAGGATAGGGTTAGGGTTCGGGTTAGGGTTAGGGTTAGGTTTAGGAGGTAGGGTTAGGCTTAGGGTTCGGGTTAGGGTTAGGGTTAGGGTTAGTGTTAGGGGTTAGGGTTCGGGTTAGGGTTAGGGTTCAGGTTAGGGTTAGGGTTAGGGTTAGGATTAGGGTTAGGGTTAGGGTTCGGTTTCGTGTTAGGGTTAGGGTTAGTGTTAAGGTTAGGGTTAGGGTTCGGATTAGGGTTAGGGGTAGGGTTCGGGTTAGGGTTCGGGTTCCGGTTAGGGTTAAGGTTAGGGTTAGGGTTAGGGTTCAGGTTAGGTTTAGGGTTAGGGTTAGGGTTAGGGGTTAGGGTTAGGTTTAGGGTTCGGGTTAGGTTTAGGGTTACGGTTAGGGTTAGGGTTCGGGTTAGGGTTAGGTTTAGGGTTCGGGATAGGGTTAGGGTTAGGGTTATGGTTAGGGTTAGGGTTCGGGTTAAGGTTAGAGTTAGGGTTAGGTTTCGGGTTAGGGTTAGGGTTAGGGTAGGGTTAGGGTTCGCGTTAGGGTTCGGGTTAGGGGTCGGGTTAGGGTTAGGGTTCGGGTTAGGGTTAGGGTTAGGGTTAGGGTTCGGGTAGGGTTAGGGTTCGGGTTAGGTTTAGGTTTAGGGTTCAGGTTCGGGTTAGGGTTAGGGTTCGGTTTCGGGATAGGGTTAGGGTTCGGGTTAGGGTTCGGGTTAGGGTTAGGGTTAGGGTTAGGTTTCGGGTTCGGGGTTAGGTTTACGGTTAGGGTTCGGGTTAGTGTTCGGGTTAGGGTTAGGATTCGGCTAAGGGCTTAGGGTTCGGGTTCGGGTTAGGGTTAGAGTTAGGATTCCGGTTAAGGTTAGGGTTAGGTTTCGGTTTAGGGTTAGGGTTAAGGTTAGGGTTAGGGTTCAGGTTAGGGTTAGGGTTAGGTTTCGGGTTAGGGTTCGGGTTAGGGTTAGTGTTAGGGTTAGGGTTCGTGTTAGTGTTAGGATTAGGTTTCGGGTTAGGGTTAGGGTTAGGGTTAAGGTTAGAGTTAGGTTTTAGGTTTAGGGTTAGGGTTAGAGTTAGGGTTAGGGTTCGGGTTCGGGTTAGGGTTAGGGTTCGGGTTAGGGTTAGGGTTCGGGTTAGGGTTAGTGTTAGTGTTAGAGTTAGGGTTAGGGTTAGGGTTCGGGTTCGGTTTAGGGTTAGTGTTAGTTTTAGGGTTCGGGTTCGGGTTAGGGTTCGGGTTCGGGTTAGGGTTAGGGTTCGGGTTAGGAGTAGGGTTCTGTTTCGTGTTAGGGTTACGGTTCTGGTTAGGGTTCGGGTTAGGGTTAGGGGTCGGGTTAGGGTTAGGGTTCGGGTTAGGGTTAGGGTTAGGTTTAGGAGGTAGGGTTAGGTTTAGTGTTCGGGTTAGGGTTAGGGTTAGGGTTAGTGTTAGGTGTTAGGGTTCGGGTAAGGGTTAGGGTTCGGGTTATGGTTAGGGTTAAGGTTAGGGTTATGGTTAGGTTTAGGGTTCGGGTTAGGTTTAGGGTTAGGGTTAGTGTTAGGGTTCGGGTTAGGGTAAGGGTTAAGGTTCGTTTTAGGGTTAGGGTTAGGGTTAATGTTAGGGTTCGCGTTAGGGTTCGGGTTAGGGGTATGGTTAGGGTTACGGTTCGGATTAGGGTTAGGGTTAGGGTTACGGTTAGGGTCAGGGTTCGGGTTAGGTTTAGGGTTAGGTTTCGGGTTAGGGTTCGGGTAGGGTTCGGGTTAGGGTTAGGGTTCGCGTTAGGGTTCGGGTTAGGGTTAGGTTTCGGGTTAGGGTTAGGGTTAGGGTTAGGGTTAGTGTTTGGGTAGGGTTAGGGTTAGGGTTCGGGTTAGGGTTAGGGTTCGGGTCGGGTTAGGGTTAGGGTTCGGGTTAGGGTTAGGATTCGGGTTCGTTTTAGGGTTAGTTTTAGTTTTAGGGTTCGGGTTCGGGTTAGGGTTAGGGTTCGGGTTCGGGTTAGGGTTAGGGTTCGAGTTCGGGTTAGGGTTAGGGTTCGGGTTCGGTTTAGGGTTAGTGTTAGTTTTAGGGTTCGGGTTCGGGTTAGGGTTAGGGTTCGGGTTCGGGTTAGGCTTAGTTTTAGGGTTAGCGTTCGGGTTAGGGTTCGGGTTCGGGTTAGGGGTAGGGTTCGGGTTCGGGTTAGGGTTAGTGTTAGGGTTAGCGTTCGGGTTAGGGTTAGGGTTCGGGTTCGGGTTAGGGTTCGGGTTCGGGTTAGGGTTAGGGTTCGGGTTAGGGTTCGGGTTAGGGTTAGGGTTAGAGTTAGGGTTCGGGTTAGGTTAGGGTTAAGGTTCGGGTTAGAGTTAGGGTTAGGTTTAGGTTTAGGGTTAGCGTTAGGGTTCGGGTTAGGGGTCGGGTTAGGGTTAGGGTTAGGGTTCGGGTTCGGGTTAGGGTTAGGGTTAGGGTTCAGGTTAGGGTTAGGGTTTGGGTTAGTGTTATGGTTAGGGTTCGGTTTCGGGTTAGGGTCAGGTTTCAGGTTCGGGTTAGGATTAGGGTTCGGTTTAGGGTTCGGGTTAGGGTTAGGGTTAGGGTTAGGGTTCGGGTTCGGGTTAAGGTTATGGTTAGGGTTCCGGTTAAGGTTAAGGTTAGTGTTCGGGTTAGGGTTAGGGTTAGGTTTAGGGTTCGGGTTCGGGTTAGGGTTAGTGTTAGGGATAGGGTTCGGGTTAGGGTTAGTGTTCGGGTTAGGGTTAGGGTTCGGGTTCGGGTTAGGGTTAGATTTTGGATTAGGGTTCGGGTTAGGGTTAGGGTTCGGGTTAGTGTTAGGGTTCGGGTTAGGGTTATGGGTTAGTGTTAGGGTTAGTGTTCGGATTAGGGTTATTGTTCGGGTTCGGGTTACGGTTAGGGTTAGGGTTAGGGTTCGGTTTCGGGTTAGGGGTAGGATTAGGGTTAGGGTTAGGGTCAGGTTTCGGGTTAGGTTTAGGGTTAGGGTTAGGGGTCGGGTTAGGGTTCGGCCTAGGGTTCGGGTTAGGGTTCGGGTCAGGGTTAGGGTTCGGGTTAGGTTTCGGGTTAGGGTTAGGGTTAGGGTTAGGTTTAGGGTTCGGGTTAGGGTTAGGGTTAGGGTTAGGGTTTTGGATAGGGTTAGGGTTCGGGTTAGGGTTAGGGTTAGGGTTCGGGTTCGGGTTAGGGTTAGGGTTCGGGTTCGGGTTAGGGTTAGGGTTCGGGTTAGGGTTAGGGTTCGGGTTAGGGTTAGGGTTAGGGTTAGGGTTCGGGTTAGGGTTAGGGTTCGGGTTAGGGTTAGGTTTCGCGTTAGGGTTAGGGTTAGATTTAGGAGGTAGGGTTAGGTTTAGGGTTCGGGTTAGGTTTAGGGTTAGGGTTAGTGTTAGGGGTTAGGGTTCGGGTTAGGGTTAGGGTTCAGGTTAGGGCTAGTGTTAGGGTTAGGATTAGGGTTAGGTTTAGGGTTCGGGTTCGGGTTAGGGTTAGGCTTAGGGTTATGGTTAGGGTTAGGGTTCGGATTAGGGTTAGGGGTAGGGTTCGGGTTAGGGTTCGGGTTCGGGTTAGGGTTAGTGTTAGGGTTAGGGTTAGGGTTCAGGTAAGGGTTAGGGTTAGGGTTAGGGGTTAGGGTTAGGTTTAGGGTTCGGGTTAGGTTTAGGGTTAGGTTAGGGTTAGGGTTCGGGTTAGGTTTAGGGTTATTGTTCGGGTTAGGGTTAGGGTTAGGGTTATGGTTAGGGTTAGGGTTCGGGTTAGGGTTAGGGTTCGGGTTCGGGTTAGGGTTAGTGTTAGCTTTAGGGTTCGGGTTCGGGTTAGGGTTAGGGTTCGGGTTCGGGTTAGGGTTAGGGTTCGGGTTCGGGTTAGGGTTAGTGTTCAGGTTAGGGTTAGGGTTCGGGTTAGTGTTCGGGTTAGGGTTCGGGTTAGGGTTAGGGTTTGGGTTAGGGTTAGGTTTCGGGTTAGGTTTAGGGTTCCGGTTAGATTTAGGGTTAGGGTTCGGGTTCGGTTTAGGGTTAGGGTTTGGGTTAGGGTTAGGTTTTGGGTTAGGGTTAGGGTTAGTGTTAGGGTTAGGGTTAGTGTTAGGGTTCGGGTTCGGTTTAGGGTTAGTGTTAGTTTTAGGGTTCGGGTTCGGGTTAGGGTTAGGGTTCGGGTTCGGGTTAGGGTTAGGGTTCGGGTTCGGGTTAGGGTTAGTGTTAGGGTTAGCGTTCGGGTTAGGGTTAGGGTTCGGGTTAGGGTTCGGGTTAGGGTTAGGTTTAGGGTTAGGGTTCGGGTTAGGTTAGGGTTAAGGTTCGGGTTAGGGTTAGGGTTAGGTTTAGGGTTAGGGTTCGCGTTAGGGTTCGGGTTAGGGGTCGGTTTGGGTTAGGGTTAGGGTTCGGGTTAGGGTTAGGGTTAGGGTTAGGGTTAGGGTTCAGGTTAGGGTTAGGGTTTGGGTTAGTGTTATGGTTAGGGTTCGGGTTCGGGTTAGGGTCAGGTTTCAGGTTCGGGTTAGGGTTCGGGTTCGGTTTAGGGTTCGGGTTGGGGTTAAGGTTAGGGTTAGGGTTCGGGTTCGGGTTAGGGTTATGGTTAGGGTTCCGGTTAAGGTTAAGTTTAGGGTTCGGGTTAGGGTTAGGGTTAGGGTTAGGGTTCGGGTTCGGGTTAGGGTTAGTGTTAGGGTTAGGGTTCGGGTTAGGGTGAGGGTTCGGGTTAGGGTTAGGGTTCGGGTTCGGGTTAGGGTTAGAGTTTGGATTAGGGTTCGGGTTAGGGTTAGGGTTCGGGTTAGTGTTAGGGTTCGGGTTAGGGTTATGGGTTAGTGTTAGCGTTAGGGTTCGGATTAGGGTTATTGTTCGGGTTCGGGTTACGGTTAGGGTTAGGGTTAGGGTTCGGATTCGGGTTAGGTTTAGGGTTAGGGTTAGGGTCAGGTTTCGGGTTAGGGTTAGGGTTAGGGTTAGGGTTCGGGTTAGGGTTCGGCCTAGGGTTCGGGTTAGGGTTCGGGTCAAGGTTAGGGTTCGGGTTAGGGTTAGGGTTCGGGTTAGGGTTAGGGTTAGGGTTAGGGTTCGGTTTAGGGTTAGGGTTAGAGTTAGGGTTCGGGATAGGATTAGGGTTCGGGTTAGGGTTCGGGTTAGGGTTCGGGTTAGGGTTAGGGTTTGGGTTAGCGTTAGTGTTCGGGTTAGGATTAGGGTTCCGGTTAGGGTTAGGGTTAGGGTTCGTGTTCGGGTTAGGGTTAGGGTTCGGGTTAGGGTTAGGGTTCGGGTTAGGGTTAGGGTTAGTGTTAGAGTTAGGGTTATGGTTAGGGTTCGGGTTCGGTTTAGGGTTAGTGTTAGTTTTAGGGTTAGGGTTCGGGTTAGGGTTAGGGTTCGGGTTAGGAGTAGGGTTCGGGTTCGGGTTCGGGTTAGGGTTAGGGTTAGGGTTATGGTTAGGGTTAGGGTTCGGATTAGGGTTAGGGGTAGGGTTCGGGTTAGGGTTCGGGTTCGGGTTAGGGTTAGGGTTAGGGTTAGGATTCAGGTTAGGGTTAGGGTTAGGGTTAGGGGTTAGGGTTAGGTTTAGGGTTCGGGTTAGGTTTAGGTTTACGGTTAGGGTTAGGGTTCGGGTTAGGGTTAGGGTTATTGTTCGGGTTAGGGTTAGGGTTAGGGTTATGGTTAGGGTTAGGGTTCGGCTTAGGGTTAGGTTTAGGGTTAGGTTTCGGGTTAGGGTTAGGTTTAGGGTTAGGGTTAGGGTTCGGGTTAGGGTTAGGGTTCGCGTTAGGGTTCGGGTTAGGGTTCGGGTTAGGGTTAGGTTAGGGTTAGGGTTTGGGTTGGGTTAGGGTTAGGGTTCAGGTTAGGGTTAGGGTTCGGGTCGGGTTAGGGTTAGGGTTCGGGTTAGGGTTAGGATTCGGGTTCGGTTTAGGGTTAGTGTTAGTTTTAGGGTTCGGGTTCGGGTTAGGGTTAGGGTTCGGGTTCGGGTTAGGGTTAGGGTTCGGGTTCGGGTTAGGGTTAGTGTTCAGGTTAGGGTTAGGGTTCGGGTTAGGTTTAGGGTTCCGGTTAGGTTTAGGGTTAGGGTTCGGGTTCGGTTTAGGGTTAGGGTTCGGGTTAGGGTTAGGGTTCCGGTTAGGGTTAGGGTTAGTGTTAGGGTTAGGGTTCGGGTTCGGTTTAGGGTTAGTGTTAGTTTTAGGGTTCGGGTTCGGGTTAGGGTTAGGGTTCGGGTTCGGGTTAGGGTTAGGTTTCGGGTTCGGGTTAGGGTTAATGTTAGGGTTAGCGTTCGGGTTAGGGTTAGGGTTCGGGTTAGGGGTAGGGTTCGGGTTCGGGTTAGGGTTAGGGTTCGGGTTAGGGTTCAGGTTAGGGTTAGGCTTAGGGTTAGGGTTAGGGTTCGTGTTTGGGTTAGGGTTATGGTTAGGGTTAGGGTTCGGGTTAGGGTTCGGGTTAGGGTTCGGGTTAGAGTTAGGGTTCGGGTTAGGGTTAGGGTTAGGGTTAGGGTTCCGGTTAGGGTTAGGGTTAGGGTTAGGTTTAGGGTTCGGGTTAGGTTTAGGGTTAGGGTTCGGGTTCGGGTTCGGTTAGGGTTAGGGTTCGGGTTCGGGTTAGGGTTAGGGGTTAGGGTTCGGTTTAGTGTTAGGGTTCGTGTTACGGTTAGGGTTAGTGTTAGTTTTAGGGTTAGGGTTCGGGTTAGGTTTAGAGTTAGGGTTAGGGTTAGGTTTCGGTTTAGGGGTAGGGTTAGGGTTCGGGTTAGGGTTAGGGTTAGGGTTCGGGTTAGGGTTCGGGTTAGGGTTCGTGTTAGGGTTAGGGTTAGGTTTAGGGTTCGGGTTCGGGTTAGGTTTAGGGTTAGGTTTCGGGTTAGGGTTAGGGTTTAGGGTTCGGGTTAGGGTTAGGGTTCGGGTTACAGTTAGGGTTAGGGTTAGTGTTAGGGTTAGGAATCGGGTTAGGGTTAGGGTTAGGGTTAGGTTTAGGGTTAGGGTTAGGGTTCGTGTTAGGGTTAGGTTTAGGGTTCGGTTTAGGGTTCGGGTTAGGGTTAGGGTTAGGGTTCGGGTAGGGTTCAGGTTAGGGTTCGGGTTAGGGTTAGGGTTAGGTTTAGGGTTCGGGTTCGGGTTAGGGTTAGGGTTAGGGTTAGGGTTTGGGTTCGGGTTAGGGTTCGGGTTAGGGTTAGAGTTAGTGTTAGGGTACGGTTTAGGGTTAGGGTTAGGGTTCGGGTTAGGTTTCGAGTTAGGGTTAGGGTTAGGGTTAGGGTTCGGGTTAGGGTTCGGGTTAGGGTTCGGGTTAGGGTTCAGGTTAGGGTTAGGGTTAGGTTTCGGGTTAGGGTTAGGGTTAGGGTTAGGGTTCGGGTTAGGGTTATGGTTAGGTTTCGGGTTAGGGTTCGCGTTAGGGTTAGGGTAAGGGTTCGGGTTAGGTTTAGAGTTAGGGTTCGGGTTAGGGTTCGGGTTAGGATTAGGGTTCGGGTTAGGGTTAGGGTTAGGGTTAGAGTTAGGTTTAGGGATAGGGTTCGGTTCGTGTTAGGTATAGGGTTCGGGTTCGGGTTAGGGTTTAAGTTAGTTTTAGTGGTTAGGGTTCAGGTTAGGGTTAGGGTTAGGTTTCGGGTTAAGGTTAGGGTTAGGGTTAGGGTTCGTGTTAGGGTTAGTTTTCGGGTTAGGGTTAGGCTTAGGGTTAGGGTTAGGGTTCGGGTTAGTGTTCGCGTTAGTGTTAGGTTTAGGGTTCGGGTTAGGGTTAGGTTTCGGGTTAGGGTTAGGGTTAGGGTTCGGTTTAGGGTTCGGGTTAGGGTTCGGGTTAGTGTTCGGGTTAGGGTTCGGGTTCGGGTTAGGGTTAGGGTTAGGGTTCGGTTTAGGGTTAGGGTTAGTGTTAGTTTTCGGGTTCGTGTTCTGGTTAGGGTTTGGGTTAATGTTAGGGTTAGGATTAGGTTTAGGGTTAGGGTTCGGGTTAGGGTTTGGGTTAGGGTTAGGGTTAGGGTTCGGGTTAGGGTTAGGGTTAGGTTTCGGGTTAGGGTTCGGGTTCGAGTTAGGGTTCAAGTTTGGGTTCGGATTAGGGTTAGGGTTAGGGTTAGGGTTATTGTTAGGTTTCGGGTTATGATTCGGGTTAGGGTTAGGGTGAGGGTTAAGGTTAGGGTTAGGTTTAGGTTTAGGGTTAGGGTTCGGGTTAGGGTTAGGGTTAGGGTTAGGGTTCGGGTTAGGGTTAGGTTTAGGGTTCGAGTTAGGGTTATGGTTCGGTTTAGGGTTAGGGGTTAGGGTTAGGGTTAGGGTTAGTGTTCGGGTTAGGGTTAGGGTTAGTGTTAGGGTTAGGGTTAGGGTTCGGGTTAGGGTTAGCTTTAGGGTTAATTTTAGAGTTAGGTTTTAGGGTTAGGGTTATGGTTAGAGTTAGGGTTAGTGTTAGGGGTTAGGGTTAGTGTTAGGGTTAGGGTTAGGGTTAGGGATCGGGTTAGGGTTAGGGATCGGGTTAGGGTTAGGGTAAGGTTTAGGGTTAGGGTTAGGGTTCGGGTTAGGGTTAGGGTTAGGTTTAGGGTTAGGGTTAGGGTTCGGGTTAGGGTTAGGGTTCGGGTTAGGTTTAGGGTTCGGGTTAGAGTTAGGGTTAGGTTTAGGGTTAGGGTTCGTGTTAGGTTTCGGGTTAGGGGACGGGTTAGGGTTAGGGTTAGGGTTCGGGTTAGGGTTAAGGTTAGGGTTAGGGTTCGGGTTAGGTTTAGGGTTGGGGTTCGAGTTAGGGTTAGGGTTAGGGTTCGGGTTCGGGTTAGGTTTAGGGTTGGGATTCGGGTTAGGGTTCGGGTTAGGTTTCGGCTTTGGGTTAGTGTAAGTGTTAGGGTTCGGGTTCGGGGTTAGGATTAATATTAGGGTTCGGGTTAGGGTTCGGGTTAGGGTTAGGATTCGGTTAAGGGATTAGGGTTCGGGTTCGGGTTAGGGTTAGGGTCAGGGTTCCGGTTAGGGTTAGGAGTAGGGATCGGGTTAGGGTTAGAGTTAGGGTTAGTGTTAGTGTTAGGGTTCGGGTTATGGTTCGGGTTAGGGTTAGGGTTAGGGTTCGGGTTAGGGTTAGGGTTAGGGTTCAGGTTAGGGTTCGGGTTAGGGTTAGGGTTAGGGTTCGGGTTAGGGTTAGTGTTAGGGTTCGGGTTCGGGTTAGGGTTATCGTTCGGGTTCGGTTTAGGGCTCGGGTTCGGGTTAGGGTTAGGAGTTAGGTTTCGGTTTAGGGTTAGGGTTAGGGTTCGGTTTAGGGTTCGGGTTCGTGTTAGGGTTAGGGTTAGGGTTCGGGTTAGGGTTAGGGTTAGGGTTAGGGTTAGGGTTAGGGTTCGTGTTAGGGTTCGGGTTAGGGTTAGGGTTAGGTTTCGGGTTAGGGTTAGGGTTCGGGTTAGGGTTAGTGTTAGGGTTCGGGTTAGGGTTCGGGTTAGGGTTAGGATTCGGTTAAGGGGTAAGGGTTCGGGTTTGGGTTAGGGTTAGGGTTAGGGTTCCGGTTAGGGTTAGGGTTAGGGTTCGGGTTAGGGTTCGGATTAGGGTTCGTTTTAGGCTTAGGGTTAGGGTTAGGGTTAGGGTTCGGTTTAGGGTTAGGGATCGGGTTAGGGTTAGATTTAGGGTTAGAGTTAGGTTTCGGGTTAGGTTTCGGGTTAGGATTAGGTTTCGGGTTAGGGTTAGGGTTCGAGTTAGAGTTAGGGTTAGGGTTAGGGTTCAGGTTAGGTTTAGGGTTATGGTCAGGGTTAGGGTTCGGGAAGGGTTAGGGTTAGGGTTCGGGTTCGGGTTAGGATTAGCTTTAGGGTTAGTTTTAGAGTTAGGTTTTAGGGTTAGGGTTATGGTTAGAGTTAGGGTTAGTGTTAGGGGTTAGGGTTAGTGTTAGTGTTAGGGTTAGGGTTAGGGATCGGGTTAGGGTTAGGGATCGGGTTAGGGTTAGGGTAAGGTTTAGGGTTAGGGTTCGGGTTCGGGTTAGGATTAGGGTTAGGTTTAGGGTTAGGGTTAGGGCTCGGGTTAGGGTTAGGGTTCGGGTTAGGGTTAGGGTTAGGGTTCGGGTTAGAGTTAGGTTTAGGTTTAGGGTTAGGGTTCGTGTTAGGGTTCGGGTTAGGGGACGGGTTAGGGTTAGGGTTAGGTTTCGGGTTAGGGTTAAGTTTAGGGTTAGGGTTTGGGTTAGGTTTAGGGTTAGGGTTCGAGTTAGGGTTAGGGTTAGGGTTCGGGTTCGGGTTAGGGTTAGGGTTGGGATTCGGGTTAGGGTTCGGGTTAGGGTTCGGGTTAGGGTTAGGGTAAGGGTTAGGGTTCGAGTTCGGGGTTAGGATTAATGTTAGGGTTCGGGTTAGGGTTCGGGTTAGGGTTAGGATTCGGTTAAGGGGTTAGGGTTCGGGTTCGGGTTAGGGTTATGGTCAGGGTTCCGCTTAGGGTTAGGTGTAGGGATCGGGTTAGGGTTAGAGTTAGGGTTAGGGTTAGTGTTAGGGTTCGGGTTATGGTTCGGGTTAGGGTTAGGGTTAGGGTTCGGGTTAGGGTTAGGTTTAGGGTTCAGGTTAGGGTTCGGGTTAGGGTTAGGGTTAGTGTTCGGGTTAGGGTTAGGGTTAGGTTTAGGGTTCGGGTTCGGGTTAGGGTTATCGTTCGGGTTCGGTTTAGGGCTCGGGTTCGGGTTAGGGTTAGGGGTTAGGTTTCGGTTTAGGGTTAGGGTTAGGGTTCGGTTTAGGGTTCGGGTTCGTGTTAGGGTTAGGGTTAGTGTTCGGGTTAGGGTTAGGGTTAGGGTTAGGGTTAGGGTTAGGGTTAGTGTTCGTGTTAGGGTTCGGGTTAGGGTTAGCGTTAGTTTTCGGGTTAGGGTTAGGGTTCGGGTTAGGGTTAGTGTTAGGGTTCGGGTTAGGGTTCGGGTTAGGGTTAGGATTCGGTTAAGGGGTAAGTGTTCGGGTTTGGGTTAGGGTTAGGGTTAGGGTTCCGGTTAGGTTTAGGGTTAGGGTTCGGGTTAGGGTTCGGGTTAGGGTTCGTTTTAGGCTTAGGGTTAGGGTTAGGGTTAGGGTTCGGTTTAGGGTTAGGGATCGGGTTAGGGTTAGATTTAGGGTTAGAGTTAGGTTTCGGGTTAGGTTTCGGGTTAGGATTAGGTTTCGGGTTAGGGTTAGGTTTAGAGTTAGAGTTAGGGTTAGGGTTAGGGTTCAGTTTAGGGTTAGGGTTATGGTCAGGGTTAGGGTTCGGGAAGGGTTAGGGTTAGGGTTCGGGTTCGGGTTAGGGTTAGCTTTAGGGTTAGTTTTAGAGTTAGGTTTTAGGGTTAGGGTTATGGTTAGAGTTAGGGTTAGTGTTAGGGGTTAGGGTTAGTGTTAGGGTTAGGGTTAGGGTTAGGGCTCGGGTTATGGTTAGGGTTCGGGTTAGGGTTAAGGTTAGGGTTCGGGTTAGTGTTAGGGTTAGTGTTAGGGTTAGGTTTCGGGTTAGGCTTAGGTTTAGGGTTAGGGTTCGGGTTAGGGTTATGGTTAGGTTTCGGGTTAGGGTTCGGGTTAGGGTTAGGGTAAGGGTTCGGGTTAGGGTTAGGGTTAGGGTTCGGGTTAGGGTTAGGGTTAGGGTTAGGGTTCGGGTTAGGGTTCGGGTTCGGGTTAGGGTTTGGGTTAAGTTTCGGGGTAGGGTTAGGTTTATGGTTCGGGTTAGGGTTGGGGTTAGGTTTAGGGTTAGGGTTCGGGTTAGGTTTCGGGTTAGGGTTAGGGTTAGGGTTCGGGTTAGGTTTCGGGTAGGCTTCGGTTCAGGGTTCGGGTTAGGGTTAGGTTTAGAGTTAGGGTTCGGGTTAGGGTTCGGGTTAGGATTAGGGTTCGGGTTAGGGTTAGGGTTAGGGTTAGAGTTAGGGTTAGGGATAGGGTTCGGTTCGTGTTAGGGATAGGGTTCGGGTTCGGGTTAGGGTTTGGGTTAGTTTTAGTGGTTAGGGTTCAGGTTAGGTTTAGGGTTAGGTTTCGGGTTAGGGTTAGGGTTAGGGTTAGGGTTCGTGTTAGGGTTAGTTTTCGGGTTAGGGTTCGGGTTAGTGTTAGGGTTAGGGTTCGGGTTAGTGTTCGCGTTAGTGTTAGGGTTAGGGTTCGGGTTAGGGTTAGGGTTCGGGTTAGGCTTAGGGTTAGGGTTCGGTTTAGGGTTCGGGTTAGGGTTCGGGTTAGTGTTCGGGTTAGGGTTCGGGTTCGGGTTAGGGTTAGGGTTAGGGTTCGGTTTAGGGTTAGGGTTAGGATTAGGGTTAGGTTTAGTTTTCGGGTTCGGGTTCTGGTTAGGGTTAGGGTTAATGTTAGGGTTAGGATTAGGTTTAGGGTTAGGGTTCGGGTTAGGGTTTGGGTTAGGGTTAGGGTTAGGGTTCGGGTTAGGGTTCGGGTTAGGGTTCGGGATAGGGTTCGGGTTAGGTTATGGGTTAAGGTTAGGCTTCGGGTTAGGGTTAGGGTTAGGGTTCGGGTTAGGGTTAGGGTTAGGGTTCGGGTTAGGGTTCGGGTTCGAGTTAGGGTTCAAGTTTGGGTTCGGATTAGGGTTAGGGTTAGGGTTAGGGTTAGTGTTAGGGTTCGTGTTATGATTCGGGTTAGGGTTAGGGATAGGGTTAAGGTTAGGGTTAGGTTTAGGTTTAGGGTTAGGGTTCGGGTTAGGGTTAGGGTTAGGGTTAGGGTTCGGGTTAGGGTTAGGTTTAGGGTTCGAGTTAGGGTTATGGTTCGGTTTAGGGTTAGGGGTTAGGGTTAGGGTTAGGGTTAGTGTTCGGGTTAGGGTTAGGGTTAGTGTTAGGGTTAGGGTTAGGGTTCGGGTTAGGGTTAGCTTTAGGGTTAATTTTAGAGTTAGGTTTTAGGGTTAGGGTTAGGGTTAGAGTTAGGGTTAGTGTTAGGGGTTAGGGTTAGTGTTAGGGTTAGGGTTAGGGTTAGGGATCGGGTTAGGGTTAGGGATCGGGTTACGGTTAGGGTAAGGTTTAGGGTTAGGGTTAGGGTTCGGGTTAGGGTTAGGGTTAGGTTTAGGGTTAGGGTTAGGGTTCGGGTTAGGGTTAGGGTTCGGGTTAGGGTTAGGGTTCGGGTTAGAGTTAGGGTTAGGTTTAGGGTTAGGGTTCGTGTTAGGATTCGGGTTAGGGGACGGGTTAGGGTTAGGGTTAGGGTTCGGGTTAGGGTTAAGGTTAGGGTTAGGGTTCGGGTTAGGTTTAGGGTTAGGGTTCGAGTTAGGGTTAGGGTTAGGGTTCGGGTTCGGGTTAGGTTTAGGGTTGGGATTCGGGTTAGGGTTCGGTTTAGGGTTCGGGTTAGGGTTAGGGTAAGTGTTAGGGTTCGAGTTCGGGGTTAGGATTAATGTTAGGGTTCGGGTTAGGGTTCGGGTTAGGGTTAGGATTCGGTTAAGGGGTTAGGGTTCGGGTTCGGGTTAGGGTTAGGGTCAGGGTTCCGGTTAGGGTTAGGAGTAGGGATCGGGTTAGGGTTAGAGTTAGGGTTAGGGTTAGTGTTAGGGTTCGGGTTATGGTTCGGGTTAGGGTTAGGGTTAGGGTTCGGGTTAGGGTTAGGGTTAGGGTTCAGGTTAGGGTTCGGGTTAGGGTTAGGGTTAGGGTTCGGGTTAGGGTTAGGGTTAGGGTTAGGGTTCGGGTTCGGGTTAGGGTTATCGTTCGGGTTCGGTTTAGGGCTCGGGTTCGGGTTAGGGTTAGGGGTTAGGTTTCGGTTTAGGGTTAGGGTTAGGGTTCGGTTTAGGGTTCGGGTTCGTGTTAGAGTTAGGGTTAGTGTTAGGGGTTAGGGTTAGTGTTAGGGTTAGGGTTAGGGTTAGGGTTCGGGTTAGGGTTAGGGTTAGGGTTCGTTTTAGGCTTACGGTTAGGGTTAGGATTAGGGTTCGGTTTAGGGTTAGGGATCGGTTTAGGGTTAGATTTAGGGTTAGGATTAGGTTTCGGGTTAGGGTTAGGGTTAGAGTTAGAGTTAGGGTTAGGGTTAGGGTTCAGTTTAGGGTTAGGGTTATGGTCAGGGTTAGGGTTCGGGAAGGGTTAGGGTTAGGGTTCGGCTTCGGGTTAGGGTTAGCTTTAGGGTTAGTTTTAGAGTTAGGTTTTAGGGTTAGGGTTATGGTTAGAGTTAGGGTTAGTGTTAGGGGTTAGGGTTAGTGTTAGGGTTATGGTTAGGGTTAGGGATCGGGTTAGGGTTAGGGATCGGGTTAGGGTTAGGGTAAGGTTTAGGGTTAGGGTTAGGGTTCGGGTTAGGGTTAGGGTTAGGTTTAGGGTTAGGGTTAGGGTTCGGGTTAGGGTTAGGGTTCGGGTTAGGGTTCGGGTTAGGGTTAGGGTTCGGGTTAGAGTTAGGGTTAGGTTTAGGGTTAGGGTTCGTGTTAGGATTCGGGTTAGGGGACGGGTTAGGGTTAGGGTTAGGGTTCGGGTTAGGGTTAAGGTTAGGGTTAGGGTTCGGGTTAGGTTTAGGGTTAGGGTTCGAGTTAGGGTTAGGGTTAGGGTTCGGGTTCGGGTTAGGTTTAGGGTTGGGATTCGGGTTAGGGTTCGGTTTAGGGTTCGGGTTAGGGTTAGGGTAAGTGTTAGGGTTCGAGTTCGGGGTTAGGATTAATGTTAGGGTTCGGGTTAGGGTTCGGGTTAGGGTTAGGATTCGGTTAAGGGGTTAGGGTTCGGGTTCGGGTTAGGGTTAGGGTCAGGGTTCCGGTTAGGGTTAGGAGTAGGGATCGGGTTAGGGTTAGAGTTAGGGTTAGGGTTAGTGTTAGGGTTCGGGTTATGGTTCGGGTTAGGGTTAGGGTTAGGGTTCGGGTTAGGGTTAGGGTTAGGGTTCAGGTTAGGGTTCGGGTTAGGGTTAGGGTTAGGGTTCGGGTTAGGGTTAGGGTTAGTGTTAGGGTTCGGGTTCGGGTTAGGGTTATCGTTCGGGTTCGGTTTAGGGCTCGGGTTCGGGTTAGGGTTAGGGGTTAGGTTTCGGTTTAGGGTTAGGGTTAGGGTTCGGTTTAGGGTTCGGGTTCGTGTTAGAGTTAGGGTTAGTGTTAGGGGTTAGGGTTAGTGTTAGGGTTAGGGTTAGGGTTAGGGATCGGGTTAGGGTTAGGGATCGGGTTAGGGTTAGGGTAAGGTTTAGTGTTAGGGTTAGGGTTCGGGTTAGGGTTAGGGTTAGGTTCAGGGTTAGGGATAGGGCTCGGGTTAGGGTTAGGGTTCGGGTTAGGGTTAGGGTTAGGGTTCGGGTTAGAGTTAGGGTTAGGTTTAGGGTTAGGGTTCGTGTTAGGGTTCGGGTTAGGGGACGGGTTAGGGTTAGGGTTAGGGTTCGGGTTAGGGTTAAGGTTAGGGTTAGGATTCGGGTTAGGTTTAGGGTTAGGGTTCGAGTTAGGGTTAGGGTTAGGGTTCGGGTTCGGGTTAGGGTTAGGGTTGGGATTCGGGTTAGGGTTCGGGTTAGGGTTCGGGTTAGGGTTAGGGTAAGGGTTAGGGTTCGAGTTCGAGTTTAGGGTTAGGGTTATGGTCAGGGTTAGGGTTCGGGAAGGGTTAGGGTTAGGGTTCGGCTTCGGGTTAGGGTTAGCTTTAGGGTTAGTTTTAGAGTTAGGTTTTAGGGTTAGGGTTATGGTTAGAGTTAGGGTTAGTGTTAGGGGTTAGGGTTAGTGTTAGGGTTATGGTTAGGGTTAGGGATCGGGTTAGGGTTAGGGATCGGGTTAGGGTTAGGGTAAGGTTTAGGGTTAGGGTTAGGGTTCGGGTTAGGGTTAGGGTTAGGTTTAGGGTTAGGGTTAGGGTTAGGGTTCGGGTTCGGGTTAGGGATATCGTTCGGGTTCGGTTTAGGGCTCGGGTTCGGGTTAGGTTTAGGGGTTAGGTTTCGGTTTAGGGTTAGGGTTAGGGTTCGGTTTAGGGTTCGGGTTCGTGTTAGGGTTAGGGTTAGTGTTCGGGTTAGGGTTAGGGTTAGGGTTAGGGTTAGGGTTCGTGTTAGGGTTCGGGTTAGGGTTCGGGTTAGGTTTCGGGTTAGGGTTAGGGTTCGGGTTAGGGTTAGTGTTAGGGTTCGGGTTAGGGTTCGGGTTAGGGTTAGGATTCGGTTAAGGGGTAAGGGTTCGGGTTTGGGTTAGTGTTAGGGTTAGGGTTCCGGTTAGGGTTAGGGTTAGGGTTCGGGTTAGGGTTAGGGTTAGGGTTCGTTTTAGGCTTAGGGTTAGGGTTAGGATTAGGGTTCGGTTTAGGGTTAGGGATCGGTTTAGGGTTAGATTTAGGGTTAGGATTAGGTTTCGGGTTAGGGTTAGGGTTAGAGTTAGAGTTAGGGTTAGGGTTAGGGTTCAGTTTAGGGTTAGGGTTATGGTCAGGGTTAGGGTTCGGGAAGGGTTAGGGTTAGGGTTCGGGTTCGGGTTAGGGTTAGCTTTAGGGTTAGTTTTAGAGTTAGGTTTTAGGGTTAGGGTTATGGTTAGAGTTAGGGTTAGTGTTAGGGGTTAGGGTTAGTGTTAGGGTTATGGTTAGGGTTAGGGATCGTGTTAGGGTTAGGGATCGGGTTAGGGTTAGGGTAAGGTTTAGGGTTAGGGTTAGGGTTCGGGTTAGGGTTAGGGTTAGGTTTAGGGTTAGGGTTAGGGTTCGGGTTAGGGTTAGGGTTCGGGTTAGGGTTAGGGTTAGGGTTAGGGTTCGGGTTAGAGTTAGGGTTAGGTTTAGGGTTAGGGTTCGTGTTAGGGTTCGGGTTAGGGGACGGGTTAGGGTTAGGGTTAGGGTTCGGGTTAGGGTTAAGGTAAGGGTTAGGGTTCGGGTTAGGTTTAGGGTTAGGTTTCGAGTTAGGGTTAGGGTAAGGGTTCGGGTTCGGGTTAGGGTTAGGGTTGGGATTCGGGTTAGGGTTCGGTTTAGGGTTCGGGTTAGGGTTAGGGTAAGGGTTAGGGTTCGGGTTCGGGGATAGGGTTAATGTTAGGGTTCGGGTTACGGTTCGGGTTAGGGTTAGGATTCGGTTAAGGGGTTAGGGTTCGGGTTCGGGTTAGGGTTAGGGTCAGGGTTCCGGTTAGGGTTAGGAGTAGGGATCGGGTTAGGGTTAGAGTTAGGGTTAGGGTTAGTGTTAGGGTTCGGGTTATGGTTCGGGTTAGGGTTAGGGTTAGGGTTAGGGTTCGGGTTCGGGTTAGGGTTATCGTTCGGGTTCAGTTTAGGGCTCGGGTTCGGGTTAGGGTTAGGGGTTAGGTTTCGGTTTAGGGTTAGGTTTAGGGTTCGCGTTAGGATTCGAGTTCGTGTTAGGGTTAGGGTTAGGGTTCGGGTTAGGATTAGGGTTAGGGTTAGCGTTAGGGTTAGGGTTCGTGTTAGGGTTCGGGTTAGGGTTAGGGTTAGGTTTCGGGTTAGGGTTAGGGTTCGGGTTAGGGTTAGTGTTAGGGTTCGGGTTAGGGTTCGGGTTAGGGTTAGGATTCGGTTAAGGGGTAAGTGTTCGGGTTTGGGTTAGGGTTAGGGTTAGGGTTCCGGTTAGGGTTAGGGTTAGGTTTCGGGTTAAGATTCGGGTTAGGGTTCGTTTTAGGCTTAGGGTTAGGGTTAGGGTTAGGGTTCTGTTTAGGGTTAGGGTTCGGGTTAGGGTTAGATTTAGGGTTAGAGTTAGGGTTCGGGTTAGGTTTCGGGTTAGGATTAGGTTTCCGGTTAGGGTTAGGGTTAGAGTTAGAGTTAGGGTTAGGGTTAGGGTTCAGGTTAGGGTTAGGGTTATGGTCAGGGTTAGGGTTCGGGACGGGTTAGGGTTAGGGTTCGGGTTCGGGTTCTGGTTAGGGTTAGGGTTAGGGTTAGGGTTAGGGTTAGGATTAGGTTTAGGGTTAGGGTTCGGGTTAGGGTTAGGGTTAGGGTTAGGGTTAGGATTAGGTTTAGGGTTAGGGTTCGGGTTAGGTTTAGTTTTAGGTTTCGGGTTCGGGTTCGGGTTCGGGTTAGGGTTAGGGTTAGGGTTAGGGTTAGGGTTAGGATTAGGTTTAGTGTTAGGGTTCGGGTTAGGGTTTGTGTTAGGGTAAGGGTTAGGTTTCGGGTTAGGGTTAGGGTTAGGTTTCGGGTTAGGGTTAGGGTTCGGGTTAGGGTTAGGGGTTAGGGTTAGGGTTAGGGTTAGGGTAGGGTTCGGGTTAGGGTTCGGGTTAGGGTTAGGGTTTGGGTTAGGGTTCGGGTTAGGTTTAGGGTTAGGTTTCGGGTTAGGTTTCGGGTTAGGGTTCGGGTTAGGTTTCGGGTTAGTGTTAGGGTTCGGGTTAGCGTTAGGGTTAGGGTTCGGGTTAGGGTTAGGGTTAGGGTTCGTTTTAGGGTTCGGGTTTGGGTTAGGGTTCGGGTTATGTTTCGGATTAGGGTTAGGGTAAGGGTTAGGGTTCGGTTTATGGTTAGGGTTCGGGTTAGGGTTAAGGTTAGGTTTCGGGTTAGTGTTAGGGTTAGGGTTAGGGTTACGGTTCGGGTTAGGGTTCGGGTTAGGCTTAGGGTTAGGGTTAGGTTTCGGGTTAGGGTTATGGTTAGGGTTCGGGTTAGGGTTCGGGTTAGGGTTAGGGTAAGGGTTCGGGTTAGGCTTCGGGTTAGGGTTCGGGTTAGGGTTAGGTTTAGTGTTCGGGTGAGGGTTCGGGTTAGGGTTCGGTTTAGGCTTAGGGTTAGGGTTAGGGTTAGGTTTAGGGTTCGGTTTAGGGTTAGGGTTAGGGTTCGTGTTAGGGTTCGTGTTAGGGTTAGGCTTAGGGTTAGGGTTAGGGTTCGTGTTTGGGTTTGGGTTAGGGTTAGGGTTAGGGTTCGGGTTAGGGTTCGGGTTAGGGTTCGGGTTAGAGTTAGGGTTCGGGTTAGGGTTAGGGTTAGGGTTAGGGTTCCGGTTAGGGTTAGGGTTAGGGTTAGGTTTAGGGTTCGGGTTAGTTTTAGGGTTAGGGTTCGGGTTCGGGTTCGGGTTAGGGCTAGGGTTCGGGTTCGGGTTAGGGTTAGGGGTTAGGGTTCGGGTTAGTGTTAGGGTTCGTGTTACGGTTAGGGTTAGGTTTAGTGTTAGGGTTAGGGTTCGGGTCAGGGTTAGGGTTAGGGTTAGGGTTAGGGTTCGTGTTAGGGTTAGGGTTAGGGGTCGGGTTCGGGTTCGGGTTAGGGTTAGGGTTAGGGTTCGGGTTAGGGTTAGGGTTAGGGTTCGGGTTAGGGTTAGGGTTAGGTTTAGGGTTCGGTTTCGGGTTAGGTTTAGGGTTAGGGTTCGGGTTAGGGTTAGGGGTTAGGGTTCGGGTTAGGGTTAGGGTTCGGGTTACGGTTAGGGTTAGGGTTAGTGTTAGGGTTAGGAATCGTGTTAGGGTTAGGGTTAGGGTTAGGGTTCGGGTTAGGTTTAGGGTTCGGGTTAGAGTTAGCGTTAGGGTTCCGGTTAGGGTTAGGGTTAGGGTTCGGGTTAGGGTTCGGGTAAGGGTTCGTTTTAGGCTTAGGGTTAGGGTTAGGGTTAGGGTTCGGTTTAGGGTTAGGTTTCGGGTTAGGGTTAGATTTAGGTTTAGAGTTAGGGTTCGGGTTAGGTTTCGGGTTAGGATTAGGTTTCGGGTTAGGGTTAGGGTTAGAGTTAGAGTTAGGGTTAGGGTTAGGGTTCAGGTTAGGGTTATGGTTATGGTCAGGGTTAGGGTTCGGGAAGGGTTAGGGTTAGGGTTCGGGTTCGGGTTCGGGTTAGGGTTAGGGTTCGGGTTCGGGTTAGGGTTAGTGTTCGGGTTCGGGTTAGGGTTCGGGTTAGGGTTAGGGGTTAGGGTTCAGGTTAGGGTTAGGGTTAGGGTTCGGGTTAGGGTTAGGATTAGTGTTAGATTTAGGGTTAGGGATCGGGTTAGGGTTAGGGTTCGGGTTAGGGTACGGGTTAGGGTTAAGGTTCGGGTTAGGGTTCGGGTTAGGGTTCGGGTTAGGGTTCGGGTTAGGGTTCGGGTTAGGGTTAGGGTTCGGGTTAGGGTTATGGTTAGGGTTCGGGTTCAGGTTAGGGTTAGGGTTCGGGTTAGGTTTAGGGTTAGGTTTCGGGTTAGGTTTCGGGTTAGGGTTCGGGTTAGGGTTAGGGTTCTTGTTAGGGTTAGGGTTAGGGTTCGGGTTAGGGTTAGGGTTCGGGTTCGGGTTAGGGTTAGGGTTAGGGTTCGGTTTAGGGTTAGGGTTAGGGTTAGGGTTAGGTTTAGGTTTCGGGTTCGGGTTCGGGTTACGGTTAGGGTTAGGGTTAGGGTTAGGATTAGGTTTAGGGTTAGGGTTCGGGTTAGGGTTTTTGTTAGTGTAAGGGTTAGGGTTCGGGTTAGGGTTAGGGTTAGGTTTCGGGTTAGGGTTAGGGTTCGGGTTAGGGTTAGGAGTTAGGGTTAGGGTTCGGGTTAGGTTTAGGGTTAGGTTTCGGGTTAGGTTTCGGGTTAGGGTTAGGGTTAGGGTTCGGGTTAGGGTTAGGGTTCGGGTTAGGGTTAGGGTTAGGGTTAGGGTTCGGGTTAGGGTTATGGTTAGGGTTCGGGTTAGGGTTCGGGTTAGGGTTAGGGTAAGGGTCGGGTTAGGCTTCGGGTTAGGTTTCGGGTTAGGGTTAGGTTTAGTGTTCGGGTTAGGGTTCGGGTTAGGGTTCGGTTTAGGCTTAGGGTTAGGGTTAGTGTTAGGGTTCGGTTTAGGGTTAGGGTTAGGGTTCGGGTTAGGGTTCGTGTTAGGGTTAGGCTTAGGGTTAGGGTTAGGGTTCGTGTTTGGGTTAGGGTTAGGATTAGGGTTAGGGTTCGGGTTAGGGTTCGGGTTAGGGTTCGGGTTAGAGTTAGGGTTCGGGTTAGGGTTAGGTTTAGGGTTAGGGTTCTGGTTAGGGTTAGGGTTAGGGTTAGGTTTAGGGTTCGGGTTAGGTTTAGGGTTAGGATTCGGGTTCGGGTTAGGGTTAGGGTTCGGGTTCGGGTTAGGGTTAGGGGTTAGGGTTCGGGTTAGTGTTAGGGTTCGTGTTACGGTTAGGGTTAGGGTTAGTGTTAGGGTTAGGGTTCAGGTTACGGTTATGGTTAGGGTTAGGGTTAGGGTTCGTGTTAGGGTTAGAGTTAGGGGTCGGGTTAGGGTTCGGGTTAGGGTTAGGGTTAGGGTTCGGGTTAGGATTCGGGTTAGGGTTCGGGTTAGGTTTAGGGTTAGGTTTAGGGTTCGGTTTCGGGTTAAGTTTAGGGTTAGGGTTCGGGTTAGGGTTAGGGGTTAGGGTTCGGGTTAGGGTTAGGGTTCGGGTTACGGTTAGGGTTAGGGTTAGTGTTAGGGTTAGGAATCGGGTTAGGGTTAGGGTTAGGGTTAGGGTTCGGGTTAGGTTTAGGGTTCGGGTTAGAGTTAGGGTTAGGGTTCCGGTTAGGGTTAGGGTTAGGGTTCGGGTTAGGGTTCGGGTTAGGGTTAGTTTTAGGCTTAGGGTTAGGGTTAGGATTAGGGTTCGGTTTAGGGTTAGGGTTCGGGTTAGGGTTAGATTTAGGGTTAGAGTTAGGGTTCGGGTTAGGTTTCGGGTTAGGATTAGGTTTCGGGTTAGGGTTAGGGTTCGAGTTAGAGTTAGGGTTAGGGTTAGGGTTCAGGTTAGGTTTAGGGTTATGGTCAGGGTTAGGGTTCGGGAAGGGTTAGGGTTAGGGTTCGGGTTCGGGTTAGGATTAGCTTTAGGGTTAGTTTTAGAGTTAGGTTTTAGGGTTAGGGTTATGGTTAGAGTTAGGGTTAGTGTTAGGGGTTAGGGTTAGTGTTAGTGTTAGGGTTAGGGTTAGGGATCGGGTTAGGGTTAGGGATCGGGTTAGGGTTAGGGTAAGGTTTAGGGTTAGGGTTCGGGTTCGGGTTAGGGTTAGGGTTAGGTTTAGGGTTAGGGTTAGGGCTCGGGTTAGGGTTAGGGTTCGGGTTAGGGTTAGGGTTAGGGTTCGGGTTAGAGTTAGGTTTAGGTTTAGGGTTAGGGTTCGTGTTAGGGTTCGGGTTAGGGGACGGGTTAGGGTTAGGGTTAGGTTTCGGGTTAGGGTTAAGTTTAGGGTTAGGGTTTGGGTTAGGTTTAGGGTTAGGGTTCGAGTTAGGGTTAGGGTTAGGGTTCGGGTTCGGGTTAGGGTTAGGGTTGGGATTCGGGTTAGGGTTCGGGTTAGGGTTCGGGTTAGGGTTAGGGTAAGGGTTAGGGTTCGAGTTCGGGGTTAGGATTAATGTTAGGGTTCGGGTTAGGGTTCGGGTTAGGGTTAGGATTCGGTTAAGGGGTTAGGGTTCGGGTTCGGGTTAGGGTTATGGTCAGGGTTCCGCTTAGGGTTAGGTGTAGGGATCGGGTTAGGGTTAGAGTTAGGGTTAGGGTTAGTGTTAGGGTTCGGGTTATGGTTCGGGTTAGGGTTAGGGTTAGGGTTCGGGTTAGGGTTAGGTTTAGGGTTCAGGTTAGGGTTCGGGTTAGGGTTAGGGTTAGTGTTCGGGTTAGGGTTAGGGTTAGGTTTAGGGTTCGGGTTCGGGTTAGGGTTATCGTTCGGGTTCGGTTTAGGGCTCGGGTTCGGGTTAGGGTTAGGGGTTAGGTTTCGGTTTAGGGTTAGGGTTAGGGTTCGGTTTAGGGTTCGGGTTCGTGTTAGGGTTAGGGTTAGTGTTCGGGTTAGGGTTAGGGTTAGGGTTAGGGTTAGGGTTAGTGTTCGTGTTAGGGTTCGGGTTAGGGTTAGCGTTAGTTTTCGGGTTAGGGTTAGGGTTCGGGTTAGGGTTAGTGTTAGGGTTCGGGTTAGGGTTCGGGTTAGGGTTAGGATTCGGTTAAGGGGTAAGTGTTCGGGTTTGGGTTAGGGTTAGGGTTAGGGTTCCGGTTAGGTTTAGGGTTAGGGTTCGGGTTAGGGTTCGGGTTAGGGTTCGTTTTAGGCTTAGGGTTAGGGTTAGGGTTAGGGTTCGGTTTAGGGTTAGGGATCGGGTTAGGGTTAGATTTAGGGTTAGAGTTAGGTTTCGGGTTAGGTTTCGGGTTAGGATTAGGTTTCGGGTTAGGGTTAGGTTTAGAGTTAGAGTTAGGGTTAGGGTTAGGGTTCAGTTTAGGGTTAGGGTTATGGTCAGGGTTAGGGTTCGGGAAGGGTTAGGGTTAGGGTTCGGGTTCGGGTTAGGGTTAGCTTTAGGGTTAGTTTTAGAGTTAGGTTTTAGGGTTAGGGTTATGGTTAGAGTTAGGGTTAGTGTTAGGGGTTAGGGTTAGTGTTAGGGTTAGGGTTAGGGTTAGGGCTCGGGTTATGGTTAGGGTTCGGGTTAGGGTTAAGGTTAGGGTTCGGGTTAGTGTTAGGGTTAGTGTTAGGGTTAGGTTTCGGGTTAGGCTTAGGTTTAGGGTTAGGGTTCGGGTTAGGGTTATGGTTAGGTTTCGGGTTAGGGTTCGGGTTAGGGTTAGGGTAAGGGTTCGGGTTAGGGTTAGGGTTAGGGTTCGGGTTAGGGTTAGGGTTAGGGTTAGGGTTCGGGTTAGGGTTCGGGTTCGGGTTAGGGTTTGGGTTAAGTTTCGGGGTAGGGTTAGGTTTATGGTTCGGGTTAGGGTTGGGGTTAGGTTTAGGGTTAGGGTTCGGGTTAGGTTTCGGGTTAGGGTTAGGGTTAGGGTTCGGGTTAGGTTTCGGGTAGGCTTCGGTTCAGGGTTCGGGTTAGGGTTAGGTTTAGAGTTAGGGTTCGGGTTAGGGTTCGGGTTAGGATTAGGGTTCGGGTTAGGGTTAGGGTTAGGGTTAGAGTTAGGGTTAGGGATAGGGTTCGGTTCGTGTTAGGGATAGGGTTCGGGTTCGGGTTAGGGTTTGGGTTAGTTTTAGTGGTTAGGGTTCAGGTTAGGTTTAGGGTTAGGTTTCGGGTTAGGGTTAGGGTTAGGGTTAGGGTTCGTGTTAGGGTTAGTTTTCGGGTTAGGGTTCGGGTTAGTGTTAGGGTTAGGGTTCGGGTTAGTGTTCGCGTTAGTGTTAGGGTTAGGGTTCGGGTTAGGGTTAGGGTTCGGGTTAGGCTTAGGGTTAGGGTTCGGTTTAGGGTTCGGGTTAGGGTTCGGGTTAGTGTTCGGGTTAGGGTTCGGGTTCGGGTTAGGGTTAGGGTTAGGGTTCGGTTTAGGGTTAGGGTTAGGATTAGGGTTAGGTTTAGTTTTCGGGTTCGGGTTCTGGTTAGGGTTAGGGTTAATGTTAGGGTTAGGATTAGGTTTAGGGTTAGGGTTCGGGTTAGGGTTTGGGTTAGGGTTAGGGTTAGGGTTCGGGTTAGGGTTCGGGTTAGGGTTCGGGATAGGGTTCGGGTTAGGTTATGGGTTAAGGTTAGGCTTCGGGTTAGGGTTAGGGTTAGGGTTCGGGTTAGGGTTAGGGTTAGGGTTCGGGTTAGGGTTCGGGTTCGAGTTAGGGTTCAAGTTTGGGTTCGGATTAGGGTTAGGGTTAGGGTTAGGGTTAGTGTTAGGGTTCGTGTTATGATTCGGGTTAGGGTTAGGGATAGGGTTAAGGTTAGGGTTAGGTTTAGGTTTAGGGTTAGGGTTCGGGTTAGGGTTAGGGTTAGGGTTAGGGTTCGGGTTAGGGTTAGGTTTAGGGTTCGAGTTAGGGTTATGGTTCGGTTTAGGGTTAGGGGTTAGGGTTAGGGTTAGGGTTAGTGTTCGGGTTAGGGTTAGGGTTAGTGTTAGGGTTAGGGTTAGGGTTCGGGTTAGGGTTAGCTTTAGGGTTAATTTTAGAGTTAGGTTTTAGGGTTAGGGTTAGGGTTAGAGTTAGGGTTAGTGTTAGGGGTTAGGGTTAGTGTTAGGGTTAGGGTTAGGGTTAGGGATCGGGTTAGGGTTAGGGATCGGGTTACGGTTAGGGTAAGGTTTAGGGTTAGGGTTAGGGTTCGGGTTAGGGTTAGGGTTAGGTTTAGGGTTAGGGTTAGGGTTCGGGTTAGGGTTAGGGTTAGGGTTCGAGTTAGGGTTAGGGTTAGGGTTCGGGTTCGGGTTAGGTTTAGGGTTGGGATTCGGGTTAGGGTTCGGTTTAGGGTTCGGGTTAGGGTTAGGGTAAGTGTTAGGGTTCGAGTTCGGGGTTAGGATTAATGTTAGGGTTCGGGTTAGGGTTCGGGTTAGGGTTAGGATTCGGTTAAGGGGTTAGGGTTCGGGTTCGGGTTAGGGTTAGGGTCAGGGTTCCGGTTAGGGTTAGGAGTAGGGATCGGGTTAGGGTTAGAGTTAGGGTTAGGGTTAGTGTTAGGGTTCGGGTTATGGTTCGGGTTAGGGTTAGGGTTAGGGTTCGGGTTAGGGTTAGGGTTAGGGTTCAGGTTAGGGTTCGGGTTAGGGTTAGGGTTAGGGTTCGGGTTAGGGTTAGGGTTAGGGTTAGGGTTCGGGTTCGGGTTAGGGTTATCGTTCGGGTTCGGTTTAGGGCTCGGGTTCGGGTTAGGGTTAGGGGTTAGGTTTCGGTTTAGGGTTAGGGTTAGGGTTCGGTTTAGGGTTCGGGTTCGTGTTAGAGTTAGGGTTAGTGTTAGGGGTTAGGGTTAGTGTTAGGGTTAGGGTTAGGGTTAGGGTTCGGGTTAGGGTTAGGGTTAGGGTTCGTTTTAGGCTTACGGTTAGGGTTAGGATTAGGGTTCGGTTTAGGGTTAGGGATCGGTTTAGGGTTAGATTTAGGGTTAGGATTAGGTTTCGGGTTAGGGTTAGGGTTAGAGTTAGAGTTAGGGTTAGGGTTAGGGTTCAGTTTAGGGTTAGGGTTATGGTCAGGGTTAGGGTTCGGGAAGGGTTAGGGTTAGGGTTCGGCTTCGGGTTAGGGTTAGCTTTAGGGTTAGTTTTAGAGTTAGGTTTTAGGGTTAGGGTTATGGTTAGAGTTAGGGTTAGTGTTAGGGGTTAGGGTTAGTGTTAGGGTTATGGTTAGGGTTAGGGATCGGGTTAGGGTTAGGGATCGGGTTAGGGTTAGGGTAAGGTTTAGGGTTAGGGTTAGGGTTCGGGTTAGGGTTAGGGTTAGGTTTAGGGTTAGGGTTAGGGTTCGGGTTAGGGTTAGGGTTCGGGTTAGGGTTCGGGTTAGGGTTAGGGTTCGGGTTAGAGTTAGGGTTAGGTTTAGGGTTAGGGTTCGTGTTAGGATTCGGGTTAGGGGACGGGTTAGGGTTAGGGTTAGGTTTCGGGTTAGGGTTAAGGTTAGGGTTAGGGTTCGGGTTAGGTTTAGGGTTAGGGTTCGAGTTAGGGTTAGGGTTAGGGTTCGGGTTCGGGTTAGGTTTAGGGTTGGGATTCGGGTTAGGGTTCGGTTTAGGGTTCGGGTTAGGGTTAGGGTAAGTGTTAGGGTTCGAGTTCGGGGTTAGGATTAATGTTAGGGTTCGGGTTAGGGTTCGGGTTAGGGTTAGGATTCGGTTAAGGGGTTAGGGTTCGGGTTCGGGTTAGGGTTAGGGTCAGGGTTCCGGTTAGGGTTAGGAGTAGGGATCGGGTTAGGGTTAGAGTTAGGGTTAGGGTTAGTGTTAGGGTTCGGGTTATGGTTCGGGTTAGGGTTAGGGTTAGGGTTCGGGTTAGGGTTAGGGTTAGGGTTCAGGTTAGGGTTCGGGTTAGGGTTAGGGTTAGGGTTCGGGTTAGGGTTAGGGTTAGTGTTAGGGTTCGGGTTCGGGTTAGGGTTATCGTTCGGGTTCGGTTTAGGGCTCGGGTTCGGGTTAGGGTTAGGGGTTAGGTTTCGGTTTAGGGTTAGGGTTAGGGTTCGGTTTAGGGTTCGGGTTCGTGTTAGAGTTAGGGTTAGTGTTAGGGGTTAGGGTTAGTGTTAGGGTTAGGGTTAGGGTTAGGGATCGGGTTAGGGTTAGGGATCGGGTTAGGGTTAGGGTAAGGTTTAGTGTTAGGGTTAGGGTTCGGGTTAGGGTTAGGGTTAGGTTCAGGGTTAGGGATAGGGCTCGGGTTAGGGTTAGGGTTCGGGTTAGGGTTAGGGTTAGGGTTCGGGTTAGAGTTAGGGTTAGGTTTAGGGTTAGGGTTCGTGTTAGGGTTCGGGTTAGGGGACGGGTTAGGGTTAGGGTTAGGGTTCGGGTTAGGGTTAAGGTTAGGGTTAGGATTCGGGTTAGGTTTAGGGTTAGGGTTCGAGTTAGGGTTAGGGTTAGGGTTCGGGTTCGGGTTAGGGTTAGGGTTGGGATTCGGGTTAGGGTTCGGGTTAGGGTTCGGGTTAGGGTTAGGGTAAGGGTTAGGGTTCGAGTTCGGGGTTAGGATTAATGTTAGGGTTCGGGTTAGGGTTCGGGTTAGGTTTAGGATTCGGTTAAGGGGTTAGGGTTCGGGTTCGGGTTAGGGTTAGGGTCAGGGTTCCGGTTAGGGTTAGGTGTAGGGATCGGGTTAGGGTTAGAGTTAGGGTTAGGGTTAGTGTTAGGGTTCGGGTTATGGTTCGGGTTAGGGTTAGGGTTAGGTTTCGGGTTAGGGTTAGGGTTAGGGTTCAGGTTAGGGTTCGGGTTAGGGTTAGGGTTAGGGTTCGGGTTAGGGTTAGGGTTAGGGTTAGGGTTCGGGTTCGGGTTAGGGATATCGTTCGGGTTCGGTTTAGGGCTCGGGTTCGGGTTAGGTTTAGGGGTTAGGTTTCGGTTTAGGGTTAGGGTTAGGGTTCGGTTTAGGGTTCGGGTTCGTGTTAGGGTTAGGGTTAGTGTTCGGGTTAGGGTTAGGGTTAGGGTTAGGGTTAGGGTTCGTGTTAGGGTTCGGGTTAGGGTTCGGGTTAGGTTTCGGGTTAGGGTTAGGGTTCGGGTTAGGGTTAGTGTTAGGGTTCGGGTTAGGGTTCGGGTTAGGGTTAGGATTCGGTTAAGGGGTAAGGGTTCGGGTTTGGGTTAGTGTTAGGGTTAGGGTTCCGGTTAGGGTTAGGGTTAGGGTTCGGGTTAGGGTTAGGGTTAGGGTTCGTTTTAGGCTTAGGGTTAGGGTTAGGATTAGGGTTCGGTTTAGGGTTAGGGATCGGTTTAGGGTTAGATTTAGGGTTAGGATTAGGTTTCGGGTTAGGGTTAGGGTTAGAGTTAGAGTTAGGGTTAGGGTTAGGGTTCAGTTTAGGGTTAGGGTTATGGTCAGGGTTAGGGTTCGGGAAGGGTTAGGGTTAGGGTTCGGGTTCGGGTTAGGGTTAGCTTTAGGGTTAGTTTTAGAGTTAGGTTTTAGGGTTAGGGTTATGGTTAGAGTTAGGGTTAGTGTTAGGGGTTAGGGTTAGTGTTAGGGTTATGGTTAGGGTTAGGGATCGTGTTAGGGTTAGGGATCGGGTTAGGGTTAGGGTAAGGTTTAGGGTTAGGGTTAGGGTTCGGGTTAGGGTTAGGGTTAGGTTTAGGGTTAGGGTTAGGGTTCGGGTTAGGGTTAGGGTTCGGGTTAGGGTTAGGGTTAGGGTTAGGGTTCGGGTTAGAGTTAGGGTTAGGTTTAGGGTTAGGGTTCGTGTTAGGGTTCGGGTTAGGGGACGGGTTAGGGTTAGGGTTAGGGTTCGGGTTAGGGTTAAGGTAAGGGTTAGGGTTCGGGTTAGGTTTAGGGTTAGGTTTCGAGTTAGGGTTAGGGTAAGGGTTCGGGTTCGGGTTAGGGTTAGGGTTGGGATTCGGGTTAGGGTTCGGTTTAGGGTTCGGGTTAGGGTTAGGGTAAGGGTTAGGGTTCGGGTTCGGGGATAGGGTTAATGTTAGGGTTCGGGTTACGGTTCGGGTTAGGGTTAGGATTCGGTTAAGGGGTTAGGGTTCGGGTTCGGGTTAGGGTTAGGGTCAGGGTTCCGGTTAGGGTTAGGAGTAGGGATCGGGTTAGGGTTAGAGTTAGGGTTAGGGTTAGTGTTAGGGTTCGGGTTATGGTTCGGGTTAGGGTTAGGGTTAGGGTTAGGGTTCGGGTTCGGGTTAGGGTTATCGTTCGGGTTCAGTTTAGGGCTCGGGTTCGGGTTAGGGTTAGGGGTTAGGTTTCGGTTTAGGGTTAGGTTTAGGGTTCGCGTTAGGATTCGAGTTCGTGTTAGGGTTAGGGTTAGGGTTCGGGTTAGGATTAGGGTTAGGGTTAGCGTTAGGGTTAGGGTTCGTGTTAGGGTTCGGGTTAGGGTTAGGGTTAGGTTTCGGGTTAGGGTTAGGGTTCGGGTTAGGGTTAGTGTTAGGGTTCGGGTTAGGGTTCGGGTTAGGGTTAGGATTCGGTTAAGGGGTAAGTGTTCGGGTTTGGGTTAGGGTTAGGGTTAGGGTTCCGGTTAGGGTTAGGGTTAGGTTTCGGGTTAAGATTCGGGTTAGGGTTCGTTTTAGGCTTAGGGTTAGGGTTAGGGTTAGGGTTCTGTTTAGGGTTAGGGTTCGGGTTAGGGTTAGATTTAGGGTTAGAGTTAGGGTTCGGGTTAGGTTTCGGGTTAGGATTAGGTTTCCGGTTAGGGTTAGGGTTAGAGTTAGAGTTAGGGTTAGGGTTAGGGTTCAGGTTAGGGTTAGGGTTATGGTCAGGGTTAGGGTTCGGGACGGGTTAGGGTTAGGGTTCGGGTTCGGGTTCTGGTTAGGGTTAGGGTTAGGGTTAGGGTTAGGGTTAGGATTAGGTTTAGGGTTAGGGTTCGGGTTAGGGTTAGGGTTAGGGTTAGGGTTAGGATTAGGTTTAGGGTTAGGGTTCGGGTTAGGTTTAGTTTTAGGTTTCGGGTTCGGGTTCGGGTTCGGGTTAGGGTTAGGGTTAGGGTTAGGGTTAGGGTTAGGATTAGGTTTAGTGTTAGGGTTCGGGTTAGGGTTTGTGTTAGGGTAAGGGTTAGGTTTCGGGTTAGGGTTAGGGTTAGGTTTCGGGTTAGGGTTAGGGTTCGGGTTAGGGTTAGGGGTTAGGGTTAGGGTTAGGGTTAGGGTAGGGTTCGGGTTAGGGTTCGGGTTAGGGTTAGGGTTTGGGTTAGGGTTCGGGTTAGGTTTAGGGTTAGGTTTCGGGTTAGGTTTCGGGTTAGGGTTCGGGTTAGGTTTCGGGTTAGTGTTAGGGTTCGGGTTAGCGTTAGGGTTAGGGTTCGGGTTAGGGTTAGGGTTAGGGTTCGTTTTAGGGTTCGGGTTTGGGTTAGGGTTCGGGTTATGTTTCGGATTAGGGTTAGGGTAAGGGTTAGGGTTCGGTTTATGGTTAGGGTTCGGGTTAGGGTTAAGGTTAGGTTTCGGGTTAGTGTTAGGGTTAGGGTTAGAGTAACGGTTCGGGTTAGGGTTCGGGTTAGGCTTAGGGTTAGGGTTAGGTTTCGGGTTAGGGTTATGGTTAGGGTTCGGGTTAGGGTTCGGGTTAGGGTTAGGGTAAGGGTTCGGGTTAGGCTTCGGGTTAGGGTTCGGGTTAGGGTTAGGTTTAGTGTTCGGGTGAGGGTTCGGGTTAGGGTTCGGTTTAGGCTTAGGGTTAGGGTTAGGGTTAGGTTTAGGGTTCGGTTTAGGGTTAGGGTTAGGGTTCGTGTTAGGGTTCGTGTTAGGGTTAGGCTTAGGGTTAGGGTTAGGGTTCGTGTTTGGGTTTGGGTTAGGGTTAGGGTTAGGGTTCGGGTTAGGGTTCGGGTTAGGGTTCGGGTTAGAGTTAGGGTTCGGGTTAGGGTTAGGGTTAGGGTTAGGGTTCCGGTTAGGGTTAGGGTTAGGGTTAGGTTTAGGGTTCGGGTTAGTTTTAGGGTTAGGGTTCGGGTTCGGGTTCGGGTTAGGGCTAGGGTTCGGGTTCGGGTTAGGGTTAGGGGTTAGGGTTCGGGTTAGTGTTAGGGTTCGTGTTACGGTTAGGGTTAGGTTTAGTGTTAGGGTTAGGGTTCGGGTCAGGGTTAGGGTTAGGGTTAGGGTTAGGGTTCGTGTTAGGGTTAGGGTTAGGGGTCGGGTTCGGGTTCGGGTTAGGGTTAGGGTTAGGGTTCGGGTTAGGGTTAGGGTTAGGGTTCGGGTTAGGGTTAGGGTTAGGTTTAGGGTTCGGTTTCGGGTTAGGTTTAGGGTTAGGGTTCGGGTTAGGGTTAGGGGTTAGGGTTCGGGTTAGGGTTAGGGTTCGGGTTACGGTTAGGGTTAGGGTTAGTGTTAGGGTTAGGAATCGTGTTAGGGTTAGGGTTAGGGTTAGGGTTCGGGTTAGGTTTAGGGTTCGGGTTAGAGTTAGCGTTAGGGTTCCGGTTAGGGTTAGGGTTAGGGTTCGGGTTAGGGTTCGGGTAAGGGTTCGTTTTAGGCTTAGGGTTAGGGTTAGGGTTAGGGTTCGGTTTAGGGTTAGGTTTCGGGTTAGGGTTAGATTTAGGTTTAGAGTTAGGGTTCGGGTTAGGTTTCGGGTTAGGATTAGGTTTCGGGTTAGGGTTAGGGTTAGAGTTAGAGTTAGGGTTAGGGTTAGGGTTCAGGTTAGGGTTATGGTTATGGTCAGGGTTAGGGTTCGGGAAGGGTTAGGGTTAGGGTTCGGGTTCGGGTTCGGGTTAGGGTTAGGGTTCGGGTTCGGGTTAGGGTTAGTGTTCGGGTTCGGGTTAGGGTTCGGGTTAGGGTTAGGGGTTAGGGTTCAGGTTAGGGTTAGGGTTAGGGTTCGGGTTAGGGTTAGGATTAGTGTTAGATTTAGGGTTAGGGATCGGGTTAGGGTTAGGGTTCGGGTTAGGGTACGGGTTAGGGTTAAGGTTCGGGTTAGGGTTCGGGTTAGGGTTCGGGTTAGGGTTCGGGTTAGGGTTCGGGTTAGGGTTAGGGTTCGGGTTAGGGTTATGGTTAGGGTTCGGGTTCAGGTTAGGGTTAGGGTTCGGGTTAGGTTTAGGGTTAGGTTTCGGGTTAGGTTTCGGGTTAGGGTTCGGGTTAGGGTTAGGGTTCTTGTTAGGGTTAGGGTTAGGGTTCGGGTTAGGGTTAGGGTTCGGGTTCGGGTTAGGGTTAGGGTTAGGGTTCGGTTTAGGGTTAGGGTTAGGGTTAGGGTTAGGTTTAGGTTTCGGGTTCGGGTTCGGGTTACGTTTAGGGTTAGGGTTAGGGTTAGGATTAGGTTTAGGGTTAGGGTTCGGGTTAGGGTTTTTGTTAGTGTAAGGGTTAGGGTTCGGGTTAGGGTTAGGGTTAGGTTTCGGGTTAGGGTTAGGGTTCGGGTTAGGGTTAGGAGTTAGGGTTAGGGTTCGGGTTAGGTTTAGGGTTAGGTTTCGGGTTAGGTTTCGGGTTAGGGTTAGGGTTAGGGTTCGGGTTAGGGTTAGGGTTCGGGTTAGGGTTAGGGTTAGGGTTAGGGTTCGGGTTAGGGTTATGGTTAGGGTTCGGGTTAGGGTTCGGGTTAGGGTTAGGGTAAGGGTCGGGTTAGGCTTCGGGTTAGGTTTCGGGTTAGGGTTAGGTTTAGTGTTCGGGTTAGGGTTCGGGTTAGGGTTCGGTTTAGGCTTAGGGTTAGGGTTAGTGTTAGGGTTCGGTTTAGGGTTAGGGTTAGGGTTCGGGTTAGGGTTCGTGTTAGGGTTAGGCTTAGGGTTAGGGTTAGGGTTCGTGTTTGGGTTAGGGTTAGGATTAGGGTTAGGGTTCGGGTTAGGGTTCGGGTTAGGGTTCGGGTTAGAGTTAGGGTTCGGGTTAGGGTTAGGTTTAGGGTTAGGGTTCTGGTTAGGGTTAGGGTTAGGGTTAGGTTTAGGGTTCGGGTTAGGTTTAGGGTTAGGATTCGGGTTCGGGTTAGGGTTAGGGTTCGGGTTCGGGTTAGGGTTAGGGGTTAGGGTTCGGGTTAGTGTTAGGGTTCGTGTTACGGTTAGGGTTAGGGTTAGTGTTAGGGTTAGGGTTCAGGTTACGGTTATGGTTAGGGTTAGGGTTAGGGTTCGTGTTAGGGTTAGAGTTAGGGGTCGGGTTAGGGTTCGGGTTAGGGTTAGGGTTAGGGTTAGGGTTCGGGTTAGGATTCGGGTTAGGGTTCGGGTTAGGTTTAGGGTTAGGTTTAGGGTTCGGTTTCGGGTTAAGTTTAGGGTTAGGGTTCGGGTTAGGGTTAGGGGTTAGGGTTCGGGTTAGGGTTAGGGTTCGGGTTACGGTTAGGGTTAGGGTTAGTGTTAGGGTTAGGAATCGGGTTAGGGTTAGGGTTAGGGTTAGGGTTCGGGTTAGGTTTAGGGTTCGGGTTAGAGTTAGGGTTAGGGTTCCGGTTAGGGTTAGGGTTAGGGTTCGGGTTAGGGTTCGGGTTAGGGTTAGTTTTAGGCTTAGGGTTAGGGTTAGGATTAGGGTTCGGTTTAGGGTTAGGGTTCGGGTTAGGGTTAGATTTAGGGTTAGAGTTAGGGTTCGGGTTAGGTTTCGGGTTAGGATTAGGTTTCGGGTTAGGGTTAGGTTTAGAGTTAGAGTTAGGGTTAGGGTTAGGGTTCAGGTTAGGGTTAGGGTTATGGTCAGGTTTAGGGTTCGGGAAGGGTTAGGATTAGGGTTCGGGTTCGGGTTCGGGTTAGGGTTAGGGTTCGGGTTCGGGTTAGGGTTAGTGTTCGCGTTCGGGTTAGGGTTCGGGTTAGGGTTAAGGTTAGGGTTCGGGTTAGTGTTAGGGTTAGGGTTAGGGTTACGGTTAGGGTTAGGGTTAGGGTTCGGGTTAGGGTTAGGGTTAGTGTTAGATTTAGGGTTAGGGATCGGGTTAGGGTTAGGGTTCGGGTTAGGGTTCGGGTTAGGGTTAGGGTTCGGGTTAGGGTTCGGGTTAGGGTTAGGGTTAGGGTTCGGTTAGGGTTCGGGTTAGGGTTCGGGTTAGGGTTCGGGTTAGGGTAAGGGTTCGGGTTAGGTTTCGGGTTCGGGTTCGGGTTAGGGTTAGGATTAGGGTTCGGGTTAGGGTTAGGTTTAGGGTTCGGGTTAAGGTTAGGTTTAGGGTTCGGGTTAGGTTTAGGGTTAGGTTTCGGGTTAGGTTTCGGGTTAGGGTTCGGGTTAGGGTTCGGGTTAGGGTTAGGGTTCGGGTTAGGGTTAGGGTTAGGGTTCGGGTTAGGGTTAGGGTTCGGGTTCGGGTTAGGGTTAGGGTTCGGGTTAGGGTTCGGGTTAGGTTTCGGATTAGGGTTAGGGTTAGGGTTGGGTTCGGGTTATGGTTAGGGTTCGGTTTAGGGTTAAGGTTAGGGTTCGGGTTAGGGTTAGGGTTAGGGTTACGGTTAGGGTTAGGGTTCGGGTCAGGCTTAGGGTTAGGGTTAGGGTTTGGGTTAGGGTTATGGTTAGGGTTCGGATTAGGGTTCGGGTTAGGGTTAGGGTAAGGATTTGGGTTAGGCTTCGGGTTAGGGTTCGGGTTAGGATTAGGTTTAGTGTTCGGGTTAGGGTTCGGGTTAGGGTTCGGTTTAGGGTTAGGGTTAGGGTTCGGGTTAGGGTTCGTGTTAAGGTTAGCCTTAGGGTTAGGGTTAGGGTTCGTGTTTGGGTTAGGGTTAGGTTTAGGGTTAGGGTTCGGGTTAGGGTTCGGGTTAGGTTTCGGGTTAGAGTTAGGGTTCGGGTTAGGGTTAGGGTTAGGGTTAGGGTTCCGGTTAGGGTTAGGGTTAGGGTTAGGTTTAGGGTTCGGGTTAGGTTTAGGGTTAGGGTTCGGGTTCGGGTTCGGGTTAGGGTTAGGGTTCGGGTTCGGGTTAGGGTTAGGGGTTAGGGTTCGGGTTAGTGTTAGGGTTCGGGTTACGGTTAGGGTTAGGGTTAGTGTTAGGGTTAGGGTTCGGGTTAGGGTTAGGGTTAGGGTTAGGGTTAGGGTTCGGGTTAGGGTTCGGGTTAGGGTTCGGGTTAGGGTTAGGGTTAGGTTTAGGGTTCGGTTTCGGGTTAGGTTTAGGGTTAGGGTTCCGGTTAGGGTTAGGGGTTAGGGTTCGGGTTAGGGTTAGGGTTCGGGTTACGGTTAGGGTTAGGGTTAGTGTTAGGGTTAGGAATCGGGTTAGGGTTAGGGTTAGGGTTAGGGTTAGGGTTCGGGTTAGGGTTAGGTTTAGGGTTCGGTTTAGCGTTTGGGTTAGGGTTAGGGTTAGGGTTCGGGTTAGGGTTCGGGTTAGGGTTCGGGTTAGGGTTAGGGTTAGGTTTAGGGTTCGGGTTCGGGTTAGGGTTAGGGTTACGGTTAGGGTTAGGGTTCAGGTTAGGGTTCGGGTTAGGGTTAGAGTTAGTGTTAGGGTACGGTTTAGGGTTAGGGTTAGGGTTCGGGTTAGGTTTCGAGTAAGGGTTAGGGTTAGGGTTAGGGTTCGGGTTAGGTTTAGGGTTAGGGTAAGTGTTCGGGTTAGGGTTAGGGTTCGGGTACGGGTTAGGGTTAGGGTTAGGTTTAGGGTTGGGATTCGGGTCAGGGTTAGGGTTAGGGTTCGGGTTAGTGTTAGGGTTAGGGTTCAGGTTAGGGTTAGGGTTAGGGTTCGGGTTAGGGTTCGGGTTCGGGTTCGGGTTAGGGTTAGGGTTAGGTTTCGGGTTATGTTCAGTGTTAGGGTTCGGATTAGGGTTAGGTTTCGGGTTAGGAGTTAGGGTTAGGGTTCGGGTTCGGGTTAGGGTTAGGGTTAGGATTAGGTTTAGGGTTCGGGTTAGGGTAAGGTTTAGGGTTAGGGTTAGTGTAAGGGTTAGGGTTCAGGTTAGCTTTCAGTTTAGGTTTAGGGTTAGGGTTCGGGTTAGGGTTCAGGTTAGGGTTCGGGTTAGGGTTCAGGTTAGGGTTCGTGTTAGGGTTCAGGTTAGGGTTAGGGTTAGGGTTAGGGGATAGTGTTCAGGTTAAGGTTCGGGTTAGGGTTCATGTTAGGGTTCGGGTTAGGGTTCTGGTTAGGGTTCGTGTTAGGGTTCGTGTTAGGGTCAGGGTTAGGGTTAGGGTTTAGGGTTCAGGTTAGGGTTAGGGTTAGGGTTCGGGTTCGGGTTAGGGTTAGGGTTAGGATTAGGTTTAGGGTTAGGGTTAGGGTTCAGATTAGGGTTCGTGTTAGGGTTAGGGTTAGGGTTCGGGTTAGGGTTAGGGTTAGGTTTAGGGTTCGGGTTAGAGATAGGGTTAGTGTTAGGGTTAGGGTTCGTGTTAGGGTTCGGGTTAGGGGACGGGTTAGGGTTAGGGTTAGGGTTCGGGTTAGGGTTAGGTTTAGGGTTAGGGTTCGGGTTAGGGTTCGGTTTAGGGTTAGGGTTAGGGTTAGTTTTCGGGTTCGGGTTCTGGTTAGGGTTAGGGTTAATGTTAGGTTTAGGATTAGGTTTAGGGTTAGGGTTTGGGTTAGGGTTTGGGTTAGGGTTAGGGTTAGGGTTCGGGTTAGGGTTAGGGTTAGGTTTCGGGTTAGGGTTAGTGTTCGGGTTAGGGTTAGGGATTAGGGTTAGGGTTAGGGTTAGGCTTCGGGTTAGGGTTAGGTTTAGGGTTCGGTTTAGGGTTAGGGTTAGGGTTCGGGTTAGGGTTTGGGTTAGGGTTTGGGTTAGGGTTAGGCTTCAGGTTAGGGTTAGGGTTAGGGTTAGGTTTAGGTTTAGGTTTAGGGTTCGGGTTAGGGTTAGGGTTAGGGTTCGGGTTCGGGTTAGGGTTAGGTTTAGGGTTCGAGTTAGGGTTATGGTTCGGTTTAGGGTTAGGGTTTTGGGTTAGGGTTAGGGTTAGGGTTCGGGTTAGTGTTCAGGTTAGTGTTAGGGTTAGGGTTAGGTTTCGGGTTAGGGTTAGCTTTAGGGTTAGTTTTAGAGTTAGGTTTTAGGGTTAGGGTTATGGTTACAGTTAGGGTTAGTGTTAGGGGTTAGGGTTAGTGTTAGGGTTAGGGTTAGGTTTAGGGATCGGGTTAGGGTTAGGGATCGGGTTAGGGTTAGGGTAAGGTTTAGGGTTGGGTTAGGGTTCGGGTTAGGGTTAGGGTTAGGTTTAGGTTTAGGGTTAGGTTTAGGGTTCGGGTTAGGGTTAGGATTAGGTTTTGGGTTCGGGTTAGGATTAGGGTTGGGGTTCGAGTTAGGGTTCCAGTTAGGGTTCGGGTTAGGGTTAGGGTTCGGGTTCGGGGTTTGGGTTAGGGTTAGGGTTCAGGTTAGGGTTCGGGTTAGGGTTAGGATTCGGGTAAGGGGTTAGGGTTCGGGTTCGGTTTCGGGTTAGGGATAGGGTTCTGGTTAGGGTTAGGGTTAGGCTTCGGGTAAGGGTTAGGGGTAGGGTTAGGGTTCGGGTTAGGGTTCGGGTTAGGGTTAGGGTTAGGGTTCGGGTTAGGGTTAGGGTTAGGTTTCGGGTTAGGGTTCGGGTTAGGGTTAGGGTTAGGGTTCGGGTTAGGGTTAGGGTTAGTGTTCGGGTTAGGGTTAGGGTTAGGGTTCAGGTTAGGGTTCGGGTTAGGGTTAGGGTTAGGGTTCAGGTTAGGGTTCGGGTTCGGTTTCGGGTTAGGGTTCGGGTTAGAGTTAGGGTTCGGGTTCGGGTTCGGGTTAGTGTTAGTGTTAGGATTAGGGTTAGGGTTAGGGTTAGGGTTCGTGTTAGGGTTCGGGTTAGGGTTAGGGTTAGGGTTCAGGTTAGGGTTCGGGTTCGGTTTCGGGTTAGGGTTCGGGTTAGGTTTAGGGTTAGGTTTAGGGTTAGGGTTAGGGTTAGGGTTAGGGTTAGGGTTAGGGTTCGGGTTAGGTTTAGGGTTAGGGTTCGGGTTGGGTTCGGGTTCGGGTTAGGGTTAGGGTTAGGGTTCGGTTTAGGGTTAGGGTTAAGGTTAGGGTTAGTTTTCGGGTTCGGTTTCGGGTTAGGGTTAGGTTTAGTGTTAGGGTTAGGATTAGGTTTAGGGTTAGGTTTCGGGTTAGGGTTAGGGTTAGGGTTAGGGTTAGTGTTAGGGTTCGGGTTCGGGGTTAGGGTTAGGGTTAGGTTTCGGGTTAGAGTTCGGGTTAGGTTTAGGATTCGGGTAAGGGGTTAGGGTTCGGGTTCGGGTTAGGGTTAGGGTTAGGGTTCCGGTTAGGGTTAGGGTTTGGTTTCGGGTTAGGTTTAGGGTTAGGGTTAGGGTTAGGGTTCAGGTTAGGGTTAGGGTTAGGGTTCGGGTTAGGGTTCGGTTTAGGCTTAGGGTTAGGTTTAGGGTTAGGTTTCGGGTTAGGGTTAGGGTTCGGGTTAGGGTTAGTGTTAGGGTTAGGGTTAGGCTTAGGGTTCGGGTTAGGGTTAGGGTTAGGGTTTGGGTTAGGGTTAGGGTTCGGGTTAGGGTTAGGGTTCGGGTTAGGGTTAGGATTAGGGTTAGGGTTAGGGTTCGGGTTAGGGTTAGGGTTAGGGTTAGGTTTCGGGTTAGGGTTAGGTTTCGGGTTAGGCTTAGGTTTAGGGTTCGGGTTAGGGTTAGGGTTAGGTTTCGGGTTAGGGTTAGGGATCGGGTTCGGGTTAGGGTTAGGGTTCGGGTTCGGGTTAGGTTTCGGGTTTGGGTTAGGGTTCGGGTTAGGGTTAGGGTCAGTGTTAGGGTTCGGGTTAGGGTTAGAGTTCGGCTTCGGGTTCGGGTTAGGGTTAGGGTTCGGGTTAGGGTTAGGGTTCGGGTTAGGGTTAGGATTAGGGTTCGGGTTAGGGTTAGGGTTAGGGTTCAGGTTAGGGTTCGGGTTCGGTTTCGGTTTAGGGTTCGGGTTAGGTTTAGGGTTAGGTTTAGGGTTAGGGTTAGGGTTCGGGTTAGGGTTAGGGTTAGGTTTAGGGTTCGGGTTAGGGTTAGGGTTAGGGTTCGGTTTAGGGTTAGGGTTAGGGTTAGGGTTAGGGTTAGAGTTCGGTTTAGGGTTAGGGTTAGGGTTCGGGTTAGGGTTAGGTTTAGGGTTTGGGTTAGGGTTAGGGTTAGGGTAAGGGTTCGGGTTAGGGTTCGGGTTAGGGTTAGGGTTAGGTTTCGGGTTAGTGTTAGGGTTAGGGTTCGGGTTAGGGTTAGGGTTCGGGTTAGGGTTAGGGTTACGGTTCGTGTTAGGTTTAGGTTTAGGGTTCGGGTTAGGTTTAGGTTTCGTGTTCGCGTTAGGGTTAGGGTTCGGGTTCGGGTTAGGGTCGGGTTTGGGTTAGGGTTCGGGTTAGTTTTAGCGTTAGGGTTAGGTTTCGGGTTAGGGTTAGGTTTCGGGTTCGGTTTCGGGTTAGTTTTAGGGTTCGGTTTAGGGTTAGGGTTCGGGTTAGGGTTAGGGTTAAGGTTCGGGTTCGGGTTAGGGTTAGGGTTCGGGTTAGGGTTAGGGTTCGGGTTCGGATTAGGGTTGGGGTTCGAGTTTGGGTTAGGGTTAGGGTTCGGGTTAGGGTTCGGGTTAGATTTGCGTTTGGTTTAGAGTTACGGTTCGCGTTAGTGTTAGGGTTCGGGTTCGGTTTAGGGTTAGGGTTTTGGTTCGGGTTCGGGTTAGGGTTCGGTTTAGGGTTAGGGTTTGAGTTAGGTTTCGGGTTAGGGTACGGGTTAGGGTTAGGGTTAAGGTTAGGGTTCGGGTTCGGGTTAGGGTTCGGGTTCGGGTTAGGGTTAAGGTTAGGGTTCGGGTTCAGGTTAGGGTTCGGGTTCGGGTTCGGGTTAGGGTTCGGGTTAGGGTTAGGGTTAGGTTTAGGGTTCGGGTTAGTGTTAGCGTTCGGTTTCGGGTTAGGGTTAGGTTTCGGGTTAGGGTTAGGGTTAGGGTTTAGGGTTAGGGTTCGGGTTAGAGTTCGGGTTAGGGTTCGGGTTAGGGTTAGGGTTAGGGTTAGGGTTCGGGTTATGGTTCGGGTTAGGGTTAGGTTTTAGTGTTAGGGTTACGGTTATGGTTAGGGTTAGGGTTAGGGGTTAGGGTTAGAGTTAGGGTTAGGGTTAGGGTTCGGGTTAGGGTTCGGGTTAGGGTTAGGGTTAGGGTTAGGGTTCGGGTTAGGGTTCGGGTTAGGGTTAGGGTTAGGGTTAGTGTTCGGGTTCGGGTTAGGGTTCGGGTTAGGGTTAGGTTTTAGTGTTAGGGTTACGGTTATGGTTAGGGTTAGGGTTAGGGGTTAGGGTTAGAGTTAGGGTTAGGGTTAGGGTTCGGGTTAGGGTTAGGGTTCGGGTCAGGGTTAGGGTTAGGTTTAGGGTTAGGGTTAGGGTTCGCGTTAGGGTTAGGGTTAGGGTTAGGGTTAGGGTTCGGGTTAGGGTTAGGGTTAGGTTACGGTTTCCGGTTAGGGTTAGGGTTAGGGTTAGAGTTCGGTTTAGGGTTAGGGTTAAGGTTCGGGTTAGGGTTAGGATTAGGGTTCGGGTTAGGGTTAGGGTTCGGGTTAGGGTTAGGGTTAGGTTTCGGGTTAGATTTAGGGTTAGGGTTAGGGTTCATTTTAGGGTTACGGTTCGGGTTAGTGTTAGGGTTCGTGTTCGGATTAGGGTTAGGGTTTGCGTTCGGGTTCGGGTTAGGGTTCGTGTTAGGTTTAGGGTTTGAGTTAGGGTTCGGGGTATGGTATGGGTTAGGGTTAGGGTTAGGGTTACGATTAGGGTTCGGGTTCGGGTTAGGGTTCGGGTTCGGGTTAGGGTTCGGGTTAGGGTTAGGGTTAGGTTTCGGGTTAGGTTTAGGGTTCGGGTTCGGGTTAGGGTTAGGGTTAGGTTTCGGGTTAGGGTTAGGGTTTAGGGTTATGGTTCGGGTTAGAGTTCGGGTTAGGGTTCGGGTTAGGGTTAGGGTTAGGGTTAGGGTTAGGGTTCGGGTTAGGGTTCGGGTTAGGGTTCGGGGTAGGGTTAAGGGTTAGCGTTAGGGTTCGGGTTAGGGTTAGGGTTAGGGTTAGGGTTCTGGTTAGTGTTCGGGTTAGGTTTAGGGTTAGGGTTAGCGTTCGGGTTCGGGTTAGGGTTAGGGTTAGGGTTCGAGTTAGGGTTAGGGTTAGGGTTCGGTTTAGGGTTAGGGTTAGGGTTCGAGTTAGGATTAGGCATAGGTTTCGGGTAAGGGTTAGAGGTTAGGGTTAGGGTTAGGGTTAGGTTTAGGGTTCGGGTTAGGGTTAGGGTTAGGGTTCGGGTTAGGGTTAGCGTTAGGGTTAGCATTAGTGATAGGGTTAGGGTTAAGTTTTAGGGTTAGGGTTACGGTTACGTTTAGGGTTAGGGTTAGGGTTAGGGTTAGGGTTAGGGTTAGGGTTCGGTTTAGGGTTGGGGTTAGGGTTAGGGTTCGGGTTAGGGTTCGGGTTAGGGTTAGGGTTAGGGTTCGGGTTAGGGTTCTGGTTAGGGTTAGGGTTAGGTTTAGGGTTCGGGTTAGGGTTCGGGTTAGGGTTAGGGTTAGGGTTAGGGTTCGGGTTAGGGTTAGGGTTCGGGTCAGGTTTCGGGTTAGGTTTAGGGTTAGGGTTAGGGTTCGGGTTAGGGTTAGGGTTAGGTTTAGGGTTCGGGTTAGGGTTAGGGTTAGGGTTCGGTTTAGGGTTAGGGTTAGGGTTAGGGTTAGGGTTAGAGTTCGGTTTAGGGTTAGGGTTCGGGTTAGGGTTAGGTTTAGGGTTTGGGTTAGGGTTAGGGCTAGGGTAAGGGTTCGGGTTAGGGTTCGGGTTAGGGTTAGGGTTAGGATTCGGGTTAGGGTCAGGGTTAGGTTTCGGGTTAGGGTTCGGGTTAGGGTTAGGTTTAGGGTTCGGGGTAGGTTTAGGTTTCGGGTTAGGGTTAGGGTTAGGGTTATGGTTCGGGTTAGGGTTAGGGTTGGGGTTAGGGTTGGGTTCGGGTTAGATTTCGGGTTAGGGTTAGGGTTCGGGTTCGGGTTAGGTTTAGAGTTCGGGATAGTGTTAGGGTTAGGGTTAGGGTTCGGGTTAGGGTTATGGTTAGGGTTCGGTTTAGTGTTAGGGTTAGTGTTAGTGTTAGGGTTAGGGTTCGTGTTAGGGTTCGGGTTAGGGGTCGGGTTAGGGTTGGGTTAGGGTTCGGGTTAGGGTTAGGGTTAGGGTTAGGGTTCGGGTTAGGTTTAGGGTTCGGGTTAGGGTTAGGATTAGGTTTTGAGTTCGGTTTAGGGTTAGGGTTGGGGTTCGAGTTAGGGTTCCAGTTAGGGTTCGGGTTAGGGTTAGGGTTCGGGTTCGGGGTTTGGGTTAGGGTTAGGGTTCAGGTTAGGGTTCGGGTTAGGGTGAGGATTCGGGTAAGGGGTTAGGGTTCGGGTTCTGTTTCGGGTTAGGGTTAGGGTTCTGGTTATGGTTAGGTTTAGGCTTCGGGTAAGGGTTAGGGTTAGGGTTCTGGTTAGGGTTCGGGTTAGGGTTAGGGTTAGGGTTCGGGTTAGGGTTAGGGTTTGGTTTCGGGTTAGGGTTCGGGTTAGGGTTAGGGTTAGGGTTCGGGTTAGGGTTAGGGTTAGTGTACGGTTTAGGGTTCGGGTTAGGGTTAGGGTTAGGGTTAGGGTTCGTGTTAGGGTTAGGGTTAGGGTTAGGGTTGGGGTTCGGGTTAGGGTTCGGGTTAGGGTTCGGGTTAGAGTTAGGGTTCGGGTTCGGGTTAGGGTTAGGGTTCGGGATAGGGTTAGGGTTAGGGTTAGGGTTAGGGTTCGGGTTAGGGTTAGGGTTAGGGTTCGGGTTAGTGTTAGTGTTAGGGTTAGTGTTAGGGTTAGGGTTCGTGTTAGGGTTCGGGTTAGGGTTAGGGTTCAGGTTAGGGTTCGGGTTCTGTTTCGGGTTAGGGTTAGGGTAAGGTTTAGGGTTCGGGTTAGGGTTAGGGTTAGGGTTCGGGTTAGGTTTAGGGTTAGGGTTCGGGTTGGGTTCGGGTTCGGGTTAGGGTTAGGGTTAGGGTTCGGTTTAGGGTTAGGTTTAGGGTTAGGGTTAGGGTTAGTTTTCGGGTTCGGTTTCGGGTTAGGGTTAGGTTTAGTGTTAGGGTTAGGATTAGGTTTAGGGTTAGGTTTCGGGTTAGGGTTAGGGTTAGTGTTAGGGTTCAGGTTAGGGTTAGGGTTAGGGTTCGAGTTAGGGTTAGGTTTCGGGTTAGGGTTAGGGGTTAGGCTTAGGGTTAGGGTTAGGGTTAGGGTTCGGGATAGGGTTAGGATTAGGGTTAGGGTTAGGTTTAGAGTTAGGTTTCGGGTTAGGGTTAGGGTTAGTGTTAGTGTTAGGGTTCAGGTGAGGGTTAGTTTTAGGGATCGAGTTAGGGTTAGGTTTCGGGTTAGGGTTAGGGTTAGGGTTATGGTTAGGGTTCGGTTTAGTTTTAGCATTAGGTTAGGGTTAGGGTTAGGTTTTAGTGTTAGGGTTACGGTTAGGGTTAGGGTTAGGGTTAGGGGTTAGGGTTAGGGTTAGGGTTAGGGTTAGTGTTCGGGTTAGGGTTAGGGTTCGTGTCAGGGTTAGGGTTAGGTTTAGGGTTAGGTTTAGGTTTCGCGTTAGGGTTAGGATTAGTGTTAGGGTTAGGGTTAGGTTTCGGGTTAGGGTTAGGGTTAGGGTTCGGTTTAGGGTTAGGGTTAGGTTTAGGGTTAGAGTTCGGTTTAGGGTTAGGGTTAGGGTTCGGGTTAGGGTTAGGGTTAGGGTTTGGGTTAGGGTTAGGGTTAGGGTTAGGGTTCGGGTTAGGGTTCAGGTTAGGGTTAGGGTTAGGATTCGGGGTAGGGTTAGGGTTAGGGTTCGGGTTAGGGTTAGGGTTCGGGTTAGGGTTAGGGTTAGGTTTCGGGTTAGGGTTAGGGTTAGGGTTCGGGTTAGGTTTAGGGTTCGGGTTCGGGTTAGTTTTAGGGTTCGGGTCGGGTTAGGGTTCGGGTTTGGGTTAGGGTTCGGGTTAGGTTTTGCGTTAGGGTTAGGTTTCGGGTTAGGTTTAGGGTTCGGGTTCGGGTTCGGGTTAGGGTTATAGTTCGGGTTAGGGTTAGGGTTCGGGTTCGTGTTAGGGTTAAGTTTCGGGTTAGTGTTAGGGTTAGGGTTCGGGTTAGGGATAGGGTTCGGGTTAGGGTTCGGGTTAGGGTTAGGGTTCGGTTTAGGGTTACGGTTCGGGTTAGTGTTAGGGTTCGGGTTCGGTTTAAGGTTAGGGTTTGCGTTCGGGTTTGGGTTAGGGTTCGTGTTAGGTTTAGGGTTTGAGTTAGGGTTCGGGTTAGGGTACGGGTTAGGGTTAGGGTTAGGATTAGGGTTCGGGTTCGGGTTAGGGTTCGGGTTCGGGTTAGGGTTCGGGTTAGTGTTAGGGTTAGGGTTAGGGTTCGGGTTAGGGACAGGGTTCGGGTTAGGGTTAGGGTTAGGTTTCGGGTTAGGGTTAGGGTTAGGGATTAGGGTTAGGTTTCGGGATAGAGTTCAGGTTAGGGTTCGGGTTAGGGTTAGGGTTAGGGTTCGGGTTAGGGTTCGGGTTAGGGTTCGGGGTATGGTTAAGTGTTAGCGTTAGGGTTCGGGTTAGGGTTAGGGTTAGGGTTAGGGTTCTGGTTAGGGTTTGGGT
>JAVLSZ010000034.1:8200000-8207500 GCA_032313775.1 Urocyon cinereoargenteus
CGGGTTAGGGTTCGGGTTAGTGTTAGGTTTTAGTGTTAGGGTTACGGTTATGGTTAGGGTTAGGGTTAGGGGTAAGGGTTAGAGTTAGGTTTAGGGTTAGGGTTCGGGTTAGGGTTAGGGTTCGGGTCAGGGTTAGGGTTAGGTTTAGGGTTAGGTTTAGGGTTCGCGTTAGGGTTAGGGTTAGGGTTAGGGTTAGGGTTCGGGTTAGGGTTAGGCTTAGGTTTCGGTTTCCGGTTAGGGTTAGGGTTAGGGTTAGAGTTCGGTTTAGGGTTAGGGTTAGGGTTCGGGTTAGGGTTAGGGTTAGGGTTTGGGTTAGGGTTAGGGTTAGGGTTCGGGTTAGGGTTCAGGTTAGGGTTAGGGTTAGGATTCGGGTTAGGGTTCGGGTTAGGGTTAGGGTTCGGGTTAGGGTTAGGGTTAGGTTTCGGGTTAGGTTTAGGGTTCGCGTTAGGGTTAGGGTTAGGGTTAGGGTTAGGGTTCGGGTTAGGGTTAGGGTTAGGTTTCGGTTTCCGTTTAGGGTTAGGGTTAGGGTTAGAGTTCGGTTTAGGGTTAGGGTTAGGGTTCGGGTTAGGGTTAGGGTTAGGGTTAGGGATTGGGTTAGGGTTAGGGTTAGGGTTCGTGTTAGGGTTCAGGTTAGGGTTAGGGTTAGGATTCGGGTTAGGGTTAAGGTTAGGGTTCGGGTTAGGGTTAGGGTTCGGGTTAGGGTTAGGGTTCGGGTTCGGGTTAGGGTTAGGTTTCGGGTTATGGTTCATTTTAGGGTTACGGATCGGGTAAGTGTTAGGGTTCGGGTTCGGTTTAGGGTTAGGGTTTGCGTTCGGGTTCGGGTTATGGTTCGTGTTAGGTTTAGGGTTTGAGTTAGGGTTCGGGGTATGGTACGGGTTAGGGTTAGGGTTAGGGTTAGGATTAGGGTTCGGGTTCGGGTTAGGGTTCGGGTTCGGGTTAGGGTTCGGGTTAGGTTTCGGGTTAGGGTTAGGGTTAGGGTTTAGGGTTAGGGTTCGGGTTAGAGTTCGGGTTAGGGTTCGGGTTAGGGTTAGGGTTAGGGTAGGGTTCTGGTTAGGGTTCGGGTTAGGGTTAGGGTTAGGGTTAGGGTTAGGGTTCGGGTTAGGTTTAGGGATCGGGTTCGGGTTAGGGTTAGGGTTAGGTTTCGGGTTAGGGTTAGGGTTAGGGTTTAGGGTTAGGGTTCGGGTTAGAGTTCGGGTTAGGGTTCGGGTTAGGGTTAGGTTTAGGGTAGGGTTCGGGTTAGGGTTCGGGTTAGGGTTCGGGGTAGGTTTAAGGGTTAGCGTTAGGGTTCGGGTTAGGGTTAGGGTTAGGGTTAGGGTTCTGGTTAGGGTTCGGGTTAGGTTTAGGGTTAGGGTTAGGGTTCGGGTTCGGGTTCGGGTTAGGGTTAGGGTTCGAGTTAGGGTTAGGGTTAGGGTTCGGTTTAGGGTTAGGGTTAGGGTTCGAGTTAGGGTTAGGGATAGGTTTCAGGTAAGGGTTAGGGGTTAGGGTTAGGGTTAGGGCTAGGTTTAGGGTTCGGGTTAGGGTTAGGGTTAGGGTTCGGGTTAGGGTTAGCGTTAGGGTTAGCGTTAGTGATAGGGTTAGGGTTAAGTTTTAGGGTTAGGGTTACGGTTACGTTTAGGGTTATGGTTAGGGTTAGGGTTAGGGTTAGGGTTCGGTTTAGGGTTGGCGTTAGGGTTAGGGTTCGGGTTAGGGTTAGGGTTAGGGTTAGGGTTCGGGTTAGGGTTAGGGTTAGGGTTAGGGTTAGGGTTAGTTTTCGGGTTGGGTTTCGGGTTAGGGTTAGGTTTATGGTTAGGGTTAGGATTAGGTTTAGGGTTAGGTTTCGGATTAGGGTTAGGGTTAGGGTTAGTGTTAGGGTTCAGGTTAGGGTTAGGGTTAGGGTTCGAGTTAGGGTTAGGTTTCGGTTTAGGGTTAGGGGTTAGGCTTAGGGTTAGGGTTAGGGTTAGGGTTCGGGATAGGGTTAGGGTTAGGGTTAGGTTTAGTTTTAGGGTTAGGTTTCGGGTTAGGGTTAGGGTTAGGGTTAGTGTTTGGGTTCAGGTGAGGGTTAGGGTTAGGGATCGAGTTAGGGTTAGGTTCGGGTTAGGGTTAGGGTTAGGGTTATGGTTAGGGTTCGGTTTAGGGTTAGCGTTAGGGTTAGGGTTAGGGTTAGGTTTTAGTGTTAGGGTTACGGTTAGGGTTAGGGTTAGGGTTAGGGGTTAGGGTTAGGTTTAGGGTTAGGGTTAGTGTTCGGGTTAGGGTTAGGGTTCATGTCAGGGTTAGGGTAGGTTTAGGGTTAGGTTTAGGTTTCGCGTTAGGGTTAGGGTTAGGGTTAGGGTTAGGGTTAGGTTTCGGGTTAGGGTTAGGGTTAGGGTTAGGGTTTGGGTTAGGGTTAGGGTTAGGGTTAGGGTTCGGGTTAGGGTTCAGGTTAGGGTTAGGGTTAGGATTCGGGGTAGGGTTAGGGTTAGGGTTCGGGTTAGGGTTAGGGTTCGGGTTAGGGTTAGGGTTAGTTTTCGGGTTAGGGTTAGGGTTAGGGTTCGGGTTAGGTTTAGGGTTCGGGTTCGGGTTAGTTTTAGGGTTCGGGTCGGGTTAGGGTTCGGGTTTGGGTTAGGGTTCGGGTTAGGTTTTGCGTTAGGGTTAGGTTTCGGGTTAGGGTTAGGGTTCGGGTTCGGGTTCGGGTTCGGGTTAGGGTTAGAGTTCGGGTTAGGGTTAGGGTTCGGGTTCGTGTTAGGGTTAAGTTTCGGGTTAGTGTTAGGGTTAGGGTTCGGGTTAGGGATAGGGTTCGGGTTAGGGTTCGGGTTAGGGTTAGGGTTCGGTTTAGGGTTACGGTTCGGGTTAGTGTTAGGGTTCGGGTTCGGTTTAAGGTTAGGGTTTGCGTTCGGGTTTGGGTTAGGGTTCGTGTTAGGTTTAGGGTTTGAGTTAGGGTTCGGGTTAGGGTACGGGTTAGGGTTAGGGTTAGGATTAGGGTTCGGGTTCGGGTTAGGGTTCGGGTTCGGGTTAGGGTTCGGGTTAGTGTTAGGGTTAGGGTTAGGGTTCGGGTTAGGGACAGGGTTCGGGTTAGGGTTAGGGTTAGGTTTCGGGTTAGGGTTAGGGTTAGGGATTAGGGTTAGGTTTCGGGATAGAGTTCAGGTTAGGGTTCGGGTTAGGGTTAGGGTTAGGGTTCGGGTTAGGGTTCGGGTTAGGGTTCGGGGTATGGTTAAGTGTTAGCGTTAGGGTTCGGGTTAGGGTTAGGGTTAGGGTTAGGGTTCTGGTTAGGGTTTGGGTTAGGTTTAGGGTTAGGGTTAGGGTTCGGGTTCGGGTTAGGGTTAGGGTTAGGGTTCGAGTTAGGGTTAGGGTTAGGGTTCGTTTTAGGGTTAGGGTTAGGGTTCGAGTTAGGGTTAGGGATAGGTTTCGGGTAAGAGTTAGGGGTTAGGGTTAGGGTTAGGGTTAGGGTTAGGGTTAGGGTTCGGTTAGGGTTAGGGTTCGGGTTCGGGTTAGGGTTAGCGTTAGGTTTAGGGTTAGGGTTAAGTGTTAGGGTTAGTGTTAGGGTTAGGGTTCGGGTTAGGTTTAGCGTTAGTGATAGGGTTAGGTTTAAGTTTTAGGGTTAGGGTTACGGTTACGGTTAGGGTTAGGATTAGGGTTAGGGTTAGGGTTCGGTTTAGGGTTAGGGTTAGGGTTAGGGTTCGGGTTAGGGTTAGGGTTAGGGTTAGGGTTAGGGTTAGGGTTCGGTTTAGGGTTAGGGTTAGGGTTAGGGTTAGGTTTTAGGGTTAGGGTTAGGGTTAGGGTTAGGTGTTAGGGTTAGGTTTAGGGTTAGGGTTAGGGTTAGGGTTCGGGTTAGGGTTAGGTTCTGGTTAGGGTTAAGGTTAGGTTTCGGGTTAGGGTTAGGGTTAGGGTTAGGGTTCGGGTTAGGCTTAGGTTTAGGGTTAGGGGTAGGGTTTGGGTTACGGTTTGGGTTCGGGTTCGGGTTAGGGTTAGGGTTAGGGTTAGGGTTCGGGTTAGGGTTCGGGTTCGGGTGAGGGTTCGGGTTAGGGTTAGGGTTTGAGTTAGGTTTCGGGTTAGGGTACGGGTTAGGGTTAGGGTTAAGGTTAGGGTTCGGGTTCGGGTTAGGGTTCGGGTTCGGGGTAGGGTTTAGTTTAGGGTTCGGGTTCGGGTTAGGGTTCGGGTTCGGGTTCGGGTTAGGGTTCGGTTTAGGGTTAGGGTTAGGTTTAGGGTTCGGGTTAGTGTTAGGGTTCGGTTTCGGGTTAGGGTTAGGTTTCGGTTTAGGGTTAGGGTTAGGGTTTAGGGTTAGGGTTCGGGTTAGAGTTCGGGTTAGGGTTCGGGTTAGGGTTAGGGTTAGGGTTAGGGTTCGGGTTATGGTTCGGGTTAGGGTTCGGGTTAGGGTTAAGGGTTCGGGTTAGGGTTCGGGTTAGGGTTAGGGTTAGGGTTAGGGTTCGGGTTAGGGTTCGGGTTAGGGTTAGGGTTAGGGTTAGTGTTCGGGTTCGGGTTAGGGTTCGGGTTAGTGTTAGGTTTTAGTGTTAGGGTTACGGTTATGGTTAGGGTTAGGGTTAGGGGTAAGGGTTAGAGTTAGGTTTAGGGTTAGGGTTCGGGTTAGGGTTAGGGTTCGGGTCAGGGTTAGGGTTAGGTTTAGGGTTTGGTTTAGGGTTCGTGTTAGGGTTAGGGTTAGGGTTAGGGTTAGGGTTCGGGTTAGGGTTAGGCTTAGGTTTCGGTTTCCGGTTAGGGTTAGGGTTAGGGTTAGAGTTCGGTTTAGGGTTAGGGTTAGGGTTCGGGTTAGGGTTAGGGTTAGGGTTTGGGTTAGGGTTAGGGTTAGGGTTCGGGTTAGGGTTCAGGTTAGGGTTAGGGTTAGGATTCGGGTTAGGGTTCGGGTTAGGGTTAGGGTTCGGGTTAGGGTTAGGGTTAGGTTTCGGGTTAGGTTTAGGGTTCGCGTTAGGGTTAGGGTTAGGGTTAGGGTTAGGGTTCGGGTTAGGGTTAGGGTTAGGTTTCGGTTTCCGTTTAGGGTTAGGGTTAGGGTTAGAGTTCGGTTTAGTGTTAGGGTTAGGGTTCGGGTTAGGGTTAGGGTTAGGGTTAGGGATTGGGTTAGGGTTAGGGTTAGGGTTCGGGTTAGGGTTCAGGTTAGGGTTAGGGTTAGGATTCGGGTTAGGGTTAAGGTTAGGGTTCGGGTTAGGGTTAGGGTTCGGGTTAGGGTTAGGGTTCGGGTTCGGGTTAGGGTTAGGTTTCGGGTTATGGTTCATTTTAGGGTTACGGATCGGGTAAGTGTTAGGGTTCGGGTTCGGTTTAGGGTTAGGGTTTGCGTTCGGGTTCGGGTTATGGTTCGTGTTAGGTTTAGGGTTTGAGTTAGGGTTCGGGGTATGGTACGGGTTAGGGTTAGGGTTAGGGTTAGGATTAGGGTTCGGGTTCGGGTTAGGGTTCGGGTTCGGGTTAGGGTTCGGGTTAGGTTTCGGGTTAGGGTTAGGGTTAGGGTTTAGGGTTAGGGTTCGGGTTAGAGTTCGGGTTAGGGTTCGGGTTAGGGTTAGGGTTAGGGTAGGGTTCTGGTTAGGGTTCGGGTTAGGGTTAGGGTTAGGGTTAGGGTTAGGGTTCGGGTTAGGTTTAGGGATCGGGTTCGGGTTAGGGTTAGGGTTAGGTTTCGGGTTAGGGTTAGGGTTAGGGTTTAGGGTTAGGGTTCGTGTTAGAGTTCGGGTTAGGGTTCGGGTTAGGGTTAGGTTTAGGGTAGGGTTCGGGTTAGGGTTCGGGTTAGGGTTCGGGGTAGGGTTAAGGGTTAGCGTTAGGGTTCGGGTTAGGGTTAGGGTTAGGGTTAGGGTTCTGGTTAGGGTTCGGGTTAGGTTTAGGGTTAGGGTTAGGGTTCGGGTTCGGGTTCGGGTTAGGGTTAGGGTTCGAGTTAGGGTTAGGGTTAGGGTTCGGTTTAGGGTTAGGGTTAGGGTTCGAGTTAGGGTTAGGGATAGGTTTCAGGTAAGGGTTAGGGGTTAGGGTTAGGGTTAGGGCTAGGTTTAGGGTTCGGGTTAGGGTTAGGGTTAGGGTTCGGGTTAGGGTTAGCGTTAGGGTTAGCGTTAGTGATAGGGTTAGGGTTAAGTTTTAGGGTTAGGGTTACGGTTACGTTTAGGGTTATGGTTAGGGTTAGGGTTAGGGTTAGGGTTCGGTTTAGGGTTGGCGTTAGGGTTAGGGTTCGGGTTAGGGTTAGGGTTAGGGTTAGGGTTCGGTTTAGGGTTAGGGTTAGGGTTAGGGTTAGGGTTAGTTTTCGGGTTGGGTTTCGGGTTAGGGTTAGGTTTATGGTTAGGGTTAGGATTAGGTTTAGGGTTAGGTTTCGGATTAGGGTTAGGGTTAGGGTTAGTGTTAGGGTTCAGGTTAGGGTTAGGGTTAGGGTTCGAGTTAGGGTTAGGTTTCGGTTTAGGGTTAGGGGTTAGGCTTAGGGTTAGGGTTAGGGTTAGGGTTCGGGATAGGGTTAGGGTTAGGGTTAGGTTTAGTTTTAGGGTTAGGTTTCGGGTTAGGGTTAGGGTTAGGGTTAGTGTTTGGGTTCAGGTGAGGGTTAGGGTTAGGGATCGAGTTAGGGTTAGGTTCGGGTTAGGGTTAGGGTTAGGGTTATGGTTAGGGTTCGGTTTAGGGTTAGCGTTAGGGTTAGGGTTAGGGTTAGGTTTTAGTGTTAGGGTTACGGTTAGGGTTAGGGTTAGGGTTAGGGGTTAGGGTTAGGTTTAGGGTTAGGGTTAGTTTTCGGGTTAGGGTTAGGGTTCATGTCAGGGTTAGGGTAGGTTTAGGGTTAGGTTTAGGTTTCGCGTTAGGGTTAGGGTTAGGGTTAGGGTTAGGGTTAGGTTTCGGGTTAGGGTTAGGGTTAGGGTTAGGGTTTGGGTTAGGGTTAGGGTTAGGGTTAGGGTTCGGGTTAGGGTTCAGGTTAGGGTTAGGGTTAGGATTCGGGGTAGGGTTAGGGTTAGGGTTCGGGTTAGGGTTAGGGTTCGGGTTAGGGTTAGGGTTAGGTTTCGGGTTAGGGTTAGGGTTAGGGTTCGGGTTAGGTTTAGGGTTCGGGTTCGGGTTAGTTTTAGGGTTCGGGTCGGGTTAGGGTTCGGGTTTGGGTTAGGGTTCGGGTTAGGTTTTGCGTTAGGGTTAGGTTTCGGGTTAGGGTTAGGGTTCGGGTTCGGGTTCGGGTTAGGGTTAGAGTTCGGGTAGGGTTAGGGTTCGGGTTCGTGTTAGGGTTAAGTTTCGGGTTAGTGTTAGGGTTAGTGTTCGGGTTAGGGATAGGGTTCGGGTTAGGGTTCGGGTTAGGGTTAGGGTTCGGTTTAGGGTTACGGTTCGGGTTAGTGTTAGGGTTCGGGTTCGGTTTAAGGTTAGGGTTTGCGTTCGGGTTTGGGTTAGGGTTCGTGTTAGGTTTAGGGTTTGAGTTAGGGTTCGGGTTAGGGTACGGGTTAGGGTTAGGTTTAGGATTAGGGTTCGGGTTCGGGTTAGGGTTCGGGTTCGGGTTAGGGTTCGGGTTAGTGTTAGGGTTAGGGTTAGGGTTCGGGTTAGGGACAGGGTTCGGGTTAGGGTTAGGGTTAGGTTTCGGGTTAGGGTTAGGGTTAGGGATTAGGGTTA
>JAVLSZ010000034.1:8210000-8257500 GCA_032313775.1 Urocyon cinereoargenteus
GGTTAGGGTTAGGGTTAGGGTTAGGGTTCGGGTTATGGTTCGGGTTAGGGTTCGGGTTAGGGTTAAGGGTTCGGGTTAGGGTTCGGGTTAGGGTTAGGGTTAGGGTTAGGGTTCGGGTTAGGGTTCGGGTTAGGGTTAGGGTTAGGGTTCGGGTTAGGGTTCGGGTTAGTGTTAGGTTTTAGTGTTAGGGTTACGGTTATGGTTAGGGTTAGGGTTAGGGGTAAGGGTTAGAGTTAGGTTTAGGGTTAGGGTTCGGGTTAGGGTTAGGGTTCGGGTCAGGGTTAGGGTTAGGTTTAGGGTTAGGTTTAGGGTTCGCGTTAGGGTTAGGGTTAGGGTTAGGGTTAGGGTTCGGGTTAGGGTTAGGCTTAGGTTTCGGTTTCCGGTTAGGGTTAGGGTTAGGGTTAGAGTTCGGTTTAGGGTTAGGGTTAGGGTTCGGGTTAGGGTTAGGGTTAGGGTTTGGGTTAGGGTTAGGGTTAGGGTTCGGGTTAGGGTTCAGGTTAGGGTTAGGGTTAGGATTCGGGTTAGGGTTCGGGTTAGGGTTAGGGTTCGGGTTAGGGTTAGGGTTAGGTTTCGGGTTAGGTTTAGGGTTCGCGTTAGGGTTAGGGTTAGGGTTAGGGTTAGGGTTCGGGTTAGGGTTAGGGTTAGGTTTCGGTTTCCGTTTAGGGTTAGGGTTAGGGTTAGAGTTCGGTTTAGGGTTAGGGTTAGGGTTCGGGTTAGGGTTAGGGTTAGGGTTAGGGATTGGGTTAGGGTTAGGGTTAGGGTTCGGGTTAGGGTTCAGGTTAGGGTTAGGGTTAGGATTCGGGTTAGGGTTAAGGTTAGGGTTCGGGTTAGGGTTAGGGTTCGGGTTAGGGTTAGGGTTCGGGTTCGGGTTAGGGTTAGGTTTCGGGTTATGGTTCATTTTAGGGTTACGGATCGGGTAAGTGTTAGGGTTCGGGTTCGGTTTAGGGTTAGGGTTTGCGTTCGGGTTCGGGTTATGGTTCGTGTTAGGTTTAGGGTTTGAGTTAGGGTTCGGGGTATGGTACGGGTTAGGGTTAGGGTTAGGGTTAGGATTAGGGTTCGGGTTCGGGTTAGGGTTCGGGTTCGGGTTAGGGTTCGGGTTAGGTTTCGGGTTAGGGTTAGGGTTAGGGTTTAGGGTTAGGGTTCGGGTTAGAGTTCGGGTTAGGGTTCGGGTTAGGGTTAGGGTTAGGGTAGGGTTCTGGTTAGGGTTCGGGTTAGGGTTAGGGTTAGGGTTAGGGTTAGGGTTCGGGTTAGGTTTAGGGATCGGGTTCGGGTTAGGGTTAGGGTTAGGTTTCGGGTTAGGGTTAGGGTTAGGGTTTAGGGTTAGGGTTCGGGTTAGAGTTCGGGTTAGGGTTCGGGTTAGGGTTAGGTTTAGGGTAGGGTTCGGGTTAGGGTTCGGGTTAGGGTTCGGGGTAGGGTTAAGGGTTAGCGTTAGGGTTCGGGTTAGGGTTAGGGTTAGGGTTAGGGTTCTGGTTAGGGTTCGGGTTAGGTTTAGGGTTAGGGTTAGGGTTCGGGTTCGGGTTCGGGTTAGGGTTAGGGTTCGAGTTAGGGTTAGGGTTAGGGTTCGGTTTAGGGTTAGGGTTAGGGTTCGAGTTAGGGTTAGGGATAGGTTTCAGGTAAGGGTTAGGGGTTAGGGTTAGGGTTAGGGCTAGGTTTAGGGTTCGGGTTAGGTTTAGGGTTAGGGTTCGGGTTAGGGTTAGCGTTAGGGTTAGCGTTAGTGATAGGGTTAGGGTTAAGTTTTAGGGTTAGGGTTACGGTTACGTTTAGGGTTATGGTTAGGGTTAGGGTTAGGGTTAGGGTTCGGTTTAGGGTTGGCGTTAGGGTTAGGGTTCGGGTTAGGGTTAGGGTTAGGGTTAGGGTTCGGGTTAGGGTTAGGGTTAGGGTTAGGGTTAGGGTTAGTTTTCAGGTTGGGTTTCGGGTTAGGGTTAGGTTTATGGTTAGGGTTAGGATTAGGTTTAGGGTTAGGTTTCGGATTAGGGTTAGGGTTAGGGTTAGTGTTAGGGTTCAGGTTAGGGTTAGGGTTAGGGTTCGAGTTAGGGTTAGGTTTCGGTTTAGGGTTAGGGGTTAGGCTTAGGGTTAGGGTTAGGGTTAGGGTTCGGGATAGGGTTAGGGTTAGGGTTAGGTTTAGTTTTAGGGTTAGGTTTCGGGTTAGGGTTAGGGTTAGGGTTAGTGTTTGGGTTCAGGTGAGGGTTAGGGTTAGGGATCGAGTTAGGGTTAGGTTCGGGTTAGGGTTAGGGTTAGGGTTATGGTTAGGGTTCGGTTTAGGGTTAGCGTTAGGGTTAGGGTTAGGGTTAGGTTTTAGTGTTAGGGTTACGGTTAGGGTTAGGGTTAGGGTTAGGGGTTAGGGTTAGGTTTAGGGTTAGGGTTAGTGTTCGGGTTAGGGTTAGGGTTCATGTCAGGGTTAGGGTAGGTTTAGGGTTAGGTTTAGGTTTCGCGTTAGGGTTAGGGTTAGGGTTAGGTTTCGGGTTAGGGTTAGGGTTAGGGTTAGGGTTTGGGTTAGGGTTAGGGTTAGGGTTAGGGTTCGGGTTAGGGTTCAGGTTAGGGTTAGGGTTAGGATTCGGGGTAGGGTTAGGGTTAGGGTTCGGGTTAGGGTTAGGGTTCGGGTTAGGGTTAGGGTTAGGTTTCGGGTTAGGGTTAGGGTTAGGGTTCGGGTTAGGTTTAGGGTTCGGGTTCGGGTTAGTTTTAGGGTTCGGGTCGGGTTAGGGTTCGGGTTTGGGTTAGGGTTCGGGTTAGGTTTTGCGTTAGGGTTAGGTTTCGGGTTAGGGTTAGGGTTCGGGTTCGGGTTCGGGTTAGGGTTAGAGTTCGGGTTAGGGTTAGGGTTCGGGTTCGTGTTAGGGTTAAGTTTCGGGTTAGTGTTAGGGTTAGGGTTCGGGTCAGGGTTAGGGTTAAGGTTCGGGTTAGGGTTAGGTTTAGGGTTAGGGTTCGCTTTAGGGTTACGGTTCGGGTTAGGGTTCGGGTTCGGGTTCGGGTTAGGGTTCGGGTTAGTGTTAGGGTTAGGGTTAGGGTTCGGGTTAGGGACAGGGTTCGGGTTAGGGTTAGGGTTAGGTTTCGGGTTAGGGTTAGGGTTAGGGATTAGGGTTAGGTTTCGGGATAGAGTTCAGGTTAGGGTTCGGGTTAGGGTTAGGGTTAGGGTTCGGGTTAGGGTTAGGGTTAGGGTTAGGGTTCGGGTTAGGGACAGGGTTCGGGTTAGGGTTAGGGTTAGGTTTCGGGTTAGGGTTAGGGTTAGGGATTAGGGTTAGGTTTCGGGATAGAGTTCAGGTTAGGGTTCGGGTTAGGGTTAGGGTTAGGGTTCGGGTTAGGGTTCGGGTTAGGGTTCGGGGTATGGTTAAGTGTTAGCGTTAGGGTTCGGGTTAGGGTTAGGGTTAGGGTTAGGGTTCTGGTTAGGGTTTGGGTTAGGTTTAGGGTTAGGGTTAGGGTTCTGGTTCGGGTTAGGGTTAGGGTTAGGGTTCGAGTTAGGGTTAGGGTTAGGGTTCGTTTTAGGGTTAGGGTTAGGGTTCGAGTTAGGGTTAGGGATAGGTTTCGGGTAAGAGTTAGGGGTTAGGGTTAGGGTTAGGGTTAGGGTTAGGGTTAGGGTTCGGTTAGGGTTAGGGTTCGGGTTCGGGTTAGGGTTAGCGTTAGGTTTAGGGTTAGGGTTAAGTGTTAGGGTTAGTGTTAGGGTTAGGGTTCGGGTTAGGGTTAGCGTTAGTGATAGGGTTAGGTTTAAGTTTTAGGGTTAGGGTTACGGTTACGGTTAGGGTTAGGATTAGGGTTAGGGTTAGGGTTCGGTTTAGGGTTAGGGTTAGGGTTAGGGTTCGGGTTAGGGTTAGGGTTAGGGTTAGGGTTAGGGTTAGGGTTCGGTTTAGGGTTAGGGTTAGGGTTAGGGTTAGGTTTTAGGGTTAGGGTTAGGGTTAGGGTTAGGGTTAGGTGTTAGGGTTAGGTTTAGGGTTAGGGTTAGGGTTAGGGTTCGGGTTAGGGTTAGGTTCTGGTTAGGGTTAAGGTGAGGTTTCGGGTTAGGGTTAGGGTTAGGGTTAGGGTTCGGGTTAGGCTTAGGATTAGGGTTAGGGGTAGGGTTTGGGTTAGGGTTTGGGTTCGGGTTCGGGTTAGGGTTAGGGTTAGGGTTAGGGTTCGGGTTAGGGTTCGGGTTCGGGTTAGGGTTCGGGTTAGGGTTAGGGTTAGGGTTAGAGTTAGGGTTAGGGTTAGGTTTCGGGTGAGGGTTAGGTTTAGGGTTAGGGTTAGGGTTCGGGTTAGGGTTCGGGTTCGGGTTAGGGTTAGGGTTCGGGTTAGGGTTCGGGTTACGGATCGGGTTAGGGTTAGGGTTAGTGTTCGGGTTAGGTTTCGGGTTAGGGTTAGGGTTAGGGTTCAGGTTAGGGTTCGTATTAGGGTTCGGGTTAGGGTTCGGGTTACGGTTAGGGTTAGGGTTCGGGTTAGGGTTCGGGTTCGGGTTCGGGTTAGGGTTCGGGTTAGGTTTAGGTTTAGGTTTAGGGTTCGGGTTAGGGTTAGGGTTAGAGTTTGGGTTAGGGTTAGGGTTAGGGTTCGGGTTAGGGTTCGGGTTCGGGTTAGGGTTAGGGTTAGGGTTCGGTTTAGGGTTAGGGTTAGGGTTAGGGTTAGGGTTAGGGTTCGGGTTAGGGTTCGGGTTCGGGTTAGGGTTAGGGTTAGGGTTCGGGTTAGGGTTCGGTTTAGGGATAGGGTTAGGGTTAGGGCTCGGGTTAGGGTTAGGGTTCGGGTCAGGGTTCGGGTTAGGTTTAGGGTTAGGGTTAGGGTTCGGGTTAGGGTTAGGGTTAGGTTTAGGGTTCGGGTTAGGGTTAGGGTTAGGGTTCGGTTTAGGGTTAGGGTTAGGGTTAGGGTTAGGGTTAGAGTTCGGTTTAGGGTTAGGGTTAGGGGTCGGGTTAGGGTTAGGTTTAGGGTTTGGGTTAGGGTTAGGGTTAGGGTAAGGGTTCGGGTTAGGGTTCGGGTTAGGATTAGGGTTAGGATTCGGGTTAGTGTTAGGGTTAGGGTTCGGGTTAGTGTTAGGGTTCGGGTTAGGGTTAGGGTTACGGTTCGTGTTAGGTTTAGGTTTAGGTTTCGGGTTAGGTTTAGGTTTCGTGTTCGCTTTAGGGTTAGGGTTCGGGTTCGGGTTAGGGTCGGGTTTGGGTTAGGGTTCAGGTTAGTTTTAGCGTTAGGGTTAGGTTTCGGGTTAGGGTTAGGGTTCGGGTTCGGTTTCGGGTTAGGTTTAGGGTTCGGTTTAGGGTTAGGGTTCGGGTTAGGGTTAGGGTTAGGGTTCGGGTTCGGGTTAGGGTTAGGGTTCGGGTTAGGGTTAGGGTTCGGGTTCGGGTTAGGGTTGGGGTTCGAGTTTGGGTTAGGGTTAGGGTTCGGGTTAGGGTTCGGGTTAGATTTGCGTTTGGTTTAGGGTTACGGTTCGCGTTAGTGTTAGGGTTCGGGTTCGGTTTAGGTTTAGGGTTTGGGTTCGGGTTCGGGTTAGGGTTCGGGTTAGGGTTAGGGTTTGAGTTAGGTTTCGGGTTAGGGTACGGGTTAGGGTTAGGGTTAAGGTTAGGGTTCGGGTTCGGGTTAGGGTTCGGGTTCGGGGTAGGGTTTAGTTTAGGGTTCGGGTTCGGGTTAGGGTTCGGGTTCGGGTTCGGGTTAGGGTTCGGTTTAGGGTTAGGGTTAGGTTTAGGGTTCGGGTTAGTGTTAGGGTTCGGTTTCGGGTTAGGGTTAGGTTTCGGTTTAGGGTTAGGGTTAGGGTTTAGGGTTAGGGTTCGGGTTAGAGTTCGGGTTAGGGTTCGGGTTAGGGTTAGGGTTAGGGTTAGGGTTCGGGTTATGGTTCGGGTTAGGGTTCGGGTTAGGGTTAGGGTTAGGGTTAGGGTTCGGGTTAGGGTTCGGGTTAGGGTTAGGGTTAGGGTTAGTGTTCGGGTTCGGGTTAGGGTTCGGGTTAGTGTTAGGTTTTAGTGTTAGGGTTACGGTTATGGTTAGGGTTAGGGTTAGGGGTAAGGGTTAGAGTTAGGTTTAGGGTTAGGGTTCGGGTTAGGGTTAGGGTTCGGGTCAGGGTTAGGGTTAGGTTTAGGGTTAGGTTTAGGGTTCGCGTTAGGGTTAGGGTTAGGGTTAGGGTTAGGGTTCGGGTTAGGGTTAGGCTTAGGTTTCGGTTTCCGGTTAGGGTTAGGGTTAGGGTTAGAGTTCGGTTTAGGGTTACGGTTAGGGTTCGGGTTAGGGTTAGGGTTAGGGTTTGGGTTAGGGTTAGGGTTAGGGTTCGGGTTAGGGTTCAGGTTAGGGTTAGGGTTAGGATTCGGGTTAGGGTTCGGGTTAGGGTTAGGGTTCGGGTTAGGGTTAGGGTTAGGTTTCGGGTTAGGTTTAGGGTTCGCGTTAGGGTTAGGGTTAGGGTTAGGGTTAGGGTTCGGGTTAGGGTTAGGGTTAGGTTTCGGTTTCCGTTTAGGGTTAGGGTTAGGGTTAGAGTTCGGTTTAGGGTTAGGGTTAGGGTTCGGGTTAGGGTTAGGGTTAGGGATTGGGTTAGGGTTAGGGTTAGGGTTCGGGTTAGGGTTCAGGTTAGGGTTAGGGTTAGGATTCGGGTTAGGGTTAAGGTTAGGGTTCGGGTTAGGGCTAGGGTTCGGGTTAGGGTTAGGGTTCGGGTTCGGGTTAGGGTTAGGTTTCGGGTTATGGTTCATTTTAGGGTTACGGATCGGGTAAGTGTTAGGGTTCGGGTTCGGTTTAGGGTTAGGGTTTGCGTTCGGGTTCGGGTTATGGTTCGTGTTAGGTTTAGGGTTTGAGTTAGGGTTCGGGGTATGGTACGGGTTAGGGTTAGGGTTAGGGTTAGGATTAGGGTTCGGGTTCGGGTTAGGGTTCGGGTTCGGGTTAGGGTTCGGGTTAGGTTTCGGGTTAGGGTTAGGGTTAGGGTTTAGGGTTAGGGTTCGGGTTAGAGTTCGGGTTAGGGTTCGGGTTAGGGTTAGGGTTAGGGTAGGGTTCTGGTTAGGGTTCGGGTTAGGGTTAGGGTTAGGGTTAGGGTTAGGGTTCGGGTTAGGTTTAGGGATCGGGTTCGGGTTAGGGTTAGGGTTAGGTTTCGGGTTAGGGTTAGGGTTAGGGTTTAGGGTTAGGGTTCGGGTTAGAGTTCGGGTTAGGGTTCGGGTTAGGGTTAGGTTTAGGGTAGGGTTCGGGTTAGGGTTCGGGTTAGGGTTCGGGGTAGGGTTAAGGGTTAGCGTTAGGGTTCGGGTTAGGGTTAGGGTTAGGGTTAGGGTTCTGGTTAGGGTTCGGGTTAGGTTTAGGGTTAGGGTTAGGGTTCGGGTTCGGGTTCGGGTTAGGGTTAGGGTTCGAGTTAGGGTTAGGGTTAGGGTTCGGTTTAGGGTTAGGGTTAGGGTTCGAGTTAGGGTTAGGGATAGGTTTCAGGTAAGGGTTAGGGGTTAGGGTTAGGGTTAGGGCTAGGTTTAGGGTTCGGGTTAGGTTTAGGGTTAGGGTTCGGGTTAGGGTTAGCGTTAGGGTTAGCGTTAGTGATAGGGTTAGGGTTAAGTTTTAGGGTTAGGGTTACGGTTACGTTTAGGGTTATGGTTAGGGTTAGGGTTAGGGTTAGGGTTCGGTTTAGGGTTGGCGTTAGGGTTAGGGTTCGGGTTAGGGTTAGGGTTAGGGTTAGGGTTCGGGTTAGGGTTAGGGTTAGGGTTAGGGTTAGGGTTAGTTTTCGGGTTGGGTTTCGGGTTAGGGTTAGGTTTATGGTTAGGGTTAGGATTAGGTTTAGGGTTAGGTTTCGGATTAGGGTTAGGGTTAGGGTTAGTGTTAGGGTTCAGGTTAGGGTTAGGGTTAGGGTTCGAGTTAGGGTTAGGTTTCGGTTTAGGGTTAGGGGTTAGGCTTAGGGTTAGGGTTAGGGTTAGGGTTCGGGATAGGGTTAGGGTTAGGGTTAGGTTTAGTTTTAGGGTTAGGTTTCGGGTTAGGGTTAGGGTTAGGGTTAGTGTTTGGGTTCAGGTGAGGGTTAGGGTTAGGGATCGAGTTAGGGTTAGGTTCGGGTTAGGGTTAGGGTTAGGGTTATGGTTAGGGTTCGGTTTAGGGTTAGCGTTAGGGTTAGGGTTAGGGTTAGGTTTTAGTGTTAGGGTTACGGTTAGGGTTAGGGTTAGGGTTAGGGGTTAGGGTTAGGGTTAGGGTTAGGGTTAGTGTTCGGGTTAGGGTTAGGGTTCATGTCAGGGTTAGGGTAGGTTTAGGGTTAGGTTTAGGTTTCGCGTTAGGGTTAGGGTTAGGGTTAGGGTTAGGGTTAGGTTTCGGGTTAGGGTTAGGGTTAGGGTTAGGGTTTGGGTTAGGGTTAGGGTTAGGGTTAGGGTTCGGGTTAGGGTTCAGGTTAGGGTTAGGGTTAGGATTCGGGGTAGGGTTAGGGTTAGGGTTCGGGTTAGGGTTAGGGTTCGGGTTAGGGTTAGGGTTAGGTTTCGGGTTAGGGTTAGGGTTAGGGTTCGGGTTAGGTTTAGGGTTCGGGTTCGGGTTAGTTTTAGGGTTCGGGTCGGGTTAGGGTTCGGGTTTGGGTTAGGGTTCGGGTTAGGTTTTGCGTTAGGGTTAGGTTTCGGGTTAGGGTTAGGGTTCGGGTTCGGGTTCGGGTTAGGGTTAGAGTTCGGGTTAGGGTTAGGGTTCGGGTTCGTGTTAGGGTTAAGTTTCGGGTTAGTGTTAGGGTTAGGGTTCGGGTTAGGGATAGGGTTCGGGTTAGGGTTCGGGTTAGGGTTAGGGTTCGGTTTAGGGTTACGGTTCGGGTTAGTGTTAGGGTTCGGGTTCGGTTTAAGGTTAGGGTTTGCGTTCGGGTTTGGGTTAGGGTTCGTGTTAGGTTTAGGGTTTGAGTTAGGGTTCGGGTTAGGGTACGGGTTAGGGTTAGGGTTAGGATTAGGGTTCGGGTTCGGGTTAGGGTTCGGGTTCGGGTTAGGGTTCGGGTTAGTGTTAGGGTTAGGGTTAGGGTTCGGGTTAGGGACAGGGTTCGGGTTAGGGTTAGGGTTAGGTTTCGGGTTAGGGTTAGGGTTAGGGATTAGGGTTAGGTTTCGGGATAGAGTTCAGGTTAGGGTTCGGGTTAGGGTTAGGGTTAGGGTTCGGGTTAGGGTTCGGGTTAGGGTTCGGGGTATGGTTAAGTGTTAGCGTTAGGGTTCGGGTTAGGGTTAGGGTTAGGGTTAGGGTTCTGGTTAGGGTTTGGGTTAGGTTTAGGGTTAGGGTTAGGGTTCGGGTTCGGGTTAGGGTTAGGGTTAGGGTTCGAGTTAGGGTTAGGGTTAGGGTTCGTTTTAGGGTTAGGGTTAGGGTTCGAGTTAGGGTTAGGTATAGGTTTCGGGTAAGAGTTAGGGGTTAGGGTTAGGGTTAGGGTTAGGGTTAGGGTTAGGGTTAGGGTTCGGTTAGGGTTAGGGTTCGGGTTCGGGTTAGGGTTAGCGTTAGGTTTAGGGTTAGGGTTAAGTGTTAGGGTTAGTGTTAGGGTTAGGGTTCGGGTTAGGGTTAGCGTTAGTGATAGGGTTAGGTTTAAGTTTTAGGGTTAGGGTTACGGTTACGGTTAGGGTTAGGATTAGGGTTATGGTTAGGGTTCGGTTTAGGGTTAGGGTTAGGGTTAGGGTTCGGGTTAGGGTTAGGGTTAGGGTTAGGGTTAGGGTTAGGGTTCGGTTTAGGGTTAGGGTTAGGGTTAGGGTTAGGTTTTAGGGTTAGGGTTAGGGTTAGGGTTAGGGTTAGGTGTTAGGGTTAGGTTTAGGGTTAGGGTTAGGGTTAGGGTTCGGGTTAGGGTTAGGTTCTGGTTAGGGTTAAGGTTAGGTTTCGGGTTAGGGTTAGGGTTAGGGTTAGGGTTCGGGTTAGGCTTAGGTTTAGGGTTAGGGGTAGGGTTTGGGTTAGGGTTTGGGTTCGGGTTCGGGTTAGGGTTAGGGTTAGGGTTAGGGTTCGGGTTAGGGTTCGGGTTCGGGTTAGGGTTCGGGTTAGGGTTAGGGTTAGGGTTAGATTTAGGGTTAGGGTTAGGTTTCGGGTGAGGGTTAGGTTTAGGGTTAGGGTTAGGGTTCGGGTTAGGGTTCGGGTTCGGGTTAGGGTTAGGGTTCGGGTTAGGGTTCGGGTTACGGATCGGGTTAGGGTTAGGGTTAGTGTTCGGGTTAGGTTTCGGGTTAGGGTTAGGGTTAGGGTTCAGGTTAGGGTTCGTATTAGGGTTCGGGTTAGGGTTCGGGTTACGGTTAGGGTTAGGGTTCGGGTTAGGGTTCGGGTTCGGGTTCGGGTTAGGGTTCGGGTTAGGTTTAGGTTTAGGTTTAGGGTTCGGGTTAGGGTTAGGGTTAGAGTTTGGGTTAGGGTTAGGGTTAGGGTTCGGGTTAGGGTTCGGGTTCGGGTTAGGGTTAGGGTTAGGGTTCGGTTTAGGGTTAGGGTTAGGGTTAGGGTTAGGGTTAGGGTTCGGGTTAGGGTTCGGGTTCGGGTTAGGGTTAGGGTTAGGGTTCGGGTTAGGGTTCGGTTTAGGGATAGGGTTAGGGTTAGGGCTCGGGTTAGGGTTAGGGTTCGGGTCAGGGTTCGGGTTAGGTTTAGGGTTAGGGTTAGGGTTCGGGTTAGGGTTAGGGTTAGGTTTAGGGTTCGGGTTAGGGTTAGGGTTAGGGTTCGGTTTAGGGTTAGGGTTAGGGTTAGGGTTAGGTTTAGAGTTCGGTTTAGGGTTAGGGTTAGGGGTCGGGTTAGGGTTAGGTTTAGGGTTTGGGTTAGGGTTAGGGTTAGGGTAAGGGTTCGGGTTAGGGTTCGGGTTAGGGTTAGGGTTAGGATTCGGGTTAGTGTTAGGGTTAGGGTTCGGGTTAGTGTTAGGGTTCGGGTTAGGGTTAGGGTTACGGTTCGTGTTAGGTTTAGGTTTAGGTTTCGGGTTAGGTTTAGGTTTCGTGTTCGCTTTAGGGTTAGGGTTCGGGTTCGGGTTAGGGTCGGGTTTGGGTTAGGGTTCAGGTTAGTTTTAGCGTTAGGGTTAGGTTTCGGGTTAGGGTTAGGGTTCGGGTTCGGTTTCGGGTTAGGTTTAGGGTTCGGTTTAGGGTTAGGGTTCGGGTTAGGGTTAGGGTTAGGGTTCGGGTTCGGGTTAGGGTTAGGGTTCGGGTTAGGGTTAGGGTTCGGGTTCGGGTTAGGGTTGGGGTTCGAGTTTGGGTTAGGGTTAGGGTTCGGGTTAGGGTTCGGGTTAGATTTGCGTTTGGTTTAGGGTTACGGTTCGCGTTAGTGTTAGGGTTCGGGTTCGGTTTAGGTTTAGGGTTTGGGTTCGGGTTCGGGTTAGGGTTCGGGTTAGGGTTAGGGTTTGAGTTAGGTTTCGGGTTAGGGTACGGGTTAGGGTTAGGGTTAAGGTTAGGGTTCGGGTTCGGGTTAGGGTTCGGGTTCGGGGTAGGGTTTAGTTTAGGGTTCGGGTTCGGGTTAGGGTTCGGGTTCGGGTTCGGGTTAGGGTTCGGTTTAGGGTTAGGGTTAGGTTTAGGGTTCGGGTTAGTGTTAGGGTTCGGTTTCGGGTTAGTGTTAGGTTTCGGTTTAGGGTTAGGGTTAGGGTTTAGAGTTAGGGTTCGGGTTAGAGTTCGGGTTAGGGTTCGGGTTAGGGTTAGGGTTAGGGTTAGGGTTCGGGTTATGGTTCGGGTTAGGGTTCGGGTTAGGGTTAAGGGTTCGGGTTAGGGTTCGGGTTAGGGTTAGGGTTAGGGTTAGGGTTCGGGTTAGGGTTCGGGTTAGGGTTAGGGTTAGGGTTAGTGTTCGGGTTCGGGTTAGGGTTCGGGTTAGTGTTAGGTTTTAGTGTTAGGGTTACGGTTATGGTTAGGGTTAGGGTTAGGGGTAAGGGTTAGAGTTAGGTTTAGGGTTAGGGTTCGGGTTAGGGTTAGGGTTCGGGTCAGGGTTAGGGTTAGGTTTAGGGTTAGGTTTAGGGTTCGCGTTAGGGTTAGGGTTAGGGTTAGGGTTAGGGTTCGGGTTAGGGTTAGGCTTAGGTTTCGGTTTCCGGTTAGGGTTAGGGTTAGGGTTAGAGTTCGGTTTAGGGTTAGGGTTAGGGTTCGGGTTAGGGTTAGGGTTAGGGTTTGGGTTAGGGTTAGGGTTAGGGTTCGTGTTAGGGTTCAGGTTAGGGTTAGGGTTAGGATTCGGGTTAGGGTTCGGGTTAGGGTTAGGGTTCGGGTTAGGGTTAGGGTTAGGTTTCGGGTTAGGTTTAGGGTTCGCGTTAGGGTTAGGGTTAGGGTTAGGGTTCGGGTTAGGGTTAGGGTTAGGTTTCGGTTTCCGTTTAGGGTTAGGGTTAGGGTTAGAGTTCGGTTTAGGGTTAGGGTTAGGGTTCGGGTTAGGGTTAGGGTTAGGGTTAGGGATTGGGTTAGGGTTAGGGTTAGGGTTCGGGTTAGGGTTCAGGTTAGGGTTAGGGTTAGGATTCGGGTTAGGGTTAAGGTTAGGGTTCGGGTTAGGGTTAGGGTTCGGGTTAGGGTTAGGGTTCGGGTTCGGGTTAGGGTTAGGTTTCGGGTTATGGTTCATTTTAGGGTTACGGATCGGGTAAGTGTTAGGGTTCGGGTTCGGTTTAGGGTTAGGGTTTGCGTTCGGGTTCGGGTTATGGTTCGTGTTAGGTTTAGGGTTTGAGTTAGGGTTCGGGGTATGGTACGGGTTAGGGTTAGGGTTAGGGTTAGGATTAGGGTTCGGGTTCGGGTTAGGGTTCGGGTTCGGGTTAGGGTTCGGGTTAGGTTTCGGGTTAGGGTTAGGGTTAGGGTTTAGGGTTAGGGTTCGGGTTAGAGTTCGGGTTAGGGTTCGGGTTAGGGTTAGGGTTAGGGTAGGGTTCTGGTTAGGGTTCGGGTTAGGGTTAGGGTTAGGGTTAGGGTTAGGGTTCGGGTTAGGTTTAGGGATCGGGTTCGGGTTAGGGTTAGGGTTAGGTTTCGGGTTAGGGTTAGGGTTAGGGTTTAGGGTTAGGGTTCGGGTTAGAGTTCGGGTTAGGGTTCGGGTTAGGGTTAGGTTTAGGGTAGGGTTCGGGTTAGGGTTCGGGTTAGGGTTCGGGGTAGGGTTAAGGGTTAGCGTTAGGGTTCGGGTTAGGGTTAGGGTTAGGGTTAGGGTTCTGGTTAGGGTTCGGGTTAGGTTTAGGGTTAGGGTTAGGGTTCGGGTTCGGGTTCGGGTTAGGTTTAGGGTTCGAGTTAGGGTTAGGGTTAGGGTTCGGTTTAGGGTTAGGGTTAGGGTTCGAGTTAGGGTTAGGGATAGGTTTCAGGTAAGGGTTAGGGGTTAGGGTTAGGGTTAGGGCTAGGTTTAGGGTTCGGGTTAGGGTTAGGGTTAGGGTTCGGGTTAGGGTTAGCGTTAGGGTTAGCGTTAGTGATAGGGTTAGGGTTAAGTTTTAGGGTTAGGGTTACGGTTACGTTTAGGGTTATGGTTAGGGTTAGGGTTAGGGTTAGGGTTCGGTTTAGGGTTGGCGTTAGGGTTAGGGTTCGGGTTAGGGTTAGGGTTAGGGTTAGGGTTCGGGTTAGGGTTAGGGTTAGGGTTAGGGTTAGGGTTAGTTTTCGGGTTGGGTTTCGGGTTAGGGTTAGGTTTATGGTTAGGGTTAGGATTAGGTTTAGGGTTAGGTTTCGGATTAGGGTTAGGGTTAGGGTTAGTGTTAGGGTTCAGGTTAGGGTTAGGGTTAGGGTTCGAGTTAGGGTTAGGTTTCGGTTTAGGGTTAGGGGTTAGGCTTAGGGTTAGGGTTAGGGTTAGGGTTCGGGATAGGGTTAGGGTTAGGGTTAGGTTTAGTTTTAGGGTTAGGTTTCGGGTTAGGGTTAGGGTTAGGGTTAGTGTTTGGGTTCAGGTGAGGGTTAGGGTTAGGGATCGAGTTAGGGTTAGGTTCGGGTTAGGGTTAGGGTTAGGGTTATGGTTAGGGTTCGGTTTAGGGTTAGCGTTAGGGTTAGGGTTAGGGTTAGGTTTTAGTGTTAGGGTTACGGTTAGGGTTAGGGTTAGGGTTAGGGGTTAGGGTTAGGTTTAGGGTTAGGGTTAGTTTTCGGGTTAGGGTTAGGGTTCATGTCAGGGTTAGGGTAGGTTTAGGGTTAGGTTTAGGTTTCGCGTTAGGGTTAGGGTTAGGGTTAGGGTTAGGGTTAGGTTTCGGGTTAGGGTTAGGGTTAGGGTTAGGGTTTGGGTTAGGGTTAGGGTTAGGGTTAGGGTTCGGGTTAGGGTTCAGGTTAGGGTTAGTGTTAGGATTCGGGGTAGGGTTAGGGTTAGGGTTCGGGTTAGGGTTAGGGTTCGGGTTAGGGTTAGGGTTAGGTTTCGGGTTAGGGTTAGGGTTAGGGTTCGGGTTAGGTTTAGGGTTCGGGTTCGGGTTAGTTTTAGGGTTCGGGTCGGGTTAGGGTTCGGGTTTGGGTTAGGGTTCGGGTTAGGTTTTGCGTTAGGGTTAGGTTTCGGGTTAGGGTTAGGGTTCGGGTTCGGGTTCGGGTTAGGGTTAGAGTTCGGGTTAGGGTTAGGGTTCGGGTTCGTGTTAGGGTTAAGTTTCGGGTTAGTGTTAGGGTTAGGGTTCGGGTTAGGGATAGGGTTCGGGTTAGGGTTCGGGTTAGGGTTAGGGTTCGGTTTAGGGTTACGGTTCGGGTTAGTGTTAGGGTTCGGGTTCGGTTTAAGGTTAGGGTTTGCGTTCGGGTTTGGGTTAGGGTTCGTGTTAGGTTTAGGGTTTGAGTTAGGGTTCGGGTTAGGGTACGGGTTAGGGTTAGGGTTAGGATTAGGGTTCGGGTTCGGGTTAGGGTTCGGGTTCGGGTTAGGGTTCGGGTTAGTGTTAGGGTTAGGGTTAGGGTTCGGGTTAGGGACAGGGTTCGGGTTAGGGTTAGGGTTAGGTTTCGGGTTAGGGTTACGGTTAGGGATTAGGGTTAGGTTTCGGGATAGAGTTCGGGTTAGGGTTCGTGTTAGGTTTAGGGTTTGAGTTAGGGTTCGGGTTAGGGTACGGGTTAGGGTTAGGGTTAGGATTAGGGTTCGGGTTCGGGTTAGGGTTCGGGTTCGGGTTAGGGTTCGGGTTAGTGTTAGGGTTAGGGTTAGGGTTCGGGTTAGGGACAGGGTTCGGGTTAGGGTTAGGGTTAGGTTTCGGGTTAGGGTTAGGGTTAGGGATTAGGGTTAGGTTTCGGGATAGAGTTCAGGTTAGGGTTCGGGTTAGGGTTAGGGTTAGGGTTCGGGTTAGGGTTCGGGTTAGGGTTCGGGGTATGGTTAAGGGTTAGCGTTAGGGTTCGGGTTAGGGTTAGGGTTAGGGTTAGGGTTCTGGTTAGGGTTCGGGTTAGGTTTAGGGTTAGGGTTAGGGTTCGGGTTCGGGTTAGGGTTAGGGTTAGGGTTCGAGTTAGGGTTAGGGTTAGGGTTCGTTTTAGGGTTAGGGTTAGGGTTCGAGTTAGGGTTAGGGATAGGTTTCGGGTAAGAGTTAGGGGTTAGGGTTAGGGTTAGGGTTAGGGTTAGGGTTAGGGTTCGGTTAGGGTTAGGGTTCGGGTTCGGGTTAGGGTTAGCGTTAGGTTTAGGGTTAGGGTTAAGTGTTAGTGTTAGTGTTAGGGTTAGGGTTCGGGTTAGGGTTAGCGTTAGTGATAGGGTTAGGTTTAAGTTTTAGGGTTAGGGTTACGGTTACGGTTAGGGTTAGGATTAGGGTTAGGGTTAGGGTTCGGTTTAGGGTTAGGGTTAGGGTTAGGGTTCGGGTTAGGGTTAGGGTTAGTGTTAGGGTTAGGGTTAGGGTTCGGTTTAGGGTTAGGGTTAGGGTTAGGGTTAGGTTTTAGGGTTAGGGTTAGGGTTAGGGTTAGGGTTAGGTGTTAGGGTTAGGTTTAGGGTTAGGGTTAGGGTTAGGGTTCGGGTTAGGGTTAGGGTTCTGGTTAGGGTTAAGGTTAGGTTTCGGGTTAGGGTTAGGGTTAGGGTTAGGGTTCGGGTTAGGCTTAGGTTTAGGGTTAGGGGTAGGGTTTGGGTTAGGGTTTGGGTTCGGGTTCGGGTTAGGGTTAGGGTTAGGGTTAGGGTTCGGGTTAGGGTTCGGGTTCGGGTTAGGGTTCGGGTTCGGGTTCGGGTTAGGGTTCGGGTTAGGTTTAGGTTTAGGTTTAGGGTTCGGGTTAGGGTTAGGGTTAGAGTTTGGGTTAGGGTTAGGGTTAGGGTTCGGGTTAGGGTTCGGGTTCGGGTTAGGGTTAGGGTTAGGGTTCGGTTTAGGGTTAGGGTTAGGGTTAGGGTTAGGGTTAGGGTTCGGGTTAGGGTTCGGGTTCGGGTTAGGGTTAGGGTTAGGGTTCGGGTTAGGGTTCGGTTTAGGGATAGGGTTAGGGTTAGTGCTCGGGTTAGGGTTAGGGTTCGGGTCAGGGTTCGGGTTAGGTTTAGGGTTAGGGTTAGGGTTCGGGTTAGGGTTAGGGTTAGGTTTAGGGTTCGGGTTAGGGTTAGGGTTAGGGTTCGGTTTAGGGTTAGGGTTAGGGTTAGGGTTAGGGTTAGAGTTCGGTTTAGGGTTAGGGTTAGGGGTCGGGTTAGGGTTAGGTTTAGGGTTTGGGTTAGGGTTAGGGTTAGGGTAATGGTTCGGGTTAGGGTTCGGGTTAGGGTTAGGGTTAGGATTCGGGTTAGTGTTAGGGTTAGGGTTCGGGTTAGGGTTAGGGTTCGGGTTAGGGTTAGGGTTACGGTTCGTGTTAGGTTTAGGTTTAGGTTTCGGGTTAGGTTTAGGTTTCGTGTTCGCTTTAGGGTTAGGGTTCGGGTTCGGGTTAGGGTCGGGTTTGGGTTAGGGTTCGGGTTAGTTTTAGCGTTAGGGTTAGGTTTCGGGTTAGGGTTAGGGTTCGGGTTCGGTTTCGGGTTAGGTTTAGGGTTCGGTTTAGGGTTAGGGTTCGGGTTAGGGTTAGGGTTAGGGTTCGGGTTCGGGTTAGGGTTAGGGTTCGGGTTAGGGTTAGGGTTCGGGTTCGGGTTAGGGTTGGGGTTCGAGTTTGGGTTAGGGTTAGGGTTCGGGTTAGGGTTCGGGTTAGATTTGCTTTGGTTTAGGGTTACGGTTCGCGTTAGTGTTAGGGTTCGGGTTCGGTTTAGGTTTAGGGTTTGGGTTCGGGTTCGGGTTAGGGTTCGGGTTAGGGTTAGGGTTTGAGTTAGGTTTCGGGTTAGGGTACGGGTTAGGGTTAGGGTTAAGGTTAGGGTTCGGGTTCGGGTTAGGGTTCGGGTTCGGGGTAGGGTTTAGGTTAGGGTTCGGGTTCGGGTTAGGGTTCGGGTTCGTGTTCGGGTTAGGGTTCGGTTTAGGGTTAGGGTTAGGTTTAGGGTTCGGGTTAGTGTTAGGGTTCGGTTTCGCGTTAGGGTTAGGTTTCGGTTTAGGGTTAGGGTTAGGGTTTAGGGTTAGGGTTCGGGTTAGAGTTCGGGTTAGGGTTCGGGTTAGAGTTCGGGTTAGGGTTAGGGTTCGGGTTCGTGTTAGGGTTAAGTTTCGGGTTAGTGTTAGGGTTAGGGTTCGGGTTAGGGATAGGGTTCGGGTTAGGGTTCGGGTTAGGGTTAGGGTTCGGTTTAGGGTTACGGTTCGGGTTAGTGTTAGGGTTCGGGTTCGGTTTAAGGTTAGGGTTTGCGTTCGGGTTTGGGTTAGGGTTCGTGTTAGGTTTAGGGTTTGAGTTAGGGTTCGGGTTAGGGTACGGGTTAGGGTTAGGGTTAGGATTAGGGTTCGGGTTCGGGTTAGGGTTCGGGTTCGGGTTAGGGTTCGGGTTAGTGTTAGGGTTAGGGTTAGGGTTCGGGTTAGGGACAGGGTTCGGGTTAGGGTTAGGGTTAGGTTTCGGGTTAGGGTTACGGTTAGGGATTAGGGTTAGGTTTCGGGATAGAGTTCGGGTTAGGGTTCGTGTTAGGTTTAGGGTTTGAGTTAGGGTTCGGGTTAGGGTACGGGTTAGGGTTAGGGTTAGGATTAGGGTTCGGGTTCGGGTTAGGGTTCGGGTTCGGGTTAGGGTTCGGGTTAGTGTTAGGGTTAGGGTTAGGGTTCGGGTTAGGGACAGGGTTCGGGTTAGGGTTAGGGTTAGGTTTCGGGTTAGGGTTAGGGTTAGGGATTAGGGTTAGGTTTCGGGATAGAGTTCAGGTTAGGGTTCGGGTTAGGGTTAGGGTTAGGGTTCGGGTTAGGGTTCGGGTTAGGGTTCGGGGTATGGTTAAGGGTTAGCGTTAGGGTTCGGGTTAGGGTTAGGGTTAGGGTTAGGGTTCTGGTTAGGGTTCGGGTTAGGTTTAGGGTTAGGGTTAGGGTTCGGGTTCGGGTTAGGGTTAGGGTTAGGGTTCGAGTTAGGGTTAGGGTTAGGGTTCGTTTTAGGGTTAGGGTTAGGGTTCGAGTTAGGGTTAGGGATAGGTTTCGGGTAAGAGTTAGGGGTTAGGGTTAGGGTTAGGGTTAGGGTTAGGGTTAGGGTTCGGTTAGGGTTAGGGTTCGGGTTCGGGTTAGGGTTAGCGTTAGGTTTAGGGTTAGGGTTAAGTGTTAGTGTTAGTGTTAGGGTTAGGGTTCGGGTTAGGGTTAGCGTTAGTGATAGGGTTAGGTTTAAGTTTTAGGGTTAGGGTTACGGTTACGGTTAGGGTTAGGATTAGGGTTAGGGTTAGGGTTCGGTTTAGGGTTAGGGTTAGGGTTAGGGTTCGGGTTAGGGTTAGGGTTAGTGTTAGGGTTAGGGTTAGGGTTCGGTTTAGGGTTAGGGTTAGGGTTAGGGTTAGGTTTTAGGGTTAGGGTTAGGGTTAGGGTTAGGGTTAGGTGTTAGGGTTAGGTTTAGGGTTAGGGTTAGGGTTAGGGTTCGGGTTAGGGTTAGGGTTCTGGTTAGGGTTAAGGTTAGGTTTCGGGTTAGGGTTAGGGTTAGGGTTAGGGTTCGGGTTAGGCTTAGGTTTAGGGTTAGGGGTAGGGTTTGGGTTAGGGTTTGGGTTCGGGTTCGGGTTAGGGTTAGGGTTAGGGTTAGGGTTCGGGTTAGGGTTCGGGTTCGGGTTAGGGTTCGGGTTCGGGTTCGGGTTAGGGTTCGGGTTAGGTTTAGGTTTAGGTTTAGGGTTCGGGTTAGGGTTAGGGTTAGAGTTTGGGTTAGGGTTAGGGTTAGGGTTCGGGTTAGGGTTCGGGTTCGGGTTAGGGTTAGGGTTAGGGTTCGGTTTAGGGTTAGGGTTAGGGTTAGGGTTAGGGTTAGGGTTCGGGTTAGGGTTCGGGTTCGGGTTAGGGTTAGGGTTAGGGTTCGGGTTAGGGTTCGGTTTAGGGATAGGGTTAGGGTTAGTGCTCGGGTTAGGGTTAGGGTTCGGGTCAGGGTTCGGGTTAGGTTTAGGGTTAGGGTTAGGGTTCGGGTTAGGGTTAGGGTTAGGTTTAGGGTTCGGGTTAGGGTTAGGGTTAGGGTTCGGTTTAGGGTTAGGGTTAGGGTTAGGGTTAGGGTTAGAGTTCGGTTTAGGGTTAGGGTTAGGGGTCGGGTTAGGGTTAGGTTTAGGGTTTGGGTTAGGGTTAGGGTTAGGGTAATGGTTCGGGTTAGGGTTCGGGTTAGGGTTAGGGTTAGGATTCGGGTTAGTGTTAGGGTTAGGGTTCGGGTTAGGGTTAGGGTTCGGGTTAGGGTTAGGGTTACGGTTCGTGTTAGGTTTAGGTTTAGGTTTCGGGTTAGGTTTAGGTTTCGTGTTCGCTTTAGGGTTAGGGTTCGGGTTCGGGTTAGGGTCGGGTTTGGGTTAGGGTTCGGGTTAGTTTTAGCGTTAGGGTTAGGTTTCGGGTTAGGGTTAGGGTTCGGGTTCGGTTTCGGGTTAGGTTTAGGGTTCGGTTTAGGGTTAGGGTTCGGGTTAGGGTTAGGGTTAGGGTTCGGGTTCGGGTTAGGGTTAGGGTTCGGGTTAGGGTTAGGGTTCGGGTTCGGGTTAGGGTTGGGGTTCGGGTTAGGGTTAGGCTTAGGTTTCGGTTTCCGGTTAGGGTTAGGGTTTAGGGTTAGGGTTCGGGTTAGGGTTAGGGTTAGGGTTTAGGGTTAGGGTTCGGGTTAGAGTTCGGGTTAGGGTTCGGGTTAGGGTTAGGGTTAGGGTTAGGGTTCGGGTTATGGTTCGGGTTAGGGTTCGGGTTAGGGTTAAGGGTTCGGGTTAGGGTTCGGGTTAGGGTTAGGGTTAGGGTTAGGGTTCGGGTTAGGGTTCGGGTTAGGGTTAGGGTTAGGGTTAGTGTTCGGGTTAGGGTTAGGGTTCGGGTTCGGGTTAGGGTTAGGTTTCGGGTTATGGTTCATTTTAGGGTTACGGATCGGGTAAGTGTTAGGGTTCGGGTTCGGTTTAGGGTTAGGGTTAGGGTTTAGGGTTAAGGGTTCGGGTTAGGGTTCGGGTTAGGGTTAGGGTTAGGGTTAGGGTTCGGGTTAGGGTTCGGGTTAGGGTTAGGGTTAGGGTTAGTGTTCGGGTTAGGGTTAGGGTTCGGTTTCGCGTTAGGGTTAGGTTTCGGTTTAGGGTTAGGGTTAGGGTTTAGGGTTAGGGTTCGGGTTAGAGTTCGGGTTAGGGTTCGGGTTAGTGTTAGGTTTTAGTGTTAGGGTTACGGTTATGGTTAGGGTTAGGGTTAGGGGTAAGGGTTAGCGTTAGGTTTAGGTTTAGGGTTCGGGTTAGGGTTAGGGTTCGGGTCAGGGTTAGGGTTAGGTTTAGGGTTAGGTTTAGGGTTCGCGTTAGGGTTAGGGTTAGGGTTAGGGTTAGGGTTAGGGTTCGGGTTAGGGTTAGGCTTAGGTTTCGGTTTCCGGTTAGGGTTAGGGTTAGGGTTAGAGTTCGGTTTAGGGTTAGGGTTAGGGTTCGGGTTAGGGTTAGGGTTAGGGTTTGGGTTAGGGTTAGGGTTAGGGTTCGGGTTAGGGTTCAGGTTAGGGTTAGGGTTAGGATTCGGGTTAGGGTTCGGGTTAGGGTTAGGGTTCGGGTTAGGGTTAGGGTTAGGTTTCGGGTTAGGTTTAGGGTTCGCGTTAGGGTTAGGGTTAGGGTTAGGGTTAGGGTTCGGGTTAGGGTTAGGGTTAGGTTTCGGTTTCCGGTTAGGGTTAGGGTTAGTGTTAGAGTTCGGTTTAGGGTTAGGGTTAGGGTTCGGGTTAGGGTTAGGGTTAGGGATTGGGTTAGGGTTAGGGTTAGGGTTCGGGTTAGGGTTCAGGTTAGGGTTAGGGTTAGGATTCGGGTTAGGGTTAAGGTTAGGGTTCGGGTTAGGGTTAGGGTTCGGGTTAGGGTTAGGGTTCGGGTTCGGGTTAGGGTTAGGTTTCGGGTTATGGTTCATTTTAGGGTTACGGATCGGGTAAGTGTTAGGGTTCGGGTTCGGTTTAGGGTTAGGGTTTGCGTTCGGGTTCGGGTTATGGTTCGTGTTAGGTTTAGGGTTTGAGTTAGGGTTCGGGGTATGGTACGGGTTAGGGTTAGGGTTAGGGTTAGGATTAGGGTTCGGGTTCGGGTTAGGGTTCGGGTTCGGGTTAGGGTTCGGGTTAGGTTTCGGGTTAGGGTTAGGGTTAGGGTTTAGGGTTAGGGTTCGGGTTAGAGTTCGGGTTAGGGTTCGGGTTAGGGTTAGGGTTAGGGTAGGGTTCTGGTTAGGGTTCGGGTTAGGGTTAGGGTTAGGGTTAGGGTTAGGGTTCGGGTTAGGTTTAGGGATCGGGTTCGGGTTAGGGTTAGGGTTAGGTTTCGGGTTAGGGTTAGGGTTAGGGTTTAGGGTTAGGGTTCGGGTTAGAGTTCGGGTTAGGGTTCGGGTTAGGGTTAGGGTTAGGGTAGGGTTCGGGTTAGGGTTCGGGTTAGGGTTCGGGGTAGGGTTAAGGGTTAGCGTTAGGGTTCGGGTTAGGGTTAGGGTTAGGGTTAGGGTTCTGGTTAGGGTTCGGGTTAGGTTTAGGGTTAGGGTTAGGGTTCGGGTTCGGGTTCGGGTTAGGGTTAGGGTTCGAGTTAGGGTTAGGGTTAGGGTTCGGTTTAGGGTTAGGGTTAGGGTTCGAGTTAGGGTTAGGGATAGGTTTCAGGTAAGGGTTAGGGGTTAGGGTTAGGGTTAGGGCTAGGTTTAGGGTTCGGGTTAGGGTTAGGGTTAGGGTTCGGGTTAGGGTTAGCGTTAGGGTTAGCGTTAGTGATAGGGTTAGGGTTAAGTTTTAGGGTTAGGGTTACGGTTACGTTTAGGGTTATGGTTAGGGTTAGGGTTAGGGTTAGGGTTCGGTTTAGGGTTGGCGTTAGGGTTAGGGTTCGGGTTAGGGTTAGGGTTAGGGTTAGGGTTCGGGTTAGGGTTAGGGTTAGGGTTAGGGTTAGTTTTCGGGTTGGGTTTCGGGTTAGGGTTAGGTTTATGGTTAGGGTTAGGATTAGGTTTAGGGTTAGGTTTCGGATTAGGGTTAGGGTTAGGGTTAGTGTTAGGGTTCAGGTTAGGGTTAGGGTTAGGGTTCGAGTTAGGGTTAGGTTTCGGGTTAGGGTTAGGGGTTAGGCTTAGGGTTAGGGTTAGGGTTAGGGTTCGGGATAGGGTTAGGGTTAGGGTTAGGTTTAGTTTTAGGGTTAGGTTTCGGGTTAGGGTTAGGGTTAGGGTTAGTGTTTGGGTTCAGGTGAGGGTTAGGGTTAGGGATCGAGTTAGGGTTAGGTTTCGGGTTAGGGTTAGGGTTAGGGTTATGGTTAGGGTTCGGTTTAGGGTTAGCGTTAGGGTTAGGGTTAGGGTTAGGTTTTAGTGTTAGGGTTACGGTTAGGGTTAGGGTTAGGGTTAGGGGTTAGGGTTAGGTTTAGGGTTAGGGTTAGTGTTCGGGTTAGGGTTAGGGTTCGTGTCAGGGTTAGGGTAGGTTTAGGGTTAGGTTTAGGTTTCGCGTTAGGGTTAGGGTTAGGGTTAGGGTTAGGGTTAGGGTTCGGTTTCGGGTTAGGGTTAGGGTTAGGGTTCGGTTTAGGGTTAGGGTTAGGGTTAGGGTTAGAGTTCGGTTTAGGGCTAGGGTTAGGTTTCGGGTTAGGGTTAGGTTTAGGGTTTGGGTTAGGGTTAGGGTTAGGGTTAGGGTTCGGGTTAGGGTTCAGGTTAGGGTTAGGGTTAGGATTCGGGGTAGGGTTAGGGTTAGGGTTCGGGTTAGGGTTAGGGTTCGGGTTAGTGTTAGGGTTAGGTTTCGGGTTAGGGTTAGGGTTAGGGTTCGGGTTAGGTTTAGGGTTCGGGTTCGGGTTAGTGTTAGGGTTCGGGTTCGGGTTAGGGTTCGGGTTTGGGTTAGGGTTCGGGTTAGGTTGAGCGTTAGGGTTAGGTTTCGGGTTAGGGTTAGGGTTCGGGTTCGGGTTCGGGTTAGGGTTAGGGTTCGGTTTAGGGTTAGGGTTCGGGTTGGTGTTAGGGTTAAGTTTCGGGTTAGTGTTAGGGTTAGGGTTCGGGTTAGGGATAGGGTTCGGGTTAGGGTTCGGGTTAGGGTTAGGGTTCGGTTTAGGTTTACTGTTCGGGTTAGTGTTAGGGTTCGGGTTCGGTTTAAGGTTAGGGTTTGCGTTCGGGTTTGGGTTAGGGTTCGTGTTAGGTTTAGGGTTTGAGTTAGTGTTCGGCTTAGGGTACGGGTTAGGGTTAGGGTTAGGATTAGGGTTCGGGTTCGGGTTAGGGTTCGGGTTCGGGTTAGGGTTCGGGTTAGTGTTAGGGTTAGGGTGTGGGTTCGGGTTAGGGTTAGGGTTCGGGTTAGGGTTAGGGTTAGGTTTCGGGTTAGGGTTAGGGTTAGGGTTTAGGGTTAGGGTTCGGGATAGAGTTCAGGTTAGGGTTCGGGTTAGGGTTAGGGTTAGGGTTCGGGTTAGGGTTCGGGTTAGGGTTCGGGGTAGGGTTAAGGGTTAGCGTTAGGGTTCGGGTTAGGGTTAGGGTTAGGGTTAGGGTTAGGGTTCTGGTTAGGGATCGGGTTAGGTTTAGGGTTAGGGTTAGGGTTCGGGTTCGGGTTAGGGTTAGGGTTAGGGTTCGGGTTAGGGTTAGGGTTAGGGTTCGGGTTAGGGTTAGGATTAGAGTTAGGGTTAGGTTTTGGGTTCGGGTTAGTGTTCGGGTTAGGGTTCGGGTTAGGGTTAAGGGTTAGCGTTATTGTTCGGGTAAGGGTTAGGGTTAGGATTAGGGTTCGGGTTAGGGTTCGGGTTCGGGTTAGGGTTAGGGTTAGGGTTCGGGTTAGGGTTCGGGTTAGGGTTAGGGTTAAGGTTAGGGTTCGGGTTAGGGTTCGGGTTAGGTTAGGGTTAGGGTTAGGGTTCGGGTTAGGGTTCGGGTTAGGGTTAGGGTTAGGGTTAGGTTTCGGGTTAGGGTTCGGGTTAGGGTTAGGGTTCGGGTTAGGGCTCGGGTTAGGGTTAGGGTTCGGGTCAGGTTTCGGGTTAGGTTTAGGGTTAGGGTTAGGGTTCGGGTTAGGGTTAGGGTTAGGGTTAGGGTTCGGGTTAGGGTTAGGGTTAGGGTTCGGTTTAGGGTTAGGGTTAGGGTTAGGGTTAGGGTTAGAGTTCGGTTTAGGGTTAGGGTTAGGGTTCGGGTAAGGGTTAGGTTTAGGGTTTGGGTTAGGGTTAGGGTTAGGGTAAGGGTTCGGGTTAGGGTTCGGGTTAGGGTTAGGGTTAGGATTCGGGTTAGTGTTAGGGTTAGGGTTCGGGTTAGGGTTAGGGTTTGGGTTAGGGTTAGGGTTACGGTTCGTGTTAGGTTTAGGGTTAGGGTTCGGGTTAGGTTTAGGTTTCGGGTTCGCGTTAGGGTTAGGGTTCGGGTTCGGGTTAGGGTCGGGTTTGGGTTAGGGTTCGGGTTAGTTTTAGCGTTAGGGTTAGGGTTCGGGTTAGGGTTAGGGATGGGGTTCGGTTTCGGGTTAGGTCTAGGGTTCGGTTTAGGGTTAGGGTTCGGGTTAGGGTTAGGGTTAGGGTTCGGGTTAGGGTTAGGGTTAGGGTTCAGGTTAGGGTTAGGGTTCGGGTTCAGGTTAGGGTTGGGGTTCGAGTTTGGGTTAGGGTTAGGGTTCGGGTTAGGGTTCGGGTTAGATTTGCGTTTGGTTTAGGGTTACGGTTCGGGTTAGTGTTAGGGTTCGGGTTCGGTTTAGGGTTAGGGTTTGGGTTCGGGTTCGGGTTAGGGTTCGGGTTAGGGTTAGGGTTTGAGTTAGGTTTCGGGTTAGGGTACGGGTTAGGGTTAGTGTTAAGGTTAGGGTTCGGGTTCGGGTTAGGGTTCGGGTTCGGGTTCGGGTTAGGGTTCGTGTTAGGGTTAGGGTTAGGGTTAGGGTTCGGGTTAGGGTTCGGGTTAGGGTTAGGGTTAGGGTTAGTGTTCGGGTTCGGGTTAGGGTTCGGGTTAGGTTTAGGTTTTAGTGTTAGGGTTACGGTTATTGTTAGGGTTAGGGTTAGGGGTTAGGGTTAGAGTTAGGGTTAGGGTTAGGGTTCGGGTTAGGTTTAGGGTTCGGGTCAGGGTTAGGGTTAGGTTTAGGGTTAGGGTTAGGGTTCGCGTTAGGGTTACGGTTAGGGTTAGGGTTAGGGTTCGGGTTAGGGTTAGGGTTAGGTTTCGGTTTCCGGTTAGGGTTAGGGTTAGGGTTAGAGTTCGGCTTAGGGTTAGGGTTAGGGTTCGGGTTAGGGTTAGGGTTAGGGTTTGGGTTAGGGTTAGGTTTAGGGTTCGGGTTAGGGATCAGGTTAGGGTTAGGGTTAGGATTCGGGTTAGGGTTAGGGTTAGGGTTCGGGTTAGGGTTAGGGTTCGGGTTAGGGTTAGGGTTAGGATTCGGGTTAGGTTTAGGGTTAGGGTTAGGGTTCATTTTAGGGTTACGGTTCGGGTTAGTGTTAGGGTTCGGGTTCGGTTTAGGGTTAAGGTTTGCGTTCGGGTTCGGGTTAGAGTTCGTGTTAGGTTTAGGGTTTGAGTTAGGGTTCGGGTTAGGGTACGGGTTAGGGTTAGGGTTAGGGTTAGGATTAGGGTTCGGGGTCGGATTAGGGTTCGGGTTCGGGTTAGGTTTCAGGTTAGGGTTAGGGTTAGGGTTAGGGTTCGGGTTAGGTTTAGGGTTCGGGTTCGGGTTAGGGTTAGGGTTAGGTTTCGGTTTAGGGTTAGGGTTAGGGTTTAGGGTTAGGGTTCGGGTTAGAGTTCGGGTTAGGGTTCGGGTTAGGGTTAGGGTTTGGGTTAGTGTTAGGGTTAGGGTTAGGGTTCGGGTTAGGGTTCAGGTTAGGGTTAGTGTTAGGATTCGGGGTAGGGTTAGGGTTAGGGTTCGGGTTAGTGTTAGGTTTAGGGTTTGGGTTAGGGTTAGGGTTAGGGTTAGGGTTCGGGTTAGGGTTCAGGTTAGGTTTAGGGTTAGGATTCGGGGTAGGGTTAGGGTTAGGGTTCGGGTTAGGGTTAGGGTTCGGGTTAGGGTTAGGGTTAGGTTTCGGGTTAGGGTTAGGGTTAGGGTTCGGGTTAGGTTTAGGGTTCGGGTTCGGGTTAGTGTTAGGGTTCGGGTTCGGGTTAGGGTTCGGGTTTGGGTTAGGGTTCGGGTTAGGTTTAGCGTTAGGGTTAGGTTTCGGGTTAGGGTTAGGGTTCGGGTTCGGGTTCGGGTTAGGGTTAGGGTTCGGTTTAGGGTTAGGGTTCGGGTTGGTGTTAGGGTTAAGTTTCGGGTTAGTGTTAGGGTTAGGGTTCGGGTTAGGGTTAGGGTTTGTTTAGGGTTACGGTTCGGGTTAGTGTTAGGGTTCGGGTTCGGTTTAAGGTTAGGGTTTGCGTTCGGGTTTGGGTTAGGGTTCGTGTTAGGTTTAGGGTTTGAGTTAGGTTTCGGCTTAGGGTACGGGTTAGGGTTAGGGTTAGGGTTCGGGTTCGGGTTAGGGTTCGGGTTCGGGTTAGGGTTCGGGTTAGTGTTAGGGTTAGGGTTAGGGTTCGGGTTAGGGTTAGGGTTCGGGTTAGGGTTAGGGTTAGGTTTCGGGTTAGGGTTAGGGTTAGGGTTTAGGGTTAGGGTTCGGGATAGAGTTCAGGTTAGGGTTCGGGTTAGGGTTAGGGTTAGGGTTCGGGTTAGGGTTCGGGTTAGGGTTCGGGGTAGGGTTAAGGGTTAGCGTTAGGGTTCGGGTTAGGGTTAGGGTTAGGGTTAGGGTTCTGGTTAGGGTTCGGGTTAGGTTTAGGGTTAGGATTCGGGTTAGGGTCAGGGTTAGGTTTCGGGTTAGGGTTCGGGTTAGGGTTAGGTTTAGGGTTCGGGGTAGGTTTAGGTTTCGGGTTAGGGTTAGGGTTAGGGTTATGGTTCGGGTTAGGGTTAGGGTTGGGGTTAGGGTTGGGTTCGGGTTAGATTTAGGGTTAGGGTTAGGGTTCGGGTTCGGGTTAGGGTTAGAGTTCGGGATAGTGTTAGGGTTAGGGTTAGGGTTCGGGTTAGGGTTATGGTTAGGGTTCGGTTTAGTGTTAGGGTTAGTGTTAGTGTTAGGGTTAGGGTTCGTGTTAGGGTTCGGGTTAGGGGTCGGGTTAGGGTTGGGTTAGGGTTCGGGTTAGGGTTAGGGTTAAGGTTAGGGTTCGGGTTAGGTTTAGGGTTCGGGTTAGGGTTAGGATTAGGTTTTGAGTTCGGTTTAGGGTTAGGGTTGGGGTTCGAGTTAGGGTTCCAGTTAGGGTTCGGGTTAGGGTTAGGGTTCGGGTTCGGGGTTTGGGTTAGGGTTAGGGTTCAGGTTAGGGTTCGGGTTAGGGTGAGGATTCGGGTAAGGGGTTAGGGTTCGGGTTCTGTTTCGGGTTAGGGTTAGGGTTCTGGTTAGGGTTAGGTTTAGGCTTCGGGTAAGGGTTAGGGTTAGGGTTCTGGTTAGGGTTCGGGTTAGGGTTAGGGTTAGGGTTCGGTTTAGGGTTAGGGTTTGGTTTCGGGTTAGGGTTCGGGTTAGGGTTAGGGTTAGGGTTCGGGTTAGGGTTAGGGTTAGTGTTCGGTTTAGGGTTCGGGTTAGGGTTAGGGTTAGGGTTAGGGTTCGTGTTAGGGTTAGGGTTAGGGTTAGGGTTGGGGTTCGGGTTAGGGTTCGGGTTAGGGTTCGGGTTAGAGTTAGGGTTCGGGTTCGGGTTAGGGTTAGGGTTCGGGATAGGGTTAGGGTTAGGGTTAGGGTTAGGGTTAGGGTTCGGGTTAGGGTTAGGGTTAGGGTTCGGGTTAGTGTTAGTGTTAGGGTTAGTGTTAGGGTTAGGGTTCGTGTTAGGGTTCGGGTTAGGGTTAGGGTTCAGGTTAGGGTTCGGGTTCTGTTTCGGGTTAGGGTTAGGGTTCTGGTTAGGGTTAGGTTTAGGCTTCGGGTAAGGGTTAGGGTTAGGGTTAGGGTTCGGGTTAGGGTTCAGGTTAGGGTTAGGGTTAGGATTCGGGGTAGGGTTAGGGTTAGGGTTCGGGTTAGGGTTAGGTTTAGGGTTTGGGTTAGGGTTAGGGTTAGGGTTAGGGTTCGGGTTAGGGTTCAGGTTAGGGTTAGGGTTAGGATTCGGGGTAGGGTTAGGGTTAGGGTTCGGGTTAGGGTTAGGGTTCCGGTTAGGGTTAGGGTTAGGTTTCGGGTTAGGGTTAGGGTTAGGGTTCGGGTTAGGTTTAGGGTTCGGGTTCGGGTTAGTGTTAGGGTTCGGGTTCGGGTTTGGGTTAGGGTTCGGGTTAGGTTTAGCGTTAGGGTTAGGTTTCGGGTTAGGGTTAGGGTTCGGGTTCGGGTTCGGGTTAGGGTTAGGGTTCGGTTTAGGGTTAGGGTTCGGGTTGGTGTTAGGGTTAAGTTTCGGGTTAGTGTTAGGGTTAGGGTTCGGGTTAGGGTTAGGGTTCGGTTTAGGGTTACGGTTCGGGTTAGTGTTAGGGTTCGGGTTCAGTTTAAGGTTAGGGTTTGCGTTCCGGTTTGGGTTAGGGTTCGTGTTAGGTTTAGGGTTTGAGTTAGGGTTCGGCTTAGGGTACGGGTTAGGGTTAGTGTTAGGGTTCGGGTTCGGGTTAGGGTTCGGGTTCGGGTTAGGGTTCGGGTTAGTGTTAGGGTTAGGGTTAGGGTTCGGGTTAGGGTTAGGGTTCGGGTTAGGGTTAGGGTTAGGTTTCGGGTTAGGGTTAGGGTTAGGGTTTAGGGTTAGGGTTCGGGATAGAGTTCAGGTTTGGGTTCGGGTTAGGGTTAGGGTTAGGGTTCGGGTTAGGGTTCGGGTTAGGGTTCGGGGTAGGGTTAAGGGTTAGCGTTAGGGTTCGGGTTAGGGTTAGGGTTAGGGTAAGGGTTCTGGTTAGGGTTCGGGTTAGGTTTAGGGTTAGGATTCGGGTTAGGGTCAGGGTTAGGTTTCGGGTTAGGGTTCGGGTTAGGGTTAGGTTTAGGGTTCGGGGTAGGTTTAGGTTTCGGGTTAGGGTTAGGGTTAGGGTTATGGTTCGGGTTAGGGTTAGGGTTGGGGTTAGGGTTGGGTTCGGGTTAGATTTCGGGTTAGGGTTAGGGTTCGGGTTCGGGTTAGGGTTAGAGTTCGGGATAGTGTTAGGGTTAGGGTTAGGGTTCGGGTTAGGGTTATGGTTAGGGTTCGGTTTAGTGTTAGGGTTAGTGTTAGTGTTAGGGTTAGGGTTCGTGTTAGGGTTCGGGTTAGGGGTCGGGTTAGGGTTGGGTTAGGGTTCGGGTTAGGGTTAGGGTTAGGGTTAGGGTTCGGGTTAGGTTTAGGGTTCGGGTTAGGGTTAGGATTAGGTTTTGAGTTCGGTTTAGGGTTAGGGTTGGGGTTCGAGTTAGGGTTCCAGTTAGGGTTCGGGTTAGGGTTAGGGTTCGGGTTCGGGGTTTGGGTTAGGGTTAGGGTTCAGGTTAGGGTTCGGGTTAGGGTGAGGATTCGGGTAAGGGGTTAGGGTTCGGGTTCTGTTTCGGGTTAGGGTTAGGGTTCTGGTTAGGGTTAGGTTTAGGCTTCGGGTAAGGGTTAGGGTTAGGGTTCTGGTTAGGGTTCGGGTTAGGGTTAGGGTTAGGGTTCGGTTTAGGGTTAGGGTTTGGTTTCGGGTTAGGGTTCGGGTTAGGGTTAGGGTTAGGGTTCGGGTTAGGGTTAGGGTTAGTGTTCGGTTTAGGGTTCGGGTTAGGGTTAGGGTTAGGGTTAGGGTTCGTGTTAGGGTTAGGGTTAGGGTTAGGGTTGGGGTTCGGGTTAGGGTTCGGGTTAGGGTTCGGGTTAGAGTTAGGGTTCGGGTTCGGGTTAGGGTTAGGGTTCGGGATAGCGTTAGGGTTAGGGTTAGGGTTAGGGTTCGGGTTAGGGTTAGGGTTAGGGTTCGGGTTAGTGTTAGTGTTAGGGTTAGTGTTAGGGTTAGGGTTCGTGTTAGGGTTCGGGTTAGGGTTAGGGTTCAGGTTAGGGTTCGGGTTCGGTTTCGGGTTAGGGTTAGGGTAAGGTTTAGGGTTCGGGTTAGGGTTAGGGTTAGGGTTCGGGTTAGGTTTAGGGTTAGGGTTCGGGTTGGGTTCGGGTTCGGGTTAGGGTTAGGGTTAGGGTTCGGTTTAGGGTTAGGGTTAGGGTTAGGGTTAGGGTTAGTTTTCGGGTTCGGTTTCGGGTTAGGGTTAGGTTTAGTGTTAGGGTTAGGATTAGGTTTAGGGTTAGGTTTCGGGTTAGGGTTAGGGTTAGTGTTAGGGTTCAGGTTAGGGTTAGGGTTAGGGTTCGAGTTAGGGTTAGGTTTCGGGTTAGGGTTAGGGGTTAGGCTTAGGGTTAGGGTTAGGGTTAGGGTTCGGGATAGGGTTAGGATTAGGGTTAGGGTTAGGTTTAGAGTTAGGTTTCGGGTTAGGGTTAGGGTTAGTGTTAGTGTTAGGGTTCAGGTGAGGGTTAGGTTTAGGGATCGAGTTAGTGTTAGGTTTCGGGTTAGGGTTAGGGTTAGGGTTATGGTTAGGGTTCGGTTTAGTTTTAGCATTAGGTTAGGGTTAGGGTTAGGTTTTAGTGTTAGGGTTACGGTTAGGGTTAGGGTTAGGGTTAGGGGTTAGGGTTAGGGTTAGGGTTAGGGTTAGTGTTCGGGTTAGGGTTAGCGTTCGTGTCAGGGTTAGGGTTAGGTTTAGGGTTAGGTTTAGGTTTCGCGTTAGGGTTAGGGTTAGTGTTAGGGTTAGGGTTAGGTTTCGGGTTAGGGTTAGGGTTAGGGTTCGGTTTAGGGTTAGGGTTAGGTTTAGGGTTAGAGTTCGGTTTAGGGTTAGGGTTAGGGTTCGGGTTAGGGTTAGGGTTAGGGTTTGGGTTAGGGTTAGGGTTAGGGTTAGGGTTCGGGTTAGGGTTCAGGTTAGGGTTAGGGTTAGGATTCGGGGTAGGGTTAGGGTTAGGGTTCGGGTTAGGGTTAGGGTTCGGGTTAGGGTTAGGGTTAGGTTTCGGGTTAGGGTTAGGGTTAGGGTTCGGGTTAGGTTTAGGGTTCGGGTTCGGGTTAGTTTTAGGGTTCGGGTCGGGTTAGGGTTCGGGTTTGGGTTAGGGTTCGGGTTAGGTTTTGCGTTAGGGTTAGGTTTCGGGTTAGGGTTAGGGTTCGGGTTCGGGTTCGGGTTAGGGTTAGAGTTCGGGTTAGGGTTAGGGTTCGGGTTCGTGTTAGGGTTAAGTTTCGGGTTAGTGTTAGGGTTAGGGTTCGGGTTAGGGATAGGGTTCGGGTTAGGGTTCGGGTTAGGGTTAGGGTTCGGTTTAGGGTTACGGTTCGGGTTAGTGTTAGGGTTCGGGTTCGGTTTAAGGTTAGGGTTTGCGTTCGGGTTTGGGTTAGGGTTCGTGTTAGGTTTAGGGTTTGAGTTAGGGTTCGGGTTAGGGTTCGGGTTCGGGTTAGGGTTAGGGTTAGGGTAGGGTTCGGGTTAGGGTTCGGGTTAGGGTTCGGGGTAGGGTTAAGGGTTAGCGTTAGGGTTCGGGTTAGGGTTAGGGTTAGGGTTAGGGTTCTGGTTAGGGTTCGGGTTAGGTTTAGGGTTAGGGTTAGGGTTCGGGTTCGGGTTCGGGTTAGGGTTAGGGTTCGAGTTAGGGTTAGGGTTAGGGTTCGGTTTAGGGTTAGGGTTAGGGTTCGAGTTAGGGTTAGGGATAGGTTTCGGGTAAGGGTTAGGGGTTAGGGTTAGGGTTAGGGCTAGGTTTAGGGTTCGGGTTAGGGTTAGGGTTAGGGTTCGGGTTAGGGTTAGCGTTAGGGTTAGCGTTAGTGATAGGGTTAGGGTTAAGTTTTAGGGTTAGGGTTACGGTTACGTTTAGGGTTATGGTTAGGGTTAGGGTTAGGGTTAGGGTTCGGTTTAGGGTTGGCGTTAGGGTTAGGGTTCGGGTTAGGGTTAGGGTTAGGGTTAGGGTTCGGGTTAGGGTTAGGGTTAGGGTTAGGGTTAGGGTTAGTTTTCGGGTTGGGTTTCGGGTTAGGGTTAGGTTTAGGGTTAGGGTTAGGGTTAGGTTTAGGGTTAGGTTTCGGATTAGGGTTAGGGTTAGGGTTAGTGTTAGGGTTCAGTTTAGGGTTAGGGTTAGGGTTCGAGTTAGGGTTAGGTTTCGGGTTAGGGTTAGGGGTTAGGCTTATGGTTAGGGTTAGGGTTAGGGTTCGGGATAGGGTTAGGGTTAGGGTTATGGTTAGGGTTCGGTTTAGGGTTAGCGTTAGGGTTAGGGTTAGGGTTAGGTTTTAGTGTTAGGGTTACGGTTAGGGTTAGGGTTAGGGTTAGGGGTTAGGGTTAGGTTTAGGGTTAGGGTTAGTGTTCGGGTTAGGGTTAGGGTTCGTGTCAGGGTTAGGGTAGGTTTAGGGTTAGGTTTAGGTTTCGCGTTAGGGTTAGGGTTAGGGTTAGGGTTAGGGTTAGGGTTAGGTTTCGGGTTAGGGTTAGGGTTAGGGTTCGGTTTAGGGTTAGGGTTAGGGTTAGGGTTAGAGTTCGGTTTAGGGCTAGGGTTAGGGTTCGGGTTAGGGTTAGGTTTAGGGTTTGGGTTAGGGTTAGGGTTAGGGTTAGGGTTCGGGTTAGGGTTCAGGTTAGGGTTAGGGTTAGGATTCGGGGTAGGGTTAGGGTTAGGGTTCGGGTTAGGGTTAGGGTTCGGGTTAGGGTTAGGGTTAGGTTTCGGGTTAGGGTTAGGGTTAGGGTTCGGGTTAGGTTTAGGGTTCGGGTTCGGGTTAGTGTTAGGGTTCGGGTTCGGGTTAGGGTTCGGGTTTGGGTTAGGGTTCGGGTTAGGTTTAGCGTTAGGGTTAGGTTTCGGGTTAGGGTTAGGGTTCGGGTTCGGGTTCGGGTTAGGGTTAGGGTTCGGTTTAGGGTTAGGGTTCGGGTTGGTGTTAGGGTTAAGTTTCGGGTTAGTGTTAGGGTTAGGGTTCGGGTTAGGGATAGGGTTCGGGTTAGGGTTCGGGTTAGGGTTAGGGTTCGGTTTAGGGTTACTGTTCGGGTTAGTGCTAGGGTTCGGGTTCGGTTTAAGGTTAGGTTTTGCGTTCGGGTTTGGGTTAGGGTTCGTGTTAGGTTTAGGGTTTGAGTTAGGGTTCGGCTTAGGGTACGGGTTAGGGTTAGGGTTAGGATTAGGGTTCGGGTTCGGGTTAGGGTTCGGGTTCGGGTTAGGGTTCGGGTTAGTGTTAGGGTTAGGGTTAGGGTTCGGGTTAGGGTTACGGTTCGGGTTAGGGTTAGGGTTAGGTTTCGGGTTAGGGTTAGGGTTAGGGTTTAGGGTTAGGGTTCGGGATAGAGTTCAGGTTAGGGTTCGGGTTAGGGTTAGGGTTAGGGTTCGGGTTAGGGTTCGGGTTAGGGTTCGGGGTAGGGTTAAGGGTTAGCGTTAGGGTTCGGGTTAGGGTTAGGGTTAGGGTTAGGGTTCTGGTTAGGGTTCGGGTTAGGTTTAGGGTTAGGGTTCGGGTTCGGGTTAGGGTTAGGGTTAGGGTTCGGGTTAGGGTTAGGGTTAGGGTTCGGGTTAGGGTTAGGATTAGGGTTAGGGTTAGGTTTTGGGTTCGGGTTAGTGTTCGGGTTAGGGTTCGGGTTAGGGTTAAGGGTTAGCGTTATTGTTCGGGTAAGGGTTAGGGTTAGGATTAGGGTTCGGGTTAGGGTTCGGGTTCGGGTTAGGGTTAGGGTTAGGGTTCGGGTTAGGGTTCGGGTTAGGGTTCGGGTTAGGGTTAGGGTTAGGGTTAGGGTTAGGGTTCGGGTTAGGGTTCGGGTTAGGGTTAGGGTTAGGGTTAGGTTTCGGGTTAGGGTTCGGGTTAGGGTTAGGGTTCGGGTTAGGGCTCGGGTTAGGGTTAGGGTTCGGGTCAGGTTTCGGGTTAGGTTTAGGGTTAGGGTTAGGGTTCGGGTTAGGGTTAGGGTTAGGGTTAGGGTTCGGGTTAGGGTTAGGGTTAGGGTTCGGTTTAGGGTTAAGGTTTGCGTTCGGGTTCGGGTTAGAGTTCGTGTTAGGTTTAGGGTTTGAGTTAGGGTTCGGGTTAGGGTACGGGTTAGGGTTAGGGTTAGGGTTAGGATTAGGGTTCGGGGTCGGATTAGGGTTCGGGTTCGGGTTAGGTTTCGGGTTAGGGTTATGGTTAGGGTTAGGGTTCGGGTTAGGTTTAGGGTTCGGGTTCGGGTTAGGGTTAGGGTTAGGTTTCGGTTTAGGGTTAGGGTTAGGGTTTAGGGTTAGGGTTAGTGTTAGGGTTCGGGTTAGGGTTCGGGGTAGGGTTAAGTGTTAGCGTTAGGGTTCGGGTTAGGGTTAGGGTTAGGGTTAGGGTTCTGGTTAGTGTTCGGGTTAGGTTTAGGGTTAGGGTTAGCGTTCGGGTTCGGCTTAGGGTTAGGGTTAGGGTTCGAGTTAGGGTTAGGGTTAGGGTTCGGTTTAGGGTTAGGGTTAGGGTTCGAGTTAGGGTTAGGGATAGGTTTCGGGTAAGGGTTAGGGGTTAGGGTTATGGTTAGGTTTAGGTTTAGGTTTCGGGTTAGGGTTAGGGTTAGGGTTCGGGTTAGGGTTAGGGTTCGGGTCAGGGTTAGGGTTAGGGTTAGGGTTAGGGTCCGGGTTAGGGTTAGGGTTAGGTTTCGGTTTCCGGTTAGGGTTAGGGTTAGGGTTAGAGTTCGGTTTAGGGTTAGGGTTAGGGTTCGGGTTAGGGTTAGGGTTAGGGTTTGGGTTAGGGTTAGGGTTAGGGTTAGGGTTCGGGTTAGGGTTCAGGTTAGGGTTAGGGTTAGGATTCGGGGTAGAGTTAGGGTTAGGGTTCGGGTTAGGGTTAGGTTTAGGGTTTGGGTTAGGGTTAGGGTTAGGGTTAGGGTTCGGGTTAGGGTTCAGGTTAGGGTTAGGGTTAGGATTCGGGGTAGGGTTAGGGTTAGGGTTCGGGTTAGGTTTAGGGTTCGGGTTAGGGTTAGGGTTAGGTTTCGGGTTAGGGTTAGGGTTAGGGTTCGGGTTAGGTTTAGGGTTCGGGTTCGGGTTAGTGTTAGGGTTCGGGTTCGGGTTAGGGTTCGGGTTTGGGTTAGGGTTCGGGTTAGGTTTAGCGTTAGGGTTAGGTTTCGGGTTAGGGTTAGGGTTCGGGTTCGGGTTCAGGTTAGGGTTAGGGTTCGGTTTAGGGTTAGGGTTCGGGTTGGTGTTAGGGTTAAGTTTCGGGTTAGTGTTAGGGTTAGGGTTCGGGTTAGGGATAGGGTTCGGGTTAGGGTTCGGGTTAGGGTTAGGGTTCGGTTTAGGGTTACGGTTCGGGTTAGTGTTAGGGTTCGGGTTCGGTTTAAGGTTAGGGTTTGCGTTCGGGTTTGGGTTAGGGTTCGTGTTAGGTTTAGGGTTTGAGTTAGGGTTCGGCTTAGGGTACGGGTTAGGGTTAGGGTTAGGGTTCGGGTTCGGGTTAGGGTTCGGGTTAGGGTTAGGGTTAGGTTTCGGGTTAGGGTTAGGGTTAGGGTTCGGGTTAGGTTTATGGTTCGGGTTCGGGTTAGTGTTAGGGTTCGGGTTCGGGTTAGGGTTCGGGTTTGGGTTAGGGTTCGGGTTAGGTTTAGCGTTAGGGTTAGGTTTCGGGTTAGGGTTAGGGTTCGGGTTCGGGTTCGGGTTAGGGTTAGGGTTCGGTTTAGGGTTAGGGTTCGGGTTGGTGTTAGGGTTAAGTTTCGGGTTAGTGTTAGGGTTAGGGTTCGGGTTGGGGATAGGGTTCGGGTTAGGGTTCGGGTTAGGGTTAGGGTTCGGTTTAGGGTTACGGTTCGGGTTAGTGTTAGGGTTCGGGTTCGGTTTAAGGTTAGGGTTTGCGTTCGGGTTTGGGTTAGGGTTCGTGTTAGGTTTAGGGTTTGAGTTAGGGTTCGGCTTAGGGTACGGGTTAGGGTTAGGGTTAGGGTTCGGGTTCGGGTTAGGGTTCGGGTTCGGGTTAGGGTTCGGGTTAGTGTTAGGGTTAGGGTTAGGGTTCGGGTTAGGGTTAGGGTTCGGGTTAGGGTTAGGGTTAGGTTTCGGGTTAGGGTTAGGGTTAGGGTTTAGGGTTAGGGTTCGGGATAGAGTTCAGGTTAGGGTTCGGGTTAGGGTTAGGGTTAGGGTTCGGGTTAGGGTTCGGGTTAGGGTTCGGGGTAGGGTTAAGGGTTAGCGTTAGGGTTCGGGTTAGGGTTAGGGTTAGGGTTAGGGTTCTGGTTAGGGTTCGGGTTAGGTTTAGGGTTAGGGTGAGGGTTCGGGTTCGGGTTAGGGTTAGGGTTAGGGTTCGGGTTAGGGTTAGGGTTAGGGTTCGGGTTAGGGTTAGGATTAGGGTTAGGGTTAGGTTTTGGGTTCGGGTTAGTGTTCGGGTTAGGGTTCCGGTTAGGGTTAAGGGTTTGCGTTATTGTTCGGGTAAGGGTTAGGGTTAGGATTAGGGTTCGGGTTAGGGTTCGGGTTCGGGTTAGGGTTAGGGTTAGGGTTCGGGTTAGGGTTCGGGTTAGGGTTAGGGTTAAGGTTAGGGTTCGGGTTAGGGTTCGGGTTAGGGTTAGGGTTAGGGTAGGGTTCGGGTTAGGGTTCGGGTTAGGGTTAGGGTTAGGGTTAGGTTTCGGGTTAGGGTTCGGGTTAGGGTTAGGGTTCGGGTTAGGGCTCGGGTTAGGGTTAGGGTTCGGGTCAGGTTTTGGGTTAGGTTTAGGGTTAGGGTTAGGGTTCGGGTTAGGGTTAGGGTTAGGGTTAGGGTTCGGGTTAGGGTTAGGGTTAGGGTTCGGTTTAGGGTTAGGGTTAGGGTTAGGGTTAGGGTTAGAGTTCGGTTTAGGGTTAGGGTTAGGTTTCGGGTAAGGGTTAGGTTTAGGGTTTGGGTTAGGGTTAGGGTTAGGGTAAGGGTTCGGGTTAGGGTTCGGGTTAGGGTTAGGGTTAGGATTCGGGTTAGTGTTAGGGTTAGGGTTCGGGTTAGTGTTAGGGTTCGGGTTAGGGTTAGGGTTACGGTTCGTGTTAGGTTTAGGGTTAGGGTTCGGGTTAGGTTTAGGTTTCGGGTTCGCGTTAGGGTTAGGGTTCGGGTTCGGGTTAGGGTCGGGTTTGGGTTAGGGTTCGGGTTAGTTTTAGCGTTAGGGTTAGGGTTCGGGTTAGGGTTAGGGATGGGGTTCCGTTTCGGGTTAGGTCTAGGGTTCGGTTTAGGGTTAGGGTTCGGGTTAGGGTTAGGGTTAGGGTTCGGGTTAGGGTTAGGGTTAGGGTTAGGGTTCAGGTTAGGGTTAGGGTTCGGGTTCAGGTTAGGGTTGGGGTTCGAGTTTGGGTTAGGGTTAGGGTTCGGGTTAGGGTTCGGGTTAGATTTGCGTTTGGTTTAGGGTTACGGTTCGGGTTAGTGTTAGGGTTCGGGTTCGGTTTAGGGTTAGGATTTGGGTTCGGGTTCGGGTTAGGGTTCGGGTTAGGGTTAGGGTTTGAGTTAGGTTTCGGGTTAGGGTACGGGTTAGGGTTAGTGTTAAGGTTAGGGTTCGGGTTCGGGTTAGGGTTCGGGTTCGGGTTCGGGTTAGGGTTCGTGTTAGGGTTAGGGTTAGGGTTAGGGTTCGGGTTAGGGTTCGGGTTAGGGTTAGGGTTAGTGTTCGGGTTCGGGTTAGGGTTCGGGTTAGGGTTAGGTTTTAGTGTTAGGGTTACGGTTATGGTTAGGGTTAGGGTTAGGGGTTAGGGTTAGAGTTAGGGTTAGGGTTAGGGTTCGGGTTAGGGTTAGGGTTCGGGTCAGGGTTAGGGTTAGGTTTAGGGTTAGGGTTAGGGTTCGCGTTAGGGTTACGGTTAGGGTTAGGGTTAGGGTTCGGGTTAGGGTTAGGGTTAGGTTTCGGTTTCCGGTTAGGGTTAGGGTTAGGGTTAGAGTTCGGTTTAGGGTTAGGGTTAGGGTTCGGGTTAGGGTTAGGGTTAGGGTTTGGGTTAGGGTTAGGTTTAGGGTTCGGGTTAGGGTTCAGGTTAGGGTTAGGGTTAGGATTCGGGTTAGGGTTAGGGTTAGGGTTCGGGTTAGGGTTAGGGTTCGGGTTAGGGTTAGGGTTAGGATTCGGGTTAGGTTTAGGGTTAGGGTTAGGGTTCATTTTAGGGTTACGGTTCGGGTTAATGTTAGGGTTCGGGTTCGGTTTAGGGTTAAGGTTTGCGTTCGGGTTCGGGTTAGAGTTCGTGTTAGGTTTAGGGTTTGAGTTAGGGTTCGGGTTAGGGTACGGGTTAGGGTTAGGGTTAGGGTTAGGATTAGGGTTCGGGGTCGGATTAGGGTTCGGGTTCGGGTTAGGTTTCGCGTTAGGGTTAGGGTTAGGGTTAGGGTTCGGGTTAGGTTTAGGGTTCGGGTTCGGGTTAGGGTTAGGGTTAGGTTTCGGTTTAGGGTTAGGGTTAGGGTTTAGGGTTAGGGTTCGGGTTAGAGTTCGGGTTAGGGTTCGGGTTAGGGTTAGGGTTAGGGTTCGGGTTAGGGTTCGGGGTAGGGTTAAGGGTTAGCGTTAGGGTTCGGGTTAGGGTTAGGGTTAGGGTTAGGGTTCTGGTTAGTGTTCGGGTTAGGTTTAGGTTTAGGGTTAGCGTTCGGGTTCGGGTTAGGGTTAGGGTTAGGGTTCGAGTTAGGGTTAGGGTTAGGGTTCGGTTTAGGGTTAGGGTTAGGGTTCGAGTTAGGGTTAGGGATAGGTTTCGGGTAAGGGTTAGGGGTTAGGGTTATGGTTAGGTTTAGGTTTAGGGTTCGGGTTAGGGTTAGGGTTAGGGTTCGGGTAAGGGTTAGGTTTAGGGTTTGGGTTAGGGTTAGGGTTAGGGTTAGGGTTCGGGTTAGGGTTAGGGTAGGTTTCGGTTTCCGGTTAGGGTTAGGGTTAGAGTTAGAGTTCGGTTTAGGGTTAGGGTTAGGGTTCGGGTTAGGGTTAGGATTAGGGTAGGGTTCGGGTTAGGGTTCGGGTTAGGGTTCGGGGTAGGGTTAAGGGTTAGCGTTAGGGTTCGGGTTAGGGTTAGGGTTAGAGTTAGGGTTCTGGTTAGGGTTCGGGTTAGGTTTAGGGTTAGGGTTAGGGTTCGGGTTCGGGTTCGGGTTAGGGTTAGGGTTCGAGTTAGGGTTAGGGTTAGGGTTCGGTTTAGGGTTAGGGTTAGGGTTCGATTTAGGGTTAGTGATAGGTTTCGGGTAAGGGTTAGGGGTTAGGGTTAGGGTTAGGGCTAGGTTTAGGGTTCGGGTTAGGGTTAGGGTTAGGGTTCGGGTTAGGGTTAGCGTTAGGGTTAGCGTTAGTGATAGGGTTAGGGTTAAGTTTTAGGGTTAGGGTTACGGTTACGTTTAGGGTTATGGTTAGGGTTAGGGTTAGGGTTCGGTTTAGGGTTGGCGTTAGGGTTAGGGTTCGGGTTAGGGTTAGGGTTAGGGTTAGGGTTCGGGTTAGGGTTAGGGTTAGGGTTAGGGTTAGGGTTAGTTTTCGGGTTGGGTTTCGGGTTAGGGTTAGGTTTAGGGTTAGGGTTAGGATTAGGTTTAGGGTTAGGTTTCGGATTAGGGTTAGGGTTAGGGTTTGTGTTAGGGTTCAGGTTAGGGTTAGGGTTAGGGTTCGAGTTAGGGTTAGGTTTCGGGTTAGGGTTAGGGGTTAGGCTTAGGGTTAGGGTTAGGGTTAGGGTTCGGGATAGGGTTAGGGTTAGGGTTAGGTTTAGTTTTAGGGTTAGGTTTCGGGTTAGGGTTAGGGTTAGGGTTAGTGTTTGGGTTCAGGTGAGGGTTAGGGTTAGGGATCGAGTTAGGGTTAGGTTTCGGGTTAGGGTTAGGGTTAGGGTTATGGTTAGGGTTCGGTTTAGGGTTAGCGTTAGGGTTAGGGTTAGGGTTAGGTTTTAGTGTTAGGGTTACGGTTAGGGTTAGGGTTAGGGTTAGGGGTTAGGGTTAGGTTTAGGGTTAGGGTTAGTGTTCGGGTTAGGGTTAGGGTTCGTGTCAGGGTTAGGGTAGGTTTAGGGTTAGGTTTAGGTTTCGCGTTAGGGTTAGGGTTAGGGTTAGGGTTAGGTTTCGGGTTAGGGTTAGGGTTAGGGTTCGGTTTAGGGTTAGGGTTAGGTTTAGGGTTAGAGTTCGGTTTAGGGCTAGGGTTAGGGTTCGGGTTAGGGTTAGGTTTAGGGTTTGGGTTAGGGTTAGGGTTAGGGTTAGGTTTCGGGTTAGGGTTCAGGTTAGGGTTAGGGTTAGGATTCGGGGTAGGGTTAGGGTTAGGGTTCGGGTTAGGGTTAGGGTTCGGGTTAGGGTTAGGGTTAGGTTTCGGGTTAGGGTTAGGGTTAGGGTTCGGGTTAGGTTTAGGGTTCGGGTTCGGGTTAGTGTTAGGGTTCGGGTTCGGGTTAGGGTTCGGGTTTGGGTTAGGGTTCGGGTTAGGTTTAGCGTTAGGGTTAGGTTTCGGGTTAGGGTTAGGGTTCGGGTTCGGGTTCGGGTTAGGGTTAGGGTTCGGTTTAGGGTTAGGGTTCGGGTTGGTGTTAGGGTTAAGTTTCGGGTTAGTGTTAGGGTTAGGGTTCGGGTTAGGGATAGGGTTCGGGTTAGGGTTCGGGTTAGGGTTAGGGTTCGGTTTAGGGTTACTGTTCGGGTTAGTGTTAGGGTTCGGGTTCGGTTTAAGGTTAGGGTTTGTGTTCGGGTTTGGGTTAGGGTTCGTGTTAGGTTTAGGGTTTGAGTTAGGGTTCGGCTTAGGGTATGGGTTAGGGTTAGGGTTAGGATTAGGGTTCGGGTTCGGGTTAGGGTTCGGGTTCGGGTTAGGGTTCGGGTTAGTGTTAGGGTTAGGGTTAGGGTTCGGGTTAGGGTTACGGTTCGGGTTAGGGTTAGGGTTAGGTTTCGTGTTAGGGTTAGGGTTAGGGTTTAGGGTTAGGGTTCGGGATAGAGTTCAGGTTAGGGTTCGGTTTAGGGTTAGGGTTAGGGTTCGGGTTAGGGTTCGGGTTAGGGTTCGGGGTAGGGTTAAGGGTTAGCGTTAGGGTTCGGGTTAGGGTTAGGGTTAGGGTTAGGGTTCTGGTTAGGGTTCGGGTTAGGTTTAGGGTTAGGGTTAGGGTTCGGGTTCGGGTTAGGGTTAGGGTTAGGGTTCGGGTTCGGGTTAGGGTTAGGGTTCGGGTTAGGGTTAGGATTAGGGTTAGGGTTAGGTTTTGGGTTCGGGTTAGTGTTCGGGTTAGGGTTCGGGTTAGGGTTAAGGGTTAGCGTTATTGTTCGGGTAAGGGTTAGGGTTAGGATTAGGGTTCGGGTTAGGGTTCGTGTTCGGGTTAGGGTTAGGGTTAGGGTTCGGGTTAGGGTTCGGGTTAGGGTTCGGGTTAGGGTTAGGGTTAGGGTTCGGGTTAGGGTTCGGGTTAGGGTTAGGGTTAGGGTTAGGTTTCGGGTTAGGGTTCGGGTTAGGGTTAGGGTTCGGGTTAGGGCTCGGGTCATGGTTAGGGTTCGGGTCAGGTTTCGGGTTAGGTTTAGGGTTAGGGTTACGGTTCGGGTTAGGGTTAGGGTTAGGGTTAGGGTTCGGGTTAGGGTTAGGGTTAGGGTTCGGTTTAGGGTTAGGGTTAGGGTTAGGGTTAGAGTTCGGTTTAGGGTTAGGGTTAGGGTTCGGGTAAGGGTTAGGTTTAGGGTTTGGGTTAGGGTTAGGGTTAGGGTAAGGGTTCGGGTTAGGGTTCGGGTTAGGGTTAGGGTTAGGATTCGGGTTAGTGTTAGGGTTAGGGTTCGGGTTAGGGTTAGGGTTCGGGTTAGGGTTAGGGTTACGGTTCGTGTTAGGTTTAGGGTTAGGGTTCGGGTTAGGTTTAGGTTTCGGGTTCGCGTTAGGGTTAGGGTTCGGGTTCGGGTTAGGGTCGGGTTTGGGTTAGGGTTCGGGTTAGTTTTAGCGTTAGGGTTAGGGTTCGGGTTAGGGTTAGGGATGGGGTTCGGTTTCGGGTTAGGTCTAGGGTTCGGTTTAGGGTTAGGGTTCGGGTTAGGGTTAGGGTTAGGGTTCGGGTTAGGGTTAGGGTTAGGGTTCAGGTTAGGGTTAGGGTTCGGGTTCAGGTTAGGGTTGGGGTTCGAGTTTGGGTTAGGGTTCGGGTTCGGGTTAGGGTTAGGTTTCGGGTTATGGTTCATTTTAGGGTTACGGATCGGGTAAGTGTTAGGGTTCGGGTTCGGTTTAGGGTTAGGGTTTGCGTTCGGGTTCGGGTTATGGTTCGTGTTAGGTTTAGGGTTTGAGTTAGGGTTCGGGGTATGGTACGGGTTTGGGTTAGGGTTAGGGTTAGGATTAGGGTTCGGGTTCGGGTTAGGGTTCGGGTTCGGGTTAGGGTTCGGGTTAGGTTTCGGGTTAGGTTTAGGGTTAGGGTTTAGGGTTAGGGTTCGGGTTAGAGTTCGGGTTAGGGTTCGGGTTAGGGTTAGGGTTAGGTTAGGGTTCTGGTTAGGGTTCGGGTTAGGGTTAGGGTTAGGGTTAGGGTTCGGGTTAGGTTTAGGGATCGGGTTCGGGTTAGGGTTAGGGTTAGGTTTCGGGTTAGGGTTAGGGTTAGGGTTTAGGGTTAGGGTTCATGTTAGAGTTCGGGTTAGGGTTCGGGTTAGGGTTAGGGTTAGGGTAGGGTTCGGGTTAGGGTTCGGGTTAGGGTTCGGGGTAGGGTTAAGGGTTAGCGTTAGGGTTCGGGTTAGGGTTAGGGTTAGGGTTAGGGTTCTGGTTAGGGTTCGGGTTAGGTTTAGGGTTAGGGTTAGGGTTCGGGTTCGGGTTCGGGTTAGGGTTAGTGTTCGAGTTAGGGTTAGGGTTAGGGTTCGGTTTAGGGTTAGGGTTAGGGTTCGAGTTAGGGTTAGGGATAGGTTTCGGGTAAGGGTTAGGGGTTAGGGTTAGGGTTAGGGCTAGGTTTAGGGTTCGGGTTAGGGTTAGGGTTAGGGTTCGGGTTAGGGTTAGCGTTAGGGTTAGCGTTAGTGATAGGGTTAGGGTTAAGTTTTAGGGTTAGGGTTACGGTTACGTTTAGGGTTATGGTTAGGGTTAGGGTTAGGGTTAGGGTTCGGTTTAGGGTTGGCGTTAGGGTTAGGGTTCGGGTTAGGGTTAGGGTTAGGGTTAGGGTTCGGGTTAGGGTTAGGGTTAGGGTTAGGGTTAGTTTTCGGGTTGGGTTTCGGGTTAGGGTTAGGTTTAGGGTTAGGGTTAGGATTAGGTTTAGGGTTAGGTTTCGGATTAGGGTTAGGGTTAGGGTTTGTGTTAGGGTTCAGGTTAGGGTTAGGGTTAGGGTTCGAGTTAGGGTTAGGTTTCGGGTTAGGGTTAGGGGTTAGGCTTAGGGTTAGGGTTAGGGTTAGGGTTCGGGATAGGGTTAGGGTTAGGGTTAGGTTTAGTTTTAGGGTTAGGTTTCGGGTTAGGGTTAGGGTTAGGGTTAGTGTTTGGGTTCAGGTGAGGGTTAGGGTTAGGGATCGAGTTAGGGTTAGGTTTCGGGTTAGGGTTAGGGTTAGGGTTATGGTTAGGGTTCGGTTTAGGGTTAGCGTTAGGGTTAGGGTTAGGGTTAGGTTTTAGTGTTAGGGTTACGGTTAGGGTTAGGGTTAGGGTTAGGGGTTAGGGTTAGGTTTAGGGTTAGGGTTAGTGTTCGGGTTAGGGTTAGGGTTCGTGTCAGGGTTAGGGTAGGTTTAGGGTTAGGTTTAGGTTTCGCGTTAGGGTTAGGGTTAGGGTTAGGGTTAGGGTTAGGGTTAGGTTTCGGGTTAGGGTTAGGGTTAGGGTTCGGTTTAGGGTTAGGGTTAGGGTTAGGGTTAGAGTTCGGTTTAGGGCTAGGGTTAGGGTTCGGGTTAGGGTTAGGTTTAGGGTTTGGGTTAGGGTTAGGGTTAGGGTTAGGGTTCGGGTTAGGGTTCAGGTTAGGGTTAGGGTTAGGATTCGGGGTAGGGTTAGGGTTAGGGTTCGGGTTAGGGTTAGGGTTCGGGTTAGGGTTAGGGTTAGGTTTCGGGTTAGGGTTAGGGTTAGGGTTCGGGTTAGGTTTAGGGTTCGGGTTCGGGTTAGTGTTAGGGTTCGGGTTCGGGTTAGGGTTCGGGTTTGGGTTAGGGTTCGGGTTAGGTTTAGCGTTAGGGTTAGGTTTCGGGTTAGGGTTAGGGTTCGGGTTCGGGATCGGGTTAGGGTTAGGGTTCGGTTTAGGGTTAGGGTTCGGGTTGATGTTAGGGTTAAGTTTCGGGTTAGTGTTAGGGTTAGGGTTCGGGTTAGGGATAGGGTTCGGGTTAGGGTTCGGGTTAGGGTTAGGGTTCGGTTTAGGGTTACTGTTCGGGTTAGTGTTAGGGTTCGGGTTCGGTTTAAGGTTAGGGTTTGCGTTCGGGTTTGGGTTAGGGTTCGTGTTAGGTTTAGGGTTTGAGTTAGGGTTCGGCTTAGGGTACGGGTTAGGGTTAGGGTTAGGATTAGGGTTCGGGTTCGGGTTAGGGTTCGGGTTCGGTTTAGGGTTCGGGTTAGTGTTAGGGTTAGGGTTAGTGTTCGGGTTAGGGTTACGGTTCGGGTTAGGGTTAGGGTTAGGTTTCGGGTTAGGGTTAGGGTTAGGGTTTAGGGTTAGGGTTCGGGATAGAGTTCAGGTTAGGGTTCGGGTTAGGGTTAGGGTTAGGGTTCGGGTTAGGGTTCGGGGTAAGGATAAGGGTTAGCGTTAGGGTTCGGGTTAGGGTTAGGGTTAGGGTTAGGGTTCTGGTTAGGGTTCGGGTTAGGTTTAGGGTTAGGGTTAGGGTTCGGGTTCGGGTTAGGGTTAGGGTTAGGGTTCGGGTTAGGGTTAGGGTTAGGGTTCGGGTTAGGGTTAGGATTAGGGTTAGGGTTAGGTTTTGGGTTCGGGTTAGTGTTCGGGTTAGGGTTCGGGTTAGGGTTAAGGGTTAGCGTTATTGTTCGGGTAAGGGTTAGGGTTAGGATTAGGGTTCGGGTTAGGGTTCGGGTTCGGGTTAGGGTTAGGGTTAGGGTTCGGGTTAGGGTTCGGGTTAGGGTTCGGGTTAGGGTTAGGGTTAGGGTTAGGGTTCGGGTTAGGGTTCGGGTTAGGGTTAGGGTTAGGGTTAGGTTTCAGGTTAGGGTTCGGGTTAGGGTTAGGGTTCGGGTTAGGGCTCGGGTTAGGGTTAGGGTTCGGGTCAGGTTTCGGGTTAGGTTTAGGGTTAGGGTTAGGGTTCGGGTTAGGGTTAGGGTTAGGGTTAGGGTTCGGGTTAGGGTTAGGGTTAGGGTTCGGTTTAGGGTTAGGGTTAGCGTTAGTGTTAGGGTTAGAGTTCGGTTTAGGGTTAGGGTTAGGGTTCGGGTAAGGGTTAGGTTTAGGGTTTGGGTTAGGGTTAGGGTTAGGGTAAAGGTTCGGGTTAGGGTTCGGGTTAGGGTTAGGGTTAGGATTCGGGTTAGTGTTAGGGTTAGGGTTCGGGTTAGGGTTAGGGTTCGGGTTAGGGTTAGGGTTACGGTTCGTGTTAGGTTTAGGGTTAGGGTTCGGGTTAGGTTTAGGTTTCGGGTTCGCGTTAGGGTTAGGGTTCGGGTTCGGGTTAGGGTCGGGTTTGGGTTAGGGTTCGGGTTAGTTTTAGCGTTAGGGTTAGGGTTCGGGTTACGGTTAGGGATGGGGTTCGGTTTCGGGTTAGGTCTAGGGTTCGGTTTAGGGTTAGGGTTCGGGTTAGGGTTAGGGTTAGGGTTCGGGTTAGGGTTAGGGTTAGGGTTCAGGTTAGGGTTAGGGTTCGGGTTCAGGTTAGGGTTGGGGTTCGAGTTTGGGTTAGGGTTAGGGTTCGGGTTAGGGTTCGGTTTAGATTTGCGTTTGGTTTAGGGTTACGGTTCGGGTTAGTGTTAGGGTTCGGGTTCGGTTTAGGGTTAGGGTTTGGGTTCGGGTTCGGGTTAGGGTTCGGGTTAGGGTTAGGGTTTGAGTTAGGTTTCGGGTTAGGGTACGGGTTAGGGTTAGTGTTAAGGTTAGGGTTCGGGTTCGGGTTAGGGTTCGGGTTCGGGTTCGGGTTAGGGTTCGTGTTAGGGTTAGGGTTAGGGTTAGGGTTCGGGTTAGGGTTCGGGTTAGGGTTAGGGTTAGGGTTAGTGTTCGGGTTCGGGTTAGGGTTCGGGTTAGGGTTAGGTTTTAGTGTTAGGGTTACGGTTATGGTTAGGGTTAGGGTTAGGGGTTAGGGTTAGAGTTAGGGTTAGGGTTAGGGTTCGGGTTAGGGTTAGGGTTCGGGTCATGGTTAGGGTTAGGTTTAGGGTTAGGGTTAGGGTTCGCGTTAGGGTTACGGTTAGGGTTAGGGTTAGGGTTCGGGTTAGGGTTAGGGTTAGGTTTCGGTTTCCGGTTAGGGTTAGGGTTAGGGTTAGAGTTCGGTTTAGGGTTAGGGTGAGGGTTCGGGTTAGGGTTAGGGTTAGGGTTTGGGTTAGGGTTAGGTTTAGGGTTCGGGTTAGGGTTCAGGTTAGGGTTAGGGTTAGGATTCGGGTTAGGGTTAGGGTTAGGGTTCGGGTTAGGGTTAGGGTTCGGGTTAGGGTTAGGGTTAGGATTCCGGTTAGGTTTAGGGTTAGGGTTAGGGTTCATTTTAGGGTTACGGTTCGGGTTAGTGTTAGGGTTCGGGTTCGGTTTAGGGTTAAGGTTTGCGTTTGGGTTCGGGTTAGAGTTCGTGTTAGGTTTAGGGTTTGAGTTAGGGTTCGGGTTAGGGTACGGGTTAGGGTTAGGGTTAGGGTTAGGATTAGGGTTTGGGGTCGGATTAGGGTTCGGGTTCGGGTTAGGTTTCGGGTTAGGGTTAGGGTTAGGGTTAGGGTTCGGGTTAGGTTTAGGGTTCGGGTTCGGGTTAGGGTTAGGGTTAGGTTTCGGTTTAGGGTTAGGGTTAGGGTTTAGGGTTAGGGTTCGGGTTAGAGTTCGGGTTAGGGTTCGGGTTAGGGTTAGGGTTAGGGTTCGGGTTAGGGTTCGGGGTAGGGTTAAGGGTTAGCGTTAGGGTTCGGGTTAGGGTTAGGGTTAGGGTTAGGGTTCTGGTTAGTGTTCGGGTTAGGTTTAGGGTTAGGGTTAGCGTTCGGGTTCGGGTTAGGGTTAGGGTTAGGGTTCGAGTTAGGGTTAGGGTTAGGGTTCGGTTTAGGGTTAGGGTTAGGGTTCGAGTTAGGGTTAGGGATAGGTTTCGGGTAAGGGTTAGGGGTTAGGGTTATGGTTAGGTTTAGGTTTAGGGTTCGGGTTAGGGTTAGGGTTAGGGTTCGGGTTAGGGTTAGGGTTCGGGTCAGGGTTAGGGTTAGGGTTAGGGTTAGGGTTCGGGTTAGGGTTAGGGTTAGGTTTCGGTTTCCGGTTAGGGTTAGGGTTAGGGTTAGAGTTCGGTTTAGGGTTAGGGTTAGGGTTCGGGTTAGGGTTAGGGTTAGGGTTTGGGTTAGGGTTAGGGTTAGGGTTAGGGTTCGGGTTAGGATTCAGGTTAGGGTTAGGGTTAGGATTCGGGGTAGGGTTAGGGTTAGGGTTCGGGTTAGGGTTAGGTTTAGGGTTTGGGTTAGGGTTAGGGTTAGGGTTAGGGTTCGGGTTAGGGTTCAGGTTAGGGTTAGGGTTAGGATTCGGGGTAGGGTTAGGGTTAGGGTTCGGGTTAGGGTTAGGGTTCGGGTTAGGGTTAGGGTTAGGTTTCGGGTTAGGGTTAGGGTTAGGGTTCGGGTTAGGTTTAGGGTTCGGGTTCGGGTTAGTGTTAGGGTTCGGGTTCGGGTTAGGGTTCGGGTTTGGGTTAGGGTTCGGGTTAGGTTTAGCGTTAGGGTTAGGTTTCGGGTTAGGGTTAGGGTTCGGGTTCGGGTTCGGGTTAGGGTTAGGGTTCGGTTTAGGGTTAGGGTTCGGGTTGGTGTTAGGGTTAAGTTTCGGATTAGTGTTAGGGTTAGGGTTCGGGTTAGGGATAGGGTTCGGGATAGGGTTCGGGTTAGGGTTAGGGTTCGGTTTAGGGTTACGGTTCGGGTTAGTGTTAGGGTTCGGGTTCGGTTTAAGGTTAGGGTTTGCGTTCGGGTTTGGGTTAGGGTTCGTGTTAGGTTTAGGGTTTGAGTTAGGGTTCGGCTTAGGGTACGGGTTAGGGTTAGGGTTAGGGTTCGGGTTCGGGTTAGGGTTCGGGTTAGG
>JAVLSZ010000034.1:8265000-8277500 GCA_032313775.1 Urocyon cinereoargenteus
GGTTTCGGGTTAGGGTTAGGGTTCAGGTTCGGGTTCGGGTTAGGGTTAGGGTTCGGGTTAGGGTTAGGTTTCGGGTTGTTGTTAGGGTTAAGTTTCGTGTTAGTGTTAGGGTTAGGGTTCGGGTTAGGGATAGGGTTCGGGTTAGGGTTCAGGTTAGGGTTAGGGTTCGGTTTAGGGTTACGGTTCGGGTTAGTGTTAGGGTTCGGGTTCGGTTTAAGGTTAGGGTTTGCGTTCGGGTTTGGGTTAGGGTTCGTGTTAGGTTTAGGGTTTGAGTTAGGGTTCGGGTTAGGGTACGGGTTAGGGTTAGGGTTAGGATTAGGGTTCGGGTTCGGTTTAGGGTTCGGGTTCGGGTTAGGGTTCGGGTTAGTGTTAGGGTTAGGGATAGGGTTCGGGTTAGGGTTAGGGTTCGGGTTAGGTTTAGGGTTAGGTTTCGGGTTAGGGTTAGGGTTAGGGTATAGGGTTAGGGTTCGGGATAGAGTTCAGGTTAGGGTTCGGGTTAGGGTTAGGGTTAGGGTTCGGGTTAGGGTTCGGGTTAGGGTTCGGGGTAGGGTTAAGGGTTAGCGTTAGGGTTCGGGTTAGGTTAGGGTTAGGGTTAGGGTTCTGGTTAGGGTTCGGGTTAGGTTTAGGGTTAGGGTTAGGGTTCGGGTTCGGGTTAGGGTTAGGGTTAGGGTTCGGGTTAGGGTTAGGTTTAGGGTTTGGGTTAGGGTTAGGGTTAGGGTTAGGGTTCGGGTTAGGGTTCAGGTTAGGGTTAGGGTTAGGATTCGGGGTAGGGTTAGGGTTAGGGTTCGGGTTAGGGTTAGGGTTCGGGTTAGGGTTAGGGTTAGGTTTCGGGTTAGGGTTAGGGTTAGGGTTCGGGTTAGGTTTAGGGTTCGGGTTCGGGTTAGTGTTAGGGTTCGGGTTCGGGTTAGGTTTCGGGTTTGGGTTAGGGTTCGGGTTAGGTTTAGCGTTAGGGTTAGGTTTCGGGTTAGGGTTAGGGTTCGGGTTCGGGTTCGGGTTAGGGTTAGGGTTCGGGTTAGGGTTAGGGTTCGGGTTGGTGTTAGGGTTAAGTTTCGGGTTAGTGTTAGGGTTAGGGTTCGGGTTAGGGATAGGGTTCGGGTTAGGGTTCGGGTTAGGGTTAGGGTTCGGTTTAGGGTTACGGTTCGGGTTAGTGTTAGGGTTCGGGTTCGGTTTAAGGTTAGGGTTTGCGTTCGGGTTTGGGTTAGGGTTCGTGTTAGGTTTAGGGTTTGAGTTAGGGTTCGGGTTAGGGTACGGGTTAGGGTTAGGTTTAGGATTAGGGTTCGGGTTCGGGTTAGGGTTCGGGTTCGGGTTAGGGTTCGGGTTAGTGTTAGGGTTAGGATTAGGGTTCGGGTTAGGGTTAGGGTTCGGGTTAGGGTTAGGGTTAGGTTTCGGGTTAGTGTTAGGGTTACGGTTTAGGGTTAGGGTTAGGGTTCGGGATAGAGTTCAGGTTAGGGTTCGGGTTAGGGTTAGGGTTAGGGTTCGGGTTAGGGTTCGGGTTAGGGTTCGTGGTAGGGTTAAGGGTTAGCGTTAGGGTTCGGGTTAGGGTTAGGGTTAGGGTTAGGGTTCTGGTTAGGGTTCGGGTTAGGTTTAGGGTTAGGGTTAGGGTTCGGGTTCGGGTTAGGGTTAGGGTTAGGGTTCGGGTTAGGGTTAGGGTTAGGGTTCGGGTTAGGTTTAGGGTTAGGGTTAGGGTTAGGTTTTGGGTTCGGGTTAGTGTTCGGGTTAGGGTTCGGGTTAGGGTTAAGGGTTAGCGTTATTGTTCGGGTAGGGGTTAGGGTTAGGATCAGGGTTCGGGTTAGGGTTCGGGTTCGGGTTAGGGTTAGGGTTAGGGTTCGGGTTAGGGTTCGGGTTAGGGTTAGGGTTAAGGTTAGGGTTCGGGTTAGGGTTCGGGTTAGGGTTAGGGTTAGGGTTCGGGTTAGGGTTCGGGTTAGGGTTAGGGTTAGGGTTAGGGTTCGGGTTAGGGTTCGGGTTAGGGTTAGGGTTCGGGTTAGGGCTCGGGTTAGGGTTAGGTTTCGGGTCAGGTTTCGGGTTAGGTTTAGGGTTAGGGTTAGGGTTCGGGTTAGGGTTAGGGTTAGGGTTAGGGTTCGGGTTAGGGTTAGGGTTAGGGTTCGGTTTAGGGTTAGGGTTAGGGTTAGGGTTAGGGTTAGGGTTAGAGTTCGGTTTAGGGTTAGGGTTAGGGTTCGGGTAAGGGTTAGGTTTAGGGTTTGGGTTAGGGTTAGGGTTAGGGTAAGGGTTCGGGTTAGGGTTCAGGTTAGGGTTAGGGTTAGGATTCGGGTTAGTGTTAGGGTTAGGGTTCGGGTTAGGGTTAGGGTTCGGGTTAGGGTTAGGGTTACGGTTCGTGTTAGGTTTAGGGTTAGGGTTCGGGTTAGGTTTAGGTTTCGGGTTCGCGTTAGGGTTAGGGTTCGGGTTCGGGTTAGGGTCGGGTTTGGGTTTGGGTTCGGGTTAGTTTTAGCGTTAGGGTTAGGGTTCGGGTTAGGGTTAGGGATCGGGTTCGGTTTCGGGTTAGGTCTAGGGTTCGGTTTAGGGTTAGGGTTCGGGTTAGGGTTAGGGTTAGGGTTCGGGTTAGGGTTAGGGTTAGGGTTCAGGTTAGGGTTAGGGTTCGGGTTCGGGTTAGGGTTGGGGTTCGAGTTTGGGTTAGGGTTAGGGTTCGGGTTAGGGTTCGGGTTAGATTTGCGTTTGGTTTAGGGTTACGGTTCGGGTTAGTGTTAGGGTTCGGGTTCGGTTTAGGGTTAGGGTTTGGGTTCGGGTTCGGGTTAGGGTTCGGGTTAGGGTTAGGGTTTGAGTTAGGTTTCGGGTTAGGGTACGGGTTAGGGTTAGTGTTAAGGTTAATGTTCGGGTTCGGGTTAGGGTTCGTGTTAGGGTTAGGGTTAGGGTGAGGTTTCGGGTTAGGGTTCGGGTTAGGGTTAGGGTTAGGGTTAGTGTTCGGGTTCGGGTTAGGGTTCGGGTTAGGGTTAGGTTTTAGTGTTAGGGTTACGGTTATGGTTAGGGTTAGGGTTAGGGGTTAGGGTTAGAGTTAGGGTTAGGGTTAGGGTTCGGGTTAGGGTTAGGGTTCGGGTCAGGTTTAGGGTTAGGGTTAGGGTTCGCGTTAGGGTTACGGTTAGGGTTAGGGTTAGGGTTAGGGTTCGGGTTAGGTTTCGGTTTCCGGTTAGGGTTAGGGTTAGGGTTAGAGTTCGGTTTAGGGTTAGGGTTAGGGTTCGGGTTAGGGTTAGGGTTAGGGTTTGGGTTAGGGTTAGGTTTAGGGTTCGGGTTAGGGTTCAGGTTAGGGTTAGGGTTAGGATTCGGGTTAGGGTTAGGGTTAGGGTTCGGGTTAGGGTTAGGGTTCGGGTTAGGGTTAGGGTTAGGATTCGGGTTAGGTTTAGGGTTAGGGTTAGGGTTCATTTTAGGGTTACGGTTCGGGTTAGTGTTAGGGTTCGTGTTCGGTTTAGGGTTAAGGTTTGCGTTCGGGTTCGGGTTAGGGTTCGTGTTAGGTTTAGGGTTTGAGTTAGGGTTCGGGTTAGGGTACGGGTTAGGGTTAGGGTTAGGGTTAGGATTAGGGTTCGGGGTCGGATTAGGGTTCGGGTTCGGGTTAGGTTTCGGGTTAGGGTTAGGGTTAGGGTTAGGGTTCGGGTTAGGTTTAGGGTTCGGGTTCGGGTTAGGGTTAGGGTTAGGTTTCGGTTTAGGGTTAGGTTAGGGTTTAGGGTTAGGGTTCGGGTTAGAGTTCGGGTTAGGGTTCGGGTTAGGGTTAGGGTTAGGGTTCGGGTTAGGGATCGGGTTAGGGTTCGGGGTAGGGTTAAGGGTTAGCGTTAGGGTTCGGGTTAGGGTTAGGGTTAGGTTTAGGGTTCTGGTTAGTGTTCGGGTTAGGTTTAGGGTTAGGGTTAGCGTTCGGGTTCGGGTTAGGGTTAGGGTTAGGGTTCGAGTTAGGGTTAGGGTTAGGGTTCGGTTTAGGGTTAGGGTTAGGGTTCGAGTTAGGGTTAGGGATAGGTTTCGGGTAAGTGTTAGGGGTTAGGGTTATGGTTAGGTTTAGGTTTAGGGTTCGGGTTAGGGTTAGGGTTAGGGTTCGGGTTAGGGTTAGGGTTCGGGTCAGGGTTAGGGTTAGGGTTAGGGTTAGGGTTCGGGTTAGGGTTAGGGTTAGGTTTCGGTTTCCGGTTAGGGTTAGGGTTAGGGTTAGAGTTCGGTTTAGGGTTAGGGTTAGGGTTCGGGTTAGGGTTAGGGTTAGGGATTGGGTTAGGGTTAGGGTTAGGGTTCGGGTTAGGGTTAGGGTTCGGGTTCGGGTTAGGGTTAGGTTTCGGGTTAGGGTTCATTTTAGGGTTACGGATCGGGTAAGTGTTAGGGTTCGGGTTCGGTTTAGGGTTAGGGTTTGCGTTCGGGTTCGGGTTAGGTTTCGTGTTAGGTTTAGGGTTTGAGTTAGGGTTCGTGGTATGGTACGGGTTAGGGTTAGGGTTAGGGTTAGGATTAGGGTTCGGGTTCGGGTTAAGGTTCGGGTTCGGTTAGGGTTCGGGTTAGGGTTAGGGTTAGGGTTCGGGTTAGGTTTAGGGTTCGGGTTCAGGTTAGGGTTAGGGTTAGGTTTCGGGTTAGGGTTAGGGTTTAGGGTTAGGGTTCGGGTTAGAGTTCGGGTTAGGGTTCGGGTTCGGGTTAGGGTTAGGGTTAGGGTTCGGGTTAGGGATCGGGTTAGGGTTCGGGGTAGGGTTAAAGGTTAGCGTTAGGGTTCGGGTTAGGGTTAGGGTTAGGGTTCTGGTTAGTGTTCGGGTTAGGTTTAGGGTTAGGGTTAGCGTTCGGGTTCGGGTTAGGGTTAGGGTTAGGGTTCGAGTTAGGGTTAGGGTTAGGGTTCGGTTTAGGGTTAGGGTTAGGGTTCGAGTTAGGGTTAGGGATAGGTTTCGGGTAAGTGTTAGGGGTTAGGGTTAGGGTTAGGGTTAGGTTTAGGGTTCGGGTTAGGGTTAGCGTTAGGGTTCGGGTTAGGGTTAGCGTTAGGGTTAGCATTAGTGGTAGGGTTAGGGTTAAGTTTTAGGGTTAGGGTTACGGTTACGTTTAGGGTTAGGGTTAGGTTTAGGGTTAGGGTTCGGTTTAGGGTTGGGGTTAGGGTTAGGGTTCGGGTTAGGGTTCGGGTTAGGGTTAGGGTTAGGGTTAGGGTTCGGGTTAGGTTTCAGGTTAGGGTTAGGGTTAGGGTTCGGTTTAGGGTTCGGGTTAGGGTTAGGGTTAGGGTTATGGTTAGGGTTAGGGTTCGGGTCAGTTTTCGGGTTAGGTTTAGGGTTAGGGTTAGGGTTCGGGTTAGGGTTAGGGTTAGGTTTAGGGTTCGGGTTAGTGTTAGGGTTAGGGTTCGGTTTAGGGTTAGGGTTAGGGTTAGGGTTAGGGTCAGGGTTAGGGTTAGAGTTCGGTTTAGGGTTAGGGTTAGGGTTCGGGTTAGGGTTAGGTTTAGGGTTTGTGTTAGGGTTAGGGTTAGGGTAAGGGTTCGGGTTAGGGTTCGGGTTAGGGTTACGGTTAGGATTCGGGTTAGTGTTAGGGTTAGGTTTCTGGTTAGGGTTAGGGTTCGGGTTAGGGTTAGGGTTACGGTTCGTGTTAGGTTTAGGGTTAGGTTTAGGGTTCGGGTTAGGGTTAGGGTTAGGGTTCGGGTTAGGGTTAGCGTTAGGGTTAGCATTAGTGATAGGGTTAGGGTTAAGTTTTAGGGTTAGGGTTACGGTTACGTTTAGGGTTAGGGTTAGGGTTAGGTTTAGGGTTCGGTTTAGGGTTGGGGTTAGGGTTAGGGTTCGGGTTAGGGTTAGGGTTAGGGTTAGGGTTCGGGTTAGGGTTAGGGTTAGGGTTAGGGTTAGGTTTTAGGGTTAGGGTTAGACTTAGGGTTAGGGTTAGGGTTAGGTGTTAGGGTTAGGCTTAGGGTTAGGGTTAGGGTTCGGGTTAGGGTTAGGGTTCTGGTTACGGTTAAGGTTAGGGTTCGGGTTAGGGTTAGTGTTAGGGTTATGGTTCGGGTTAGGCTTAGGGTTAGGGTTCGCGTTAGGGTTTGGTTTAGGGTTAGGGTTCGGGTTCGGGTTAGGGTTAGGGTTAGGGTTAGGGTTCGGGTTAGGGTTCGGGTTAGGGTTAGGGTTCGGGTTAGGGTTAGGTTTAGGGTTAGAGTTAGGGTTAGGTTTAGGGTTCGGGTTAGGGTTAGGTTTGGGGTTAGGGTTAGGGTTCGGGGTAGGGTTCGGGTTCGGGTTCGGGTTAGGGTTCGGGTTAGGGTTAAGGGTTAGTGTTAGGGTTCGGGTTAGGGTTAGGGTTAGCGTTAGGGTTCGGGTTAGTGTTCGGGTTAGGTTTAGGGTTAGGGTTAGCGTTCGGGTTCGGGTTAGGGTTCGGGTTAGGGTTAGGTTTTAGTGTTAGGGTTACGGTTATGGTTAGGGTTAGGGTTAGGGGTTAGGGTTAGAGTTAGGGTTAGGGTTAGGGTTCGGGTTAGGGTTTGGGTTCAGGTCAGGGTTAGGGTTAGGTTTAGGGTTAGGGTTAGGGTTCGCGTTAGGGTTAGGGTTAGTGTTAGGGTTAGGGTTCGGGTTAGGGTTAGGGTTAGGTTTCGGTTTCCGGTTAGGGTTAGGGTTAGGGTTAGAGTTCGGTTTAGGGTTAGGGTTAGGGTTCGGGTTAGGGTTAGGGTTAGGGATTGGGTTAAGGTTAGGGTTAGGGTTCGGGTTAGGGTTCACGTTAGGGTTAGGGTTAGGATTCGGGTTAGGGTTAAGGTTAGGGTTCGGGTTAGGGTTAGGGTTCGGGTTAGGGTTAGGGTTCGGGTTCGGGTTAGGGTTAGGTTTCGGGTTAGGGTTCATTTTAGGGTTACGGATCGGGTAAGTGTTAGGGTTCGGGTTCGGTTTAGGGTTAGGGTTTGCGTTCGGGTTTGGGTTAGGGTTCGTGTTAGGTTTAGGGTTTGAGTTAGGGTTCGGGTTAGGGTACGGGTTAGGGTTACGGTTAGGGTTAGGATTAGGGTTCGGGTTCGGGTTAGGGTTCGGGTTCGGGTTAGGGTTCGGGTTAGGGTTAGGGTTAGGGTTAGGGTTCGGGTTAGGTTTAGGGTTCCGGTTCGGGTTAGGGTTAGGGTTAGGTTTCAGGTTAGGGTTAGGGTTAGGGTTTAGGGTTAGGGTTCGGGTTAGAGTTCGGGTTAGGGTTCGGGTTAGGGTTAGGGTTAGGGTAGGGTTCGGGTTAGGGTTCGGGTTAGGGTTCGGGGTAGGGTTAAGGGTTAGCGTTAGGGTTCGGGTTCGGGTTACGGTTAGGGTTAGGGTTCTGGTTAGGGTTCGGGTTAGGTTTAGGGTTAGGGTTAGGGTTCGGGTTCGGGTTCGGGTTAGGGTTAGGGTTCGAGTTAGGGTTAGGGTTAGGTTTCGGTTTAGGGTTAGGGTTAGGGTTCGAGTTAGGGTTAGGGATAGGTTTCGGGTAAGGGTTAGGGGTTAGGGTTAGGGTTAGGGTTAGGTTTAGGGTTCGGGTTAGGGTTAGGGTTAGGGTTCGGGTTAGGGTTAGCGTTAGGGTTAGCGTTAGTGATAGGGTTAGGGTTAAGTTTTAGGGTTAGGGTTACGGTTACGTTTAGGGTTATGGTTAGGTTTAGGGTTAGGGTTAGGGTTCGGTTTAGGGTTGGCGTTAGGGTTAGGGTTCGGGTTAGGGTTAGGGTTAGGGTTAGGGTTCGGGTTAGGGTTAGGGTTAGGGTTAGGGTTAGGGTTAGGGTTAGTTTTCGGGTTGGGTTTCGGGTTAGGGTTAGGTTTAGGGTTAGGGTTAGGATTAGGTTTAGGGTTAGGTTTCGGGTTAGGGTTAGGGTTAGGGTTAGTGTTAGGGTTCAGGTTAGGGTTAGGGTTAGGGTTCGAGTTAGGTTTAGGTTTCGGGTTAGGGTTGGGGTTAGGCTTAGGGTTAGGGTTAGGGTTAGGGTTCGGGATAGGGTTAGGGTTAGGGTTAGGTTTAGGTTTAGGGTTAGGTTTCGGGTTAGGGTTAGGGTTAGGGTTAGTGTTAGGGTTCAGGTGAGGGTTAGGGTTAGGGATCGAGTTAGGGTTAGGTTTCGGGTTAGGGTTAGGGTTAGGGTTATGGTTAGGGTTCGGTTTAGGTTTAGCGTTAGGGTTAGGGTTAGGGTTAGGTTTTAGTGTTAGGGTTACGGTTAGGGTTAGGGTTAGGGTTAGGGGTTAGGGTTAGGTTTAGGGTTAGGGTTAGTGTTCGGGTTAGGGTTAGGGTTCGTGTCAGGGTTAGGGTAGGTTTAGGGTTAGGTTTAGGTTTCGCGTTAGGGTTAGGGTTAGGGTTAGGGTTAGGGTTAGGTTTCGGGTTAGGGTTAGGGTTAGGGTTCGGTTTAGGGTTAGGGTTAGGGTTAGGGTTAGAGTTCGGTTTAGGGTTAGGGTTAGGGTTCGGGTTAGGGTTAGGTTTAGGGTTTGGGTTAGGGTTAGGGTTAGGGTTAGGGTTCGGGTTAGGGTTCAGGTTAGGGTTAGGGTTAGGATTCGGGGTAGGGTTAGGGTTAGGGTTCGGGTTAGGGTTAGGGTTCGGGTTAGGGTTAGGGTTAGGTTTCGGGTTAGGGTTAGGGTTAGGGTTCGGGTTAGGTTTAGGGTTCGGGTTCGGGTTAGTGTTAGGGTTCGGGGTCGGGTTAGGGTTCGGCTTTGGGTTAGGGTTCGGGTTAGGTTTAGCGTTAGGGTTAGGTTTCGGGTTAGGGTTAGGGTTCGGGTTCGGGTTCGGGTTAGGGTTAGGGTTCGGGTTAGGGTTAGGGTTCGGGTTGGTGTTAGGGTTAAGTTTCGGGTTAGTGTTAGGGTTAGGATTCGGGTTAGGGATAGGGTTCGGGTTAGGGTTCGGGTTAGGGTTAGGGTTCGGTTTAGGGTTACGGTTCGGGTTAGTGTTAGGGTTCGGGTTCGTTTTAAGGTTAGGGTTTGCGTTCGGGTTTGGGTTAGGGTTCGTGTTAGGTTTAGGGTTTGAGTTAGGGTTCGGGTTAGGGTACGGGTTAGGGTTAGGGTTAGGATTAGGGTTCGGGTTCGGGTTAGGGTTCGGGTTCGGGATAGGGTTCGGGTTAGTGTTAGGGTTAGGGATAGGGTTCGGGTTAGGGTTAGGGTTCGGGTTAGGGTTAGGGTTAGGTTTCGGGTTAGGGTTAGGGTTAGGGTTTAGGGTTAGGGTTCGGGATAGAGTTCAGGTTAGGGTTCGGGTTAGGGTTAGGGTTAGGGTTCGGGTTAGGGTTCGGGTTAGGGTTCGGGGTAGGGTTAAGGGTTAGCGTTAGGGTTCGGGTTAGGTTAGGGTTAGGGTTAGGGTTCTGGTTAGGGTTCGGGTTAGGTTTAGGGTTAGGGTTAGGGTTCGGGTTCGGGTTAGGGTTAGGGTTAGGGTTCGGGTTAGGGTTAGGGTTAGGGTTCGGGTTAGGGTTAGGGTTAGGGTTAGGGTTAGGGTTAGGTTTTAGGGTTAGGGTTAGACTTAGGGTTAGGGTTAGGGTTAGGTGTTAGGGTTAGGCTTAGGGTTAGGGTTAGGGTTCGGGTTAGGGTTAGGGTTCTGGTTACGGTTAAGGTTAGGGTTCGGGTTAGGGTTAGTGTTAGGGTTATGGTTCGGGTTAGGCTTAGGGTTAGGGTTCGCGTTAGGGTTTGGTTTAGGGTTAGGGTTCGGGTTCGGGTTCGGGTTAGGGTTAGGGTTAGGGTTCGGGTTAGGGTTCGGGTTAGGGTTAGGGTTCGGGTTAGGGTTAGGTTTAGGGTTAGAGTTAGGGTTAGGTTTAGGGTTCGGGTTAGGGTTAGGTTTGGGGTTAGGGTTAGGGTTCGGGGTAGGGTTCGGGTTCGGGTTCGGGTTAGGGTTCGGGTTAGGGTTAAGGGTTAGTGTTAGGGTTCGGGTTAGGGTTAGGGTTAGGGTTAGGGTTCGGGTTAGGGTTCGGGTTAGGTTTAGGGTTAGGGTTAGCGTTCGGGTTCGGGTTAGGGTTCGGGTTAGGGTTAGGTTTTAGTGTTAGGGTTACGGTTATGGTTAGGGTTAGGGTTAGGGGTTAGGGTTAGAGTTAGGGTTAGGGTTAGGGTTCGGGTTAGGGTTTGGGTTCAGGTCAGGGTTAGGGTTAGGTTTAGGGTTAGGGTTAGGGTTCGCGTTAGGGTTAGGGTTAGTGTTAGGGTTAGGGTTCGGGTTAGGGTTAGGGTTAGGTTTCGGTTTCCGGTTAGGGTTAGGGTTAGGGTTAGAGTTCGGTTTAGGGTTAGGGTTAGGGTTCGGGTTAGGGTTAGGGTTAGGGATTGGGTTAAGGTTAGGGTTAGGGTTCGGGTTAGGGTTCACGTTAGGGTTAGGGTTAGGATTCGGGTTAGGGTTAAGGTTAGGGTTCGGGTTAGGGTTAGGGTTCGGGTTAGGGTTAGGGTTCGGGTTCGGGTTAGGGTTAGGTTTCGGGTTAGGGTTCATTTTAGGGTTACGGATCGGGTAAGTGTTAGGGTTCGGGTTCGGTTTAGGGTTAGGGTTTGCGTTCGGTTTTGGGTTAGGGTTCGTGTTAGGTTTAGGGTTTGAGTTAGGGTTCGGGTTAGGGTACGGGTTAGGGTTACGGTTAGGGTTAGGATTAGGGTTCGGGTTCGGGTTAGGGTTCGGGTTCGGGTTAGGGTTCGGGTTAGGGTTAGGGTTAGGGTTAGGGTTCGGGTTAGGTTTAGGGTTCCGGTTCGGGTTAGGGTTAGGGTTAGGTTTCGGGTTAGGGTTAGGGTTAGGGTTTAGGTTTAGGGTTCGGGTTAGAGTTCGGGTTAGGGTTCGGGTTAGGGTTAGGGTTAGGGTAGGGTTCGGGTTAGGGTTCGGGTTAGGGTTCGGGGTAGGGTTAAGGTTTAGCGTTAGGGTTCGGGTTCGGGTTAGGGTTAGGGTTAGGGTTCTGGTTAGGGTTCGGGTTAGGTTTAGGGTTAGGGTTAGGGTTCGGGTTCGGGTTCGGGTTAGGGTTAGGGTTCGAGTTAGGGTTAGGGTTAGGTTTCGGTTTAGGGTTAGGGTTAGGGTTCGAGTTAGGGTTAGGGATAGGTTTCGGGTAAGGGTTAGGGGTTAGGGTTAGGGTTAGGGTTAGGTTTAGGGTTCGGGTTAGGGTTAGGGTTAGGGTTCGGGTTAGGGTTAGCGTTAGGGTTAGCGTTAGTGATAGGGTTAGGGTTAAGTTTTAGGGTTAGGGTTACGGTTACGTTTAGGGTTATGGTTAGGTTTAGGGTTAGGGTTAGGGTTCGGTTTAGGGTTGGCGTTAGGGTTAGGGTTCGGGTTAGGGTTAGGGTTAGGGTTAGGGTTCGGGTTAGGGTTAGGGTTAGGGTTAGGGTTAGGGTTAGGGTTAGTTTTCGGGTTGGGTTTCGGGTTAGGGTTAGGTTTAGGGTTAGGGTTAGGATTAGGTTTAGGGTTAGGTTTCGGGTTAGGGTTAGGGTTAGGGTTAGTGTTAGGGTTCAGGTTAGGGTTAGGGTTAGGGTTCGAGTTAGGTTTAGGTTTCGGGTTAGGGTTGGGGTTAGGCTTAGGGTTAGGGTTAGGGTTAGGGTTCGGGATAGGGTTAGGGTTAGGGTTAGGTTTAGGTTTAGGGTTAGGTTTCGGGTTAGGGTTAGGGTTAGGGTTAGTGTTAGGGTTCAGGTGAGGGTTAGGGTTAGGGATCGAGTTAGGGTTAGGTTTCGGGTTAGGGTTAGGGTTAGGGTTATGGTTAGGGTTCGGTTTAGGTTTAGCGTTAGGGTTAGGGTTAGGGTTAGGTTTTAGTGTTAGGGTTACGGTTAGGGTTAGGGTTAGGGTTAGGGGTTAGGGTTAGGTTTAGGGTTAGGGTTAGTGTTCGGGTTAGGGTTAGGGTTCGTGTCAGGGTTAGGGTAGGTTTAGGGTTAGGTTTAGGTTTCGCGTTAGGGTTAGGGTTAGGGTTAGGGTTAGGGTTAGGTTTCGGGTTAGGGTTAGGGTTAGGGTTCGGTTTAGGGTTAGGGTTAGGGTTAGGGTTAGAGTTCGGTTTAGGGTTAGGGTTAGGGTTCGGGTTAGGGTTAGGTTTAGGGTTTGGGTTAGGGTTAGGGTTAGGGTTAGGGTTCGGGTTAGGGTTCAGGTTAGGGTTAGGGTTAGGATTCGGGGTAGGGTTAGGGTTAGGGTTCGGGTTAGGGTTAGGGTTCGGGTTAGGGTTAGGGTTAGGTTTCGGGTTAGGGTTAGGGTTCGGGTTAGGTTTAGGGTTCGGGTTCGGGTTAGTGTTAGGGTTCGGGGTCGGGTTAGGGTTCGGCTTTGGGTTAGGGTTCGGGTTAGGTTTAGCGTTAGGGTTACGTTTCGGGTTAGGGTTAGGGTTCGGGTTCGGGTTCGGGTTAGGGTTAGGGTTCGGGTTAGGGTTAGGGTTCGGGTTGGTGTTAGGGTTAAGTTTCGGGTTAGTTTAGGGTTAGGATTCGGGTTAGGGATAGGGTTCGGGTTAGGGTTCGGGTTAGGGTTAGGGTTCGGTTTAGGGTTACGGTTCGGGTTAGTGTTAGGGTTCGGGTTCGGTTTAAGGTTAGGGTTTGCGTTCGGGTTTGGGTTAGGGTTCGTGTTAGGTTTAGGGTTTGAGTTAGGGTTCGGGTTAGGGTACGGGTTAGGGTTAGGGTTAGGATTAGGGTTCGGGTTTGGGTTAGGGTTCGGGTTCGGGATAGGGTTCGGGTTAGTGTTAGGGTTAGGGATAGGGTTCGGGTTAGGGTTAGGGTTCGGGT
>JAVLSZ010000034.1:8282500-8285000 GCA_032313775.1 Urocyon cinereoargenteus
GGGTTAGGGTTAGGGTTAGGGTTCGAGTTAGGGTTAGGGTTAGGGTTCGGTTTAGGTTTAGGGTTAGGGTTCGAGTTAGGGTTAGGGATAGGTTTCGGGTAAGGGTTAGGGGTTAGGGTTAGGGTTAGGGTTAGGTTTAGGGTTCGGGTTAGGGTTAGGGTTAAGGTTCGGGTTAGAGTTAGCGTTAGGGTTAGCGTTAGTGATAGGGTTAGGGTTAAGTTTTAGGGTTAGGGTTACGGTTACGTTTAGGGTTAGGGTTAGGGTTAGGGTTAGGGTTAGGGTTAGGGTTAGGGTTAGGGTTCGGTTTAGGGTTGGGGTTAGGGTTAGGGTTCGGGTTAGGGTTAGGGTTAGGGTTAGGGTTAGGGTTCGGGTTAGTGTTAGGGTTAGGGTTAGGGTTAGGTTTTAGGGTTAGGGTTAGACTTAGGGTTAGGGTTAGGGTTAGGTGTTAGGGTTAGGCTTAGGGTTAGGGTTAGGGTTCGGGTTAGGGTTAGGGTTCTGGTTAGGGTTAAGGTTAGGGTTCGGGTTAGGGTTCGGGTTAGGGTTATGGTTGGGGTTAGGCTTAGGGTTAGGGTTCGCTTTAGGGTTTGGTTTAGGGTTAGGGTTCGGGTTAGGGTTAGGGTTACGGTTCGGGTTAGGGTTCGGGTTAGGGTTAGGGTTAGGGTTAATGTTCGGGTTCGGGTTAGGGTTCGGGTTAGGGTTAGGTTTTAGTGTTAGGGTTACGGTTATGGTTAGGGTTAGGGTTAGGGGTTAGGGTTAGAGTTAGTGTTAGGGTTAGGGTTCGGGTTAGGGTTAGGGTTCGGGTCAGGGTTAGGGTTAGGTTTAGGGTTAGGGTTAGGGTTCGCGTTAGGGTTAGGTTTAGGGTTAGGGTTAGGGTTCGGGTTAGGGTTAGGGTTAGGTTGCGGTTTCCGGTTAGGGTTAGGGTTAGGGTTAGAGTTCGGTTTAGGGTTAGGGTTAGGGTTCGGGTTAGGGTTAGGGTTAGGGTTTGGGTTAGGGTTAGGGTTAGGGTTCGGGTTAGGGTTCAGGTTAGGGTTAGGGTTAGGATTCGGGTTAGGGTTAGGGTTAGGGTTCGGGTTAGGTTTAGTGTTCGGGTTAGGGTTAGGGTTAGTTTTCGGGTTAGGTTTAGGGTTAGGGTTAGGGTTCATTTTAGGGTTACGGTCGGGTTAGTGTTAGGGTTCGGGTTCGGTTTAGGGTTACGGTTTGCGTTCGGGTTCGGGTTAGGGTTCGTGTTAGGTTTAGGGTTTGAGTTAGGGTTCGGGTTAGGGTACGGGTTAGGGTTAGGGTTAGGGTTAGGATTAGGGTTCGGGTTCGGGTTAGGGTTCGGGTTCGGGTTAGGGTTCGGGTTAGGGTTAGGGTTAGGGTTAGGGTTCGGGTTAGGTTTAGGGTTCGGGTTCGGGTTAGGGTTAGGGTTCGGTTTCGGGTTAGGGTTAGGGTTAGGGTTTAGGGTTAGGGTTCGGGTTAGAGTTCGGGTTAGGGTTCGGGTTAGGGTTAGGGTTAGGGTTAGGGTTCGGGATAGGGTTCGGGTTAGGGTTCGGGGTAGTGTTAAGGGTTAGCGTTAGGGTTCGGGTTAGGGTTAGGGTTAGGGTTAGGGTTCTGGTTAGGGTTCGGGTTAGGTTTAGGGTTAGGGTTAGGGTTCGGCTTCGGGTTAGGGTTAGGGTTAGGGTTCGAGTTAGGGTTAGGGTTAGGGTTCGGTTTAGGGTTAGGGTTAGGGTTCGAGTTAGGGTTAGGGATAGGTTTCGGGTAAGGGTTAGGGGTTAGGTTTAGGGTTAGGGTTAGGTTTAGGGTTCGGGTTAGGGTTAGGGTTAGGGTTCGGGTTAGGGTTAGCGTTAGGGATAGCGTTAGTGATAGGGTTAGGGTTAAGTTTTAGGGTTAGGGTTACGGTTACGTTTAGGGTTAGGGTTAGGGTTAGGGTTAGGGTTAGGTTCGGTTTAGGGTTGGGGTTAGGGTTAGCGTTCGGGTTAGGGTTAGGGTTAGGGTTAGGGTTCGGGTGAGTGTTAGGGTTAGGGTAAGGGTTAGGGTTAGGTTTTAGGGTTAGGGTTAGACTTAGGGTTAGGGTTAGGGTTAGGTGTTAGGGTTAGTGTTAGGGTTAGGGTTAGGGTTCGGGTTAGGGTTAGGGTTCTGGTTAGGGTTAAGGTTAGGGTTCGGGTTAGGGTTAGGGTTAGGGTTAGGGTTCGGGTTAGGCTTAGGGTTAGGGTTCGCGTTAGGGTTTGGTTTAGGGTTAGGGTTCGGGTTCGGGTTAGGGTTAGGGTAGGGTTAGGGTTCAGGTTAGGGTTCGGGTTAGGGTTAGGGTTCGGGTTATGGTTAGGTTTAGGGTTAGAGTTAGGGTTAGGGTTAGGGTTCGGGTTAGGGTTAGGTTTGGGGTTAGGGTTAGGGTTCGTGTTAGGGTTCGGGTTCGGGTTCGGGTTAGGGTTAGGGTTCGGGTTAGGGTTCGGGTTCGGGTTAGTGTTCGGTTCGGGTTAGCGTTAGGGGTTAGGGTTCAGGTCAGGGTTAGGGTTAGGGATCG
>JAVLSZ010000034.1:8290000-8412500 GCA_032313775.1 Urocyon cinereoargenteus
CGAGTTAGGGTTAGGGATAGGTTTCGGGTAAGGGTTAGGGGTTAGGGTTAGGGTTAGGGTTAGGTTTAGGGTTCGGGTTAGGGTTAGGGGTTAGGGTTAGGGTTAGGGTTAGGGTTAGCGTTAGGGTTAGCGTTAGTGATAGGGTTAGGTTTAAGTTTTAGGGTTAGGTTTACGGTTACGTTTAGGGTTAGGGTTAGGGTTAGGGTTAGGGTTAGGGTTCGGTTTAGGGTTGGGGTTAGGGTTAGGGTTCGGGTTAGGGTTAGGGTTAGGGTTAGGGTTCGGGTTAGTGTTAGGGCTAGGGTTAGGGTTAGGTTAGGTTTTAGGGTTAGGGTTAGACTTAGGGTTAGGGTTAGGGTTAGGTGTTAGGGTTAGTGTTAGGGTTAGGGTTAGGGTTCGGGTTAGGGTTAGGGTTCTGGTTAGGGTTAAGGTTAGGGTTCGGGTTAGGGTTAGGTTTAGGGTTAGGTTTCGGGTTAGGCTTAGGGTTAGGGTTCGCGTTAGGGTTTGGTTTAGGGTTAGGGTTCGGGTTCGGGTTAGGGTTAGGTTTAGGGTTAGGGTTCGGGTTAGGGTTCGGGTTAGGGTTAGGGTTCGGGTTAGGGTTAGCTTTAGGGTTAGAGTTAGGGTTATGTTTAGGGTTCGGGTTAGGGTTAGGTTTGGGGTTAGGGTTAGGGTTCGGGTTAGGGTTCGGGTTCGTGTTCGGGTTAGGGTTAGGGTTCGGGTTAGGTTTCGGGTTCGGGTTAGTGTTCGGGTTCGGGTTAGGGTTAGGGGTTAGGGTTCAGGTTAGGGTTAGGGTTAGGGATCGGGTTAGGGTTAGGGTTAGGGTTCGGGTTAGGGTTAGGGTTAGGGTTAGGGTTCGGGTTAGGGTTCGGGTTAGGGTTCGGGTTAGGGTTAGGGTTAGGGTTCGGGTTAGGATTCAGGTTAGGGTTAGGGTTAGGGTTCAGGTTAGGGTTCGGATTAGGGTTCGGGTTAGGGTTCGGGTTACGTTTAGGGTTAGGGTTCGGGTTAGGGTTCGGGTTCGGGTTCAGGTTCGGGTTAGGGTTAGGGTTAGGTTTAGGGTTCGGGTTAGGGTTAGGGTTAGGGTTCGTGTTAGGGTTAGGGTTAAGGTTCGGGTTAGCGTTCGGGTTCGAGTTAGGGTTAGGTTTAGGGTTCGGTTTAGGGTTAGGGTTAGGGTTAGGGTTAGGATTCGGGTTCGGGTTCGGGTTAGGGTTAGGGTTAGTTTTAGGGTTAGGATTAGGTTTAGGGTTAGGGTTCGGGTAGGGTTTGGGTTAGGGTTAGGGTTAGGGTTCGGGTTAGGGTTAGGATTCGGGTTAGGGTTAGAGGTTAGGGTTAGGGTTAGGGTTAGGGTAAGGGTTAGGTTTCGGGTTCGGGTTAGGGTTCGGGTTAGGGTTCGGGTTAGGGTTAAGGATTAGCGTTATTGTTCGGGTTAGGTTTAGGGTTAGGGTTAGGGTTCTGGTTAGGGTTCGGGTAGGGTTAGGGTTATGGTTAGGGTTCGGGTTAGAGTTCGGGTTAGGGTTAGGGTTAGGGTTAGGGTTCGGGTTACGGTTAGGGTTAGGGTTAGGGGTTCGTTTTAGGGTTAGGTTTAGGGTTAGGTTTAGGGTTCGGGTTAGGGTTAGGTTTCGGGTCCGGGTTCGGGATAGGTTTAGGGTTAGGGTTAGGGTTCGGGTTAGGGTTAGGGTTAGGTTTAGGGTTCGGGTTAGGGTTAGGGTTAGGGTTCGGTTTAGGGTTAGGGTTAGGGTTAGGGTTAGGGTTAGAGTTCGGTTTAGGGTTAGGTTTAGGGTTCGGGTTAGGGTTAGGGTTAGGGTTTGGGTTAGGATTAGGGTTAGGGTAAGGGTTCAGGTTAGGGTTCGGGTTAGGTTTAGGGTTAGGATTCTGGTTAGGGTTAGGGTTAGGGTTCGGGTTAGTGTTAGGGTCGGGTTAGGGTTAGGGTTACGGTTCGTGTTGGGGTTAGGGTTAGGGTTTGGGTTAGGTTTAGGTTTCGGGTTCGGGTTAGGGTTAGGGTTCGGGTTAGGTTTAGGGTTCAGTTTAGGGTTACGGTTCGGGTTAGTGTTAGGGTTCGGGTTCGGTTTAGGGTTAGGGTTTGGGTTCGGGTTCGGGTTAGGGTTCGGGTTAGGGTTAGGGTTTGAGTTAGGGTTCGGGTTAGGGTACGGGTTAGGGTTACGGTTAAAGTTAGGGTTCGGGTTCGGGTTAGGGTTCGGGTTCGGGTTAGGGTTCGGTTTAGGGTTAGGGTTAGGTTTAGGGTTCGGGGTAGGGTGAGAGTTCGGTTTCGGGTTATGGTTAGTTTTCGGGTTAGGGTTAGGGTTAGGGTTTAGGGTTAGGGTTCGGGTTAGAGTTCGGGTTAGGGTCGGGTTAGGGTTAGGGTTAGGGTTAGGGTTAGGGTTAGGGTTCAGGTTAAGGTTCGGGTTAGGGTTAGGGTTCGGGTTAGGGTTAGGGTTAGGGTTAGGGTTCGGGTTGGGGCTAGGGTTCGGGTTAGGGTTCGGGTTATGGTTAAGGGTTAGCGTTATTGTTCGGGTTAGGGTTAGGGTTAGGGTTCGGTTCGGGTTAGTGTTAGGTTTAGGGTTCGGGTTAGGGTTAGGGTTAGGGTTCGGTTTAGGGTTAGGGTTAGGGTTAGGGTTAGGGTTAGGGTTAGGGTTAGGGTTAGGGTAAGGGTTCGGGTTAGGGTTCGGGTTAGGGTTAGTGTTAGGATTCGGGTTTGGGTTCGGGTTAGGGTTAGGGTCGGGTTAGGGTTAGGGTTACGGTTCGTGTTAGGGTTAGGGTTAGGGTTCGGTTTAGGTTTAGGTTTCGGTTTCGGGTTAGGGTTAGGGTTCGGTTTAGGGTTAGGGTTAGGGTTCGGGTTAGGTTTAGGGTTCGGGTTAGGTTTAGGGTTGGGGTTCGGGTTCGGGTTAGGGTTAGGGTTCGGGTTCGGGTTCGGGTTAGGGTTAGGGTTCGGTTTAGGGTTACGGTTCGGGTTAGTGTTAGGGTTCGGGTTCGGTTTAGGGTTAGGGTTTGGGTTCGGTTTCGGGTTAGGGTTCGGGTTAGGGTTAGGGTTAGGGTTCAGGTTAGGGTTCGGGTTAGGGTTAGGGTTCGGGTTAGGGTTAGGGTTAGGGTTAGGGTTCGGGTTGGGGCTAGGGTTCGGGTTAGGGTTCGGGTTATGGTTAAGGGTTAGCGTTATTGTTCGGGTTAGGGTTAGGGTTAGGGTTCGGGTTCGGGTTAGTGTTAGGTTTAGGGTTCGGGTTCGGGTTAGGGTTAGGGTTCGGTTTAGGGTTAGGGTTAGGGTTAGGGTTAGGGTTAGGGTTAGGGTTAGGGTTCGGGTTCGGGTTAGTGTTAGGTTTAGGGTTCGGGTTCGGGTTAGGGTTAGGGTTCGGGTTAGGGTTAGGGTCGGGTTAGGGTTAGGGTTACGGTTCGTGTTAGGGTTAGGGTTAGGGTTCGGTTTAGGTTTAGGTTTCGGTTTCGGGTTAGGGTTAGGGTTCGGTTTAGGGTTAGGGTTAGGGTTCGGGTTAGGTTTAGGGTTCGGGTTAGGTTTAGGGTTGGGGTTCGGGTTCGGGTTAGGGTTAGGGTTCGGGTTAGGGTTCGGGTTAGGGTTAGGGTTCGGTTTAGGGTTACGGTTCGGGTTAGTGTTAGGGTTCGGGTTCGGTTTAGGGTTAGGGTTTGGGTTCGGTTTCGGGTTAGGGTTCGGGTTAGGGTTAGGGTTTGAGTTAGTGTTCGGGTTAGGGTACGGGTTAGGGTTAGTGTTAAGGTTAGGGTTCGGGTTCGGGTTAGGGTTCGGGTTCGGGTTAGGGTTCGGTTTAGGGTTAGGGTTAGGTTTAGAGTTCGGGTTAGGGTTAGGGTTCGGTTTCGGGTTATGGTTAGGTTTCGGGTTAGGGTTAGGGTTAGGGTTTAGGGTTAGGGTTCGGGTTAGAGTTCGGGTTAGGGTTCGGGTTAGGGTTAGGGTTAGGGTTAGGGTTATGGTTCGGGTTAGGGTTCGGGTTAGGGTTAAGGGTTAGCGTTAAGGTTCGGGTTAGGGTTAGGGTTAGGGTTAGGGTTCGGGTTAGGGTTCGGTTTAGTGTTAGGTTTAGGGTTCGTGTTCGGGCTAGGGTTCGGGTTAGGGTTCGGGTTAGGGTTAAGTGTTAGCGTTATTGTTCGGGTTAGTGTTAGGGTTAGGGTTAGGGTTCGGGTTCGGGTTAGGGTTAGGGTTCGGGTTCGGGTTAGGGTTCGGGTTACGGTTAGGGTTAGGGTTTGGGTACGGGTTAGGGTTAGGGTTAGGGTTAGGTTTAGGTTTCGGATTAGGGTTAGGATTAGTGTTAGGGTTCGGTTTCGGGTTAGGGTTAGGGCTAGGGTTCGGGTTAGGGTTAGGGTTAGGCTTAGGTTTAGTGTTAGGGTTTGGGTTCGGGGTAGGGTTAGGGTTCGGGTTAGTGTTAGGTTTTAGGGTTAGGGTTAAGTTTAGGGTTAGGGTTAGGGGTTAGTTTTAGGGTTAGGGTTAGGGTTCGTGTTAGGGTTAGGTTTCGGTTTAGGGTTAAGGTTAAGGTTCGTGTAAGGTTTAGGGTTAGGTTAGGGTTAGGGTTAGGGTTCGGATTAGGCTTAGGGTTAGGGTTATGGTTAGGGTTCGGTTTAGGGTTCGTGATAGGCTTAGGGTTAGGGTTAGGGTTAGGGTTAGGGTTAGGGTACGGGTTAGCGTTAGGGTTAGGGTTAGGATTAGGGTTCGGGTTCGGGTTAGGGTTCGGGTTCGGGTTAGGGTTCGGGTTAGGGTTAGGGTTAGGGTTCGGGTTAGGTTTAGGGTTCGGGTTCGGGTTAGGTTTAGGGTTAGGTTTCGGGTTAGGGTTAGGGTTAGGTTTATGGTTAGGGTTAGGTTTCGGGTTAGGGTTAGGGTTAGGGTTAGTGTTCGGGTTCGGGTTAGGGTTCGGGTTAGGGTTAGGTTTTAGTGTTAGGGTTACGGTTATGGTTAGGGTTAGGGTGAGGGGTTAGGTTTAGAGTTAGGGTTAGGGTTAGGGTTCGGGTTAGGGTTAGGTTTCGGGTCAGGGTTAGGGTTAGGTTTAGGGTTAGGGTTAGGGTTCGCGTTAGGGTTAGGGTTAGGGTTAGGGTTAGGGTTCGGGTTAGGGTTAGGGTTAGGTTTCGGTTTCCGGTTAGGGTTAGGGTTAGGGTTAGAGTTCGGTTTAGGGTTAGGGTTAGGGTTCGGGTTAGGGTTAGGGTTAGGGTTTGGGTTAGGGTTAGGGTTAGGGTTCGGGTTAGGGTTCAGGTTAGGTTTAGGGTTAGGATTCGGGATAGGGTTAGGGTTAGGGTTCGGGTTAGGGTTAGGGTTCGGGTTAGGGTTAGGGTTAGGTTTCGGGTTAGGTTTAGGGTTAGGTTTAGGGTTCATTTTAGGGTTACGGTTCGGGTTAGTGTTAGGGTTCGGTTTCGGTTTAGGGTTAGGGTTTGCGTTCGGGTTCGGGTTAGGTTTCGTGTTAGGTTTAGGGTTTGAGTTAGGGTTCGGGTTAGGGTACGGGTTAGGGTTAGGGTTAGGGTTAGGATTAGGGTTCGGGTTCGGGTTAGGGTTCGGGTTCGGTTTAGGGTTCGCGTTAGGGTTAGGGTTAGGGTTAGGGTTCGGGTTAGGTTTAGGGTTCGGGTTCGGGTTAGGGTTAGGGTTAGGTTTCGGGTTAGGGTTAGGGTTAGGGTTTAGGGTTAGGGTTCGGGTTAGAGTTCGGGTTAGGGTTCGAGTTAGGGTTAGGGTTAGGGTTAGGGTTCGGGTTAGGGTTCGTGTTAGGGTTCGGGGTAGGTTTAAGGGTTAGTGTTAGGGTTCGGGTTAGGGTTAGGGTTAGGGTTAGGGTTCTGGTTAGGGTTCGGTTTAGGTTTAGGGTTAGGGTTAGGGTTAGGGTTCGGGTTCGGGTTAGGGTTAGGGTTAGGGTTAGGGTTCGAGTTAGGGTTAGGGTTAGGGTTCGGTTTAGGGTTAGGGTTAGGGTTCGAGTTAGGGTTAGGGAAGGTTTCGGGTAAGGGTTAGGGGTTAGGTTTAGGGTTAGGGTTAGGTTTAGGGTTCGGGTTAGGGTTAGGGGTTAGGGTTAGGGTTAGGGTTAGCGTTAGGGTTAGCGTTAGTGATAGGGTTAGGGTTAAGTTTTAGGGTTAGGGTTACGGTTACGTTTAGGGTTAGGGGCAGGGTTAGGGTTAGGGTTCTGTTTAGGGTTAAGGTTAGGGTTCGGGTTAGGGTTAGGTTTAGGGTTAGGTTTCGGGTTAGGCTTAGGGTTAGGGTTCGCGTTAGGGTTTGGTTTAGGGTTAGGGTTCGGGTTCGGGTTAGGGTTAGGTTTAGGGTTAGGGTTCGGGTTATGGTTCGGGTTAGGGTTAGGGTTCGGGTTAGGGTTAGCTTTAGGGTTAGAGTTAGGGTTATGTTTAGGGTTCGGGTTAGGGTTAGGTTTGGGGTTAGGGTTAGGGTTCGGGTTAGGGTTCGGGTTCGTGTTCGGGTTAGGGTTAGGGTTCGGGTTAGGTTTCGGGTTCGGGTTAGTGTTCGGGTTCGGGTTAGGGTTAGGGGTTAGGGTTCAGGTTAGGGTTAGGGTTAGGGATCGGGTTAGGGTTAGGGTTAGGGTTCGGGTTAGGGTTAGGGTTAGGGTTAGGGTTCGGGTTAGGGTTCGGGTTAGGGTTCGGGTTAGGGTTAGGGTTAGGGTTCGGGTTAGGATTCAGGTTAGGGTTAGGGTTAGGGTTCGGGTTAGGGTTCGGATTAGGGTTCGGGTTAGGGTTCGGGTTACGTTTAGGGTTAGGGTTCGGGTTAGGGTTCGGGTTCGGTTTCAGGTTCGGGTTAGGGTTAGGGTTAGGTTTAGGGTTCGGGTTAGGGTTAGGGTTAGGGTTCGTGTTAGGGTTAGGGTTAAGGTTCGGGTTAGCGTTCGGGTTCGAGTTAGGGTTAGGGTTAGGGTTCGGTTTAGGGTTAGGGTTAGGGTTAGGGTTAGGATTCGGGTTCGGGTTCGGGTTAGGGTTAGGGTTAGTTTTAGGGTTAGGATTAGGTTTAGGGTTAGGGTTCGGGTAGGGTTTGGGTTAGGGTTAGGGTTAGGGTTCGGGTTAGGGTTAGGATTCGGGTTAGGGTTAGAGGTTAGGGTTAGGGTTAGGGTTCGGGTTCGGGTTCGGGTTAGGCTTAGGGTTAGGGTTCGGGTTAGGGTTAGGGTTAGGGTTAGGGTAAGGGTTAGGTTTCGGGTTCGGGTTAGGGTTCGGGTTAGGGTTCGGGTTAGTGTTAAGGATTAGCGTTATTGTTCGGGTTAGGTTTAGGGTTAGGGTTAGGGTTCTGGTTAGGGTTCGGGTAGGGTTAGGGTTATGGTTAGGGTTCGGGTTAGAGTTCGGGTTAGGGTTAGGTTTAGGGTTAGGATTCGGGTTACGGTTAGGGTTAGGGTTAGGGGTTCGGTTTAGGGTTAGGTTTAGGGTTAGGTTTAGGGTTCGGGTTAGGGTTAGGTTTCGGGTCCGGGTTCGGGTTAGGTTTAGGGTTAGGGTTAGGGTTCGGGTTAGGGTTAGGGTTAGGTTTAGGGTTCGGGTTAGGGTTAGGGTTAGGGTTCGGTTTAGGGTTAGGGTTAGGGTTAGGGTTAGGGTTAGAGTTCGGTTTAGGGTTAGGTTTAGGGTTCGGGTTAGGGTTAGGGTTAGGGTTTGGGTTAGGATTAGGGTTAGGGTAAGGGTTCGGGTTAGGGTTCGGGTTAGGTTTAGGGTTAGGATTCTGGTTAGGGTTAGGGTTAGGGTTCGGGTTAGTGTTAGGGTCGGGTTAGGGTTAGGGTTACGGTTCGTGTTAGGGTTAGGGTTAGGGTTCGGGTTAGGTTTAGGTTTCGGGTTCGGGTTAGGGTTAGGTTTCGGTTTAGGGTTAAGGTTAGGGTTCGGGTTAGGGTTAGGGTTCGGGTTAGGTTTAGGGTTCAGTTTAGGGTTACGGTTCGGGTTAGTGTTAGGGTTCGGGTTCGGTTTAGGGTTAGGGTTTGGGTTCGGGTTCGGGTTAGGGTTCGGGTTAGGGTTAGGGTTTGAGTTAGGGTTCGGGTTAGGGTACGGGTTAGGGTTACGGTTAAGGTTAGGGTTCGGGTTCGGGTTAGGGTTCGGGTTCGGGTTAGGGTTCGGTTTAGGGTTAGGGTTAGGTTTAGAGTTCGGGTTAGGGTTAGGGTTCGGTTTCGGGTTATGGTTAGGTTTCGGGTTAGGGTTAGGGTTAGGGTTTAGGGTTACGGTTCGGGTTAGAGTTCGGGTTAGGGTTCGGGTTAGGGTTAGGGTTAGGGTTAGGGTTATGGTTCGGGTTAGGGTTCGGGTTAGGGTTATGGGTTAGCGTTAGGGTTCGGGTTAGGGTTAGGGTTAGGGTTAGGGTTCGGGTTAGGGTTCGGTTTAGTGTTAGGTTTAGGGTTCGTGTTCGGGCTAGGGTTCGGGTTAGGGTTCGGGTTAGGGTTAAGTGTTAGCGTTATTGTTCGGGTTAGTGTTAGGGTTAGGGTTAGGGTTCGGGTTCGGGTTAGGGTTAGGGTTCGGGTTCGGGTTAGGGTTCGGGTTAGGGTTAGGGTTAGGGTTTGGGTACGGGTTAGGGTTAGGGTTAGGGTTAGGTTTAGGTTTCGGATTAGGGTTAGGGTTAGTGTTAGGGTTCGGTTTCGGGTTAGGGTTAGGGCTAGGGTTCGGGTTAGGGTTAGGGTTAGGCTTAGGTTTAGTGTTAGGGTTTGGGTTCGGGGTAGGGTTAGGGTTCGGGTTAGTGTTAGGTTTTAGGGTTAGGGTTAAGTTTAGGGTTAGGGTTAGGGGTTAGTTTTAGGGTTAAGGTTAGGGTTCGGGTTAGGGTTAGGTTTCGGTTTAGGGTTAAGGTTAAGGTTCGTGTTAGGTTTAGGGTTAGGTTAGGGTTAGGGTTAGGGTTCGGATTAGGCTTAGGGTTAGGGTTAGGGTTAGGGTTCGGTTTAGGGTTCGTGTTAGGCTTAGGGTTAGGGTTAGGGTTAGGGTTAGGGTACGGGTTAGCGTTAGGGTTAGGGTTAGGATTAGGGTTCGGGTTCGGGTTAGGTTTCGGGTTCGGGTTAGGGTTCGGGCAGGGTTAGGGTTAGGGTTCGGGTTAGGTTTAGGGTTCGGGTTCGGGTTAGGGTTAGGGTTAGGTTTCGGGTTAGGGTTAGGGTTAGGGTTATGGTTAGGGTTAGGGTTCGGGTTAGGGTTAGGGTTAGGGTTAGTGTTCGGGTTCGGGTTAGGGTTCGGGTTAGGGTTAGGTTTTAGTGTTAGGGTTACGGTTATGGTTAGGGTTAGGGTGAGGGGTTAGGTTTAGAGTTAGGGTTAGGGTTAGGGTTCGGGTTAGGGTTAGGTTTCGGGTCAGGGTTAGGGTTAGGTTTAGGGTTAGGGTTAGGGTTCGCGTTAGGGTTAGGGTTAGGGTTAGGGTTAGGGTTCGGGTTAGGGTTAGGGTTAGGTTTCGGTTTCCGGTTAGGGTTAGGGTTAGGGTTAGAGTTCGGTTTAGGGTTAGGGTTAGGGTTCGGGTTAGGGTTAGGGTTAGGGTTTGGGTTAGGGTTAGGGTTAGGGTTCGGGTTAGGGTTCAGGTTAGGGTTAGGGTTAGGATTCGGGATAGGGTTAGGGTTAGGGTTCGGGTTAGGGTTAGGGTTCGGGTTAGGGTTAGGGTTAGGTTTCGGGTTAGGTTTAGGGTTAGGTTTAGGGTTCATTTTAGGGTTACGGTTCGGGTTAGTGTTAGGGTTCGGTTTCGGTTTAGGGTTAGGGTTTGCGTTCGCGTTCGGGTTAGGTTTCGTGTTAGGTTTAGGGTTTGAGTTAGGGTTCGGGTTAGGGTACGGGTTAGGGTACGGGTTAGGGTTAGGATTAGGGTTCGGGTTCGGGTTAGGGTTCGGGTTCGGTTTAGGGTTCGGGTTAGGGTTAGGGTTAGGGTTAGGGTTCGGGTTAGGTTTAGGGTTCGGGTTCGGGTTAGGGTTAGGGTTAGGTTTCGGGTTAGGGTTAGGGTTAGGGTTTAGGGTTAGGGTTCGGGTTAGAGTTCGGGTTAGGGTTCGGGTTAGGGTTAGGGTTAGGGTTAGGGTTCGGGTTAGGGTTCGGGTTAGGGTTCGGGGTAGGGTTAAGGGTTAGCGTTAGGGTTCGGGTTAGGGTTAGGGTTAGGGTTAGGGTTCTGGTTAGGGTTCGGTTTAGGTTTAGGGTTAGGGTTAGGGTTAGGGTTCGGGTTCGGGTTAGGGTTAGGGTTAGGGTTAGGGTTAGGGTTCGAGTTAGGGTTAGGGTTAGGGTTCGGTTTAGGGTTAGGGTTAGGGTTCGAGTTAGGGTTAGGGATAGGTTTCGGGTAAGGGTTAGGGGTTAGGTTTAGGGTTAGGGTTAGGTTTAGGGTTCGGATTAGGGTTAGGGGTTAGGGTTAGGGTTAGGGTTAGCTTTAGGGTTAGCGTTAGTGATAGGGTTAGGGTTAAGTTTTAGGGTTAGGGTTACGGTTACGTTTAGGGTTAGGGTTAGGGTTAGGTTTAGGTTTCGGTTTAGGGTTGGGGTTAGGGTTAGGGTTCGGGTTAGGGTTAGGGTTAGGGTTAGGGTTCGGGTTAGTGTTAGGGTTAGGGTTAGGGTTAGGTTAGGTTTTAGGGTTAGGGTTAGACTTAGGGTTAGGGTTAGGGTTAGGTGTTAGGGTTAGTGTTAGGTTTAGGGTTAGGGTTCGGGTTAGGGTTAGGATTCTGGTTAGGGTTAAGGTTAGGGTTCGGGTTAGGGTTAGGTTTAGGGTTAGGGTTCGGGTTAGGCTTAGGGTTAGGTTTCGCGTTAGGGTTTGGTTTAGGGTTAGGGTTCGGGTTCGGGTTAGGGTTAGGTTTAGGGTTAGGGTTCGGGTTAGGGTTCGGGTTAGGGTTAGGGTTCGGGTTAGGGTTAGGTTTAGGGTTAGAGTTAGGGTTAGGGTTAGGGTTCGGGTTAGGGTTAGGTTTGGGGTTAGGGTTAGGGTTCGGGTTAGGGTCCGGGTTCGTGTTCGGGTTAGGGTTAGGGTTCGGGTTAGGGTTCGGGTTCGGGTTAGTGTTCGGGTTCGGGTTAGGATTAGGGGTTAGGGTTCAGGTTAGGGTTAGGGTTAGGATTCGGGTTAGGGTTAGGGTTAGGGTTCGGGTTAGGGTTAGGGTTAGGGTTAGGGTTCGGGTTAGGCTTCTGGTTAGGGTTCGGGTTAGGGTTAGGGTTAGGGTTCGGGTTAGGATTCGGGTTAGTGTTAGGGTTAGGGTTCGGGTTAGGGTTCGGATTAGGGTTCGGGTTAGGGTTCGGGTTACGTTTAGGGTTAGGGTTCGGGATAGGGTTCGGGTTCGGGTTCAGGTTCGGGTTAGGGTTAGTGTTAGGTTTAGGGTTCGGGTTAGGGTTAGGGTTAGGGTTCGTGTTAGGGTTAGGATTAAGGTTCGGGTTAGGGTTCGGGTTCGAGTTAGGGTTAGGGTTAGGTTTCGGTTTAGGGTTAGGGTTAGGGTTAGGGTTAGGATTCGGGTTCGGGTTCGGGTTAGGGTTAGGGTTAGTTTTAGGGTTAGGATTAGGTTTAGGGTTAGGGTTCGGGTAGGGTTTGAGTTAGGGTTAGGGTTAGGGTTCGGGTTAGGGTTAGGATTCGGGTTACGGTTAGAGGTTAGGGTTAGGGTTAGGGTTCGGGTTCGGGTTCGGGTTAGGCTTAGGGTTAGGGTTCGGGTTAGGGTTAGGGTTAGTGTTAGGGTAAGGGTTAGGTTTCGGGTTCGGGTTAGGGTTCGGGTTAGGGTTCGGGTTAGGGTTAAGGATTAGCGTTATTGTTCGGGTTAGGTTTAGGTTTAGGGTTAGGGTTCTGGTTAGGGTTCGGGTAGGGTTAGTGTTAGGGTTAGGGTTCGGGTTAGAGTTCGGGTTAGGGTTAGGGTTAGGGTTAGGGTTCGGGTTACGGTTAGGGTTAGGGTTAGGGTTTCGGTTTAGGGTTAGGTTTAGGGTTAGGTTTAGGGTTCGGGTTAGGGTTAGGTTTCGGGTCCGGGTTCGGGTTAGGTTTAGGGTTAGGGTTAGGGTTCGGGTTAGGGTTAGGGTTAGGTTTAGGGTTCGGGTTAGGGTTAGGGTTAGGGTTCGGGTTAGGGTTAGGGTCGGGTTAGGGTTAGGGTTACGGTTCGTGTTAGGGTTAGGGTTAGGGTTCGGTTTAGGTTTAGGTTTCGGTTTCGGGTTAGGGTTAGGGTTCGGTTTAGGGTTAGGGTTAGGGTTCGGGTTAGGTTTAGGGTTCGGGTTAGGTTTAGGGTTGGGGTTCGGGTTCGGGTTAGGGTTAGGGTTCGGGTTAGGGTTCGGGTTAGGGTTAGGGTTCGGTTTAGGGTTACGGTTCGGGTTAGTGTTAGGGTTCGGTTTCGGTTTAGGGTTAGGGTTTGGGTTCGGTTTCGGGTTAGGGTTCGGGTTAGGGTTAGGGTTTGAGTTAGTGTTCGGGTTAGGGTACGGGTTAGGGTTAGTGTTAAGGTTAGGGTTCGGGTTCGGGTTAGGGTTCGGGTTCGGGTTAGGGTTCGGTTTAGGGTTAGGGTTAGGTTTAGAGTTCGGGTTAGGGTTACGGTTCGGTTTCGGGTTATGGTTAGGTTTCGGGTTAGGGTTAGGGTTAGGGTTTAGGGTTAGGGTTCGGGTTAGAGTTCGGGTTAGGGTTCGGGTTAGGGTTAGGGTTAGGGTTAGGGTTATGGTTCGGGTTAGGGTTCGGGTTAGGGTTAAGGGTTAGCGTTAAGGTTCGGGTTAGGGTTAGGGTTAGGGTTAGGGTTCGGGTTAGGGTTCGGTTTAGTGTTAGGTTTAGGGTTCGTGTTCGGGCTAGGGTTCGGGTTAGGGTTCGGGTTAGGGTTAAGTGTTAGCGTTATTGTTCGGGTTAGTGTTAGGGTTAGGGTTAGGGTTCGGGTTCGGGTTAGGGTTAGGGTTCGGGTTCGGGTTAGGGTTCGGGTTACGGTTAGGGTTAGGGTTTGGGTACGGGTTAGGGTTAGGGTTAGGGTTAGGTTTAGGTTTCGGATTAGGGTTAGGATTAGTGTTAGGGTTCGGTTTCGGGTTAGGGTTAGGGCTAGGGTTCGGGTTAGGGTTAGGGTTAGGCTTAGGTTTAGTGTTAGGGTTTGGGTTCGGGGTAGGGTTAGGGTTCGGGTTAGTGTTAGGTTTTAGGGTTAGGGTTAAGTTTAGGGTTAGGGTTAGGGGTTAGTTTTAGGGTTAGGGTTAGGGTTCGGGTTAGGGTTAGGTTTCGGTTTAGGGTTAAGGTTAAGGTTCGTGTAAGGTTTAGGGTTAGGTTAGGGTTAGGGTTAGGGTTCGGATTAGGCTTAGGGTTAGGGTTAGGGTTAGGGTTCGGTTTAGGGTTCGTGATAGGCTTAGGGTTAGGGTTAGGGTTAGGGTTAGGGTTAGGGTACGGGTTAGCGTTAGGGTTAGGGTTAGGATTAGGGTTCGGGTTCGGGTTAGGGTTCGGGTTCGGGTTAGGGTTCGGGTTAGGGTTAGGGTTAGGGTTCGGGTTAGGTTTAGGGTTCGGGTTCGGGTTAGGTTTAGGGTTAGGTTTCGGGTTAGGGTTAGGGTTAGGGTTATGGTTAGGGTTAGGTTTCGGGTTAGGGTTAGGGTTAGGGTTAGTGTTCGGGTTCGGGTTAGGGTTCGGGTTAGGGTTAGGTTTTAGTGTTAGGGTTACGGTTATGGTTAGGGTTAGGGTGAGGGGTTAGGTTTAGAGTTAGGGTTAGGGTTAGGGTTCGGGTTAGGGTTAGGTTTCGGGTCAGGGTTAGGGTTAGGTTTAGGGTTAGGGTTAGGGTTCGCGTTAGGGTTAGGGTTAGGGTTAGGGTTAGGGTTCGGGTTAGGGTTAGGGTTAGGTTTCGGTTTCCGGTTAGGGTTAGGGTTAGGGTTAGAGTTCGGTTTAGGGTTAGGGTTAGGGTTCGGGTTAGGGTTAGGGTTAGGGTTTGGGTTAGGGTTAGGGTTAGGGTTCGGGTTAGGGTTCAGGTTAGGTTTAGGGTTAGGATTCGGGATAGGGTTAGGGTTAGGGTTCGGGTTAGGGTTAGGGTTCGGGTTAGGGTTAGGGTTAGGTTTCGGGTTAGGTTTAGGGTTAGGTTTAGGGTTCATTTTAGGGTTACGGTTCGGGTTAGTGTTAGGGTTCGGTTTCGGTTTAGGGTTAGGGTTTGCGTTCGGGTTCGGGTTAGGTTTCGTGTTAGGTTTAGGGTTTGAGTTAGGGTTCGGGTTAGGGTACGGGTTAGGGTTAGGGTTAGGGTTAGGATTAGGGTTCGGGTTCGGGTTAGGGTTCGGGTTCGGTTTAGGGTTCGCGTTAGGGTTAGGGTTAGGGTTAGGGTTCGGGTTAGGTTTAGGGTTCGGGTTCGGGTTAGGGTTAGGGTTAGGTTTCGGGTTAGGGTTAGGGTTAGGGTTTAGGGTTAGGGTTCGGGTTAGAGTTCGGGTTAGGGTTCGAGTTAGGGTTAGGGTTAGGGTTAGGGTTCGGGTTAGGGTTCGGGTTAGGGTTCGGGGTAGGTTTAAGGGTTAGTGTTAGGGTTCGGGTTAGGGTTAGGGTTAGGGTTAGGGTTCTGGTTAGGGTTCGGTTTAGGTTTAGGGTTAGGGTTAGGGTTAGGGTTCGTGTTCGGGTTAGGGTTAGGGTTAGGGTTAGGGTTCGAGTTAGGGTTAGGGTTAGGGTTCGGTTTAGGGTTAGGGTTAGGGTTCGAGTTAGGGTTAGGGAAGGTTTCGGGTAAGGGTTAGGGGTTAGGTTTAGGGTTAGGGTTAGGTTTAGGGTTCGGGTTAGGGTTAGGGGTTAGGGTTAGGGTTAGGGTTAGCGTTAGGGTTAGCGTTAGTGATAGGGTTAGGGTTAAGTTTTAGGGTTAGGGTTACGGTTACGTTTAGGGTTAGGGTTAGGGTTAGGGTTAGGGTTCTGTTTAGGGTTAAGGTTAGGGTTCGGGTTAGGGTTAGGTTTAGGGTTAGGTTTCGGGTTAGGCTTAGGGTTAGGGTTCGCGTTAGGGTTTGGTTTAGGGTTAGGGTTCGGGTTCGGGTTAGGGTTAGGTTTAGGGTTAGGGTTCGGGTTATGGTTCGGGTTAGGGTTAGGGTTCGGGTTAGGGTTAGCTTTAGGGTTAGAGTTAGGGTTATGTTTAGGGTTCGGGTTAGGGTTAGGTTTGGGGTTAGGGTTAGGGTTCGGGTTAGGGTTCGGGTTCGTGTTCGGGTTAGGGTTAGGGTTTGGGTTAGGTTTCGGGTTCGGGTTAGTGTTCGGGTTCGGGTTAGGGTTAGGGGTTAGGGTTCAGGTTAGGGTTAGGGTTAGGGATCGGGTTAGGGTTAGGGTTAGGGTTCGGGTTAGGGTTAGGGTTAGGGTTAGGGTTCGGGTTAGGGTTCGGGTTAGGGTTCGGGTTAGGGTTAGGGTTAGGGTTCGGGTTAGGATTCAGGTTAGGGTTAGGGTTAGGGTTAGGGTTAGGGTTCGGATTAGGGTTCGGGTTAGGGTTCGGGTTACGTTTAGGGTTAGGGTTCGGGTTAGGGTTCGGGTTCGGTTTCAGGTTCGGGTTAGGGTTAGGGTTAGGTTTAGGGTTCGGGTTAGGGTTAGGGTTAGGGTTCGTGTTAGGGTTAGGGTTAAGGTTCGGGTTAGCGTTCGGGTTCGAGTTAGGGTTAGGGTTAGGGTTCGGTTTAGGGTTAGGGTTCGGGTTCGGGTTAGGGTTAGGGTTAGTTTTAGGGTTAGGATTAGGTTTAGGGTTAGGGTTCGGGTAGGGTTTGGGTTAGGGTTAGGGTTAGGGTTCGGGTTAGGGTTAGGATTCGGGTTAGGGTTAGAGGTTAGGGTTAGGGTTAGGGTTCGGGTTCGGGTTCGGGTTAGGCTTAGGGTTAGGGTTCGGGTTAGGGTTAGGGTTAGGGTTAGGGTAAGGGTTAGGTTTCGGGTTCGGGTTAGGGTTCGGGTTAGGGTTCGGGTTAGTGTTAAGGATTAGTGTTATTGTTCGGGTTAGGTTTAGGGTTAGGGTTAGGGTTCTGGTTAGGGTTCGGGTAGGGTTAGGGTTATGGTTAGGGTTCGGGTTAGAGTTCGGGTTAGGGTTAGGTTTAGGGTTAGGATTCGGGTTACGGTTAGGGTTAGGGTTAGGGGTTCGGTTTAGGGTTAGGTTTAGGGTTAGGTTTAGGGTTCGGGTTAGGGTTAGGTTTCGGGTCCGGGTTCGGGTTAGGTTTAGGGTTAGGGTTAGGGTTCGGGTTAGGGTTAGGGTTAGGTTTAGGGTTCGGGTTAGGGTTAGGGTTAGGGTTCGGTTTAGGGTTAGGGTTAGGGTTAGGGTTAGGGTTAGAGTTCGGTTTAGGGTTAGGTTTAGGGTTCGGGTTAGGGTTAGGGTTAGGGTTTGGGTTAGGATTAGGGTTAGGGTAAGGGTTCGGGTTAGGGTTCGGGTTAGGTTTAGGGTTAGGATTCTGGTTAGGGTTAGGGTTAGGGTTCGGGTTAGTGTTAGGGTCGGGTTAGGGTTAGGGTTACGGTTCGTGTTAGGGTTAGGGTTAGGGTTCGGGTTAGGTTTAGGTTTCGGGTTCGGGTTAGGGTTAGGTTTCGGTTTAGGGTTAAGGTTAGGGTTCGGGTTAGGGTTAGGGTTCGGGTTAGGTTTAGGGTTCAGTTTAGGGTTACGGTTCGGGTTAGTGTTAGGGTTCGGGTTCGGTTTAGGGTTAGGGTTTGGGTTCGGGTTCGGGTTAGGGTTCGGGTTAGGGTTAGGGTTTGAGTTAGGGTTCGGGTTAGGGTACGGGTTAGGGTTACGGTTAAGGTTAGGGTTCGGGTTCGGGTTAGGGTTCGGGTTCGGGTTCGGGTTAGGGTTCGGTTTAGGGTTAGGGTTAGGTTTAGGGTTCGGGTTAGGGTTAGAGTTCGGTTTCGGGTTATGGTTAGGTTTCGGGTTAGGGTTAGGGTTAGGGTTTAGGGTTAGGGTTCGGGTTAGAGTTCGGGTTAGGGTCGGGTTAGGGTTAGGGTTAGGGTTAGGGTTAGGGTTAGGGTTCAGGTTAGGGTTCGGGTTAGGGTTAGGGTTCGGGTTAGGGTTAGGGTTAGGGTTAGGGTTCGGGTTCGGGCTAGGGTTCGGGTTAGGGTTCGGGTTATGGTTAAGGGTTAGCGTTATTGTTCGGGTTAGGGTTAGGGTTAGGGTTGGGGTTCGGGTTAGTGTTAGGTTTAGGGTTCGGGTTAGGGTTAGGGTTAGGGTTCGGTTTAGGGTTAGGGTTAGGGTTAGGGTTAGGGTTAGGGTTAGGGTTAGAGTTCGGTTTAGGGTTAGGGTTAGGGTTCGGGTTAGGGTTAGGGTTAGGGTTTAGGTTAGGGTTAGGGTTAGGGTAAGGGTTCGGGTTAGGGTTCGGGTTAGGGTTAGGGTTAGGATTCGGGTTCGGGTTAGGTTTAGGGTTCGGGTTAGGGTTAGGGTCGGGTTAGGGTTAGGGTTACGGTTCGTGTTAGGGTTAGGGTTAGGGTTCGGGTTAGGTTTAGGTTTCGGTTTCGGGTTAGGGTTAGGGTTCGGTTTAGGTTTAGGGTTAGGGTTCGGGTTAGGTTTAGGGTTCGGGTTAGGTTTAGGGTTGGGGTTCGGGTTCGGGTTAGGGTTAGGGTTCGGGTTATGGTTCGGGTTAGGGTTAGGGTTCGGTTTAGGGTTACGGTTTCAGTTAGTGTTAGGGTTCGGGTTCGGTTTAGGGTTAGGGTTTGGGTTCGGTTTCGGGTTAGGGTTCGGGTTAGGGTTAGGGTTTGAGTTAGTGTTCGGGTTAGGGTACGGGTTAGGGTTAGGGTTAAGGTTAGGGTTCGGGTTCGGGTTAGGGTTCGGGTTCGGGTTAGGGTTCGGTTTAGGGTTAGGGTTAGGTTTAGAGTTCGGGTTAGGGTTAGGGTTCGGTTTCGGGTTATGGTTAGGTTTCGGGTTAGGGTTAGGGTTAGGGTTTAGGGTTAGGGTTCGGGTTAGAGTTTGGGTTAGGGTTCGGGTTAGGGTTAGGGTTAGGGTTAGGGTTACGGTTCGGGTTAGGGTTCGGGTTAGGGTTATGGGTTAGCGTTAGGGTTCGGGTTAGGGTTAGGGTTAGGGTTCGGGTTAGGGTTCGGTTTAGTGTTAGGTTTAGGGTTCGTGTTCGGGCTAGGGTTCGGGTTAGGGTTCGGGTTAGGGTTAAGTGTTAGCGTTATTGTTCGGGTTAGTGTTAGGGTTAGGGTTAGGGTTCGGGTTCGGGTTAGGGTTAGGGTTCGGGTTCGGGTTAGGGTTCGGGTTAGGGTTAGGGTTAGGGTTTGGGTACGGGTTAGGGTTAGGGTTAGGGTTAGGTTTAGGGCTCGGATTAGGGTTAGGGTTAGTGTTAGGGTTCGGTTTCGGGTTAGGGTTAGGGCTAGGGTTCGGGTTAGGGTTAGGGTTAGGCTTAGGTTTAGTGTTAGGGTTTGGGTTCGGGGTAGGGTTAGGGTTCGGGTTAGTGTTAGGTTTTAGGGTTAGGGTTAAGTTTAGGGTTAGGGTTAGGGGTTAGTTTTAGGGTTAAGGTTAGGGTTCGGGTTAGGGTTAGGTTTCGGTTTAGGGTTAAGGTTAAGGTTCGTGTTAGGTTTAGGGTTAGGTTAGGGTTAGGGTTAGGGTTCGGATTAGGCTTAGGGTTAGGGTTAGGGTTAGGGTTCGGTTTAGGGTTCGTGTTAGGCTTAGGGTTAGGGTTAGGGTTAGGGTTAGGGTACGGGTTAGCGTTAGGGTTAGGGTTAGGATTAGGGTTCGGGTTCGGGTTAGGGTTCGGGTTCGGGTTAGGGTTCAGGTTAGGGTTAGGGTTAGGGTTCGGGTTAGGTTTAGGGTTCGGGTTCGGGTTAGGGTTAGGGTTAGGTTTCGGGTTAGGGTTAGGGTTAGGGTTAGGGTTAGGGTTAGGGTTCGGGTTAGGGTTAGGGTTAGGGTTAGTGTTCGGGTTCGGGTTAGGGTTCGGGTTAGGGTTAGGTTTTAGTGTTAGGGTTACGGTTATGGTTAGGGTTAGGGTGAGGGGTTAGGTTTAGAGTTAGGGTTAGGGTTAGGGTTCGGGTTAGGGTTAGGTTTCGGGTCAGGGTTAGGGTTAGGTTTAGGGTTAGGGTTAGGGTTCGCGTTAGGGTTAGGGTTAGGGTTAGGGTTAGGGTTCGGGTTAGGGTTAGGGTTAGGTTTCGGTTTCCGGTTAGGGTTAGGGTTAGGGTTAGAGTTCGGTTTAGGGTTAGGGTTAGGGTTCGGGTTAGGGTTAGGGTTAGGGTTTGGGTTAGGGTTAGGGTTAGGGTTCGGGTTAGGGTTCAGGTTAGGGTTAGGGTTAGGATTCGGGATAGGGTTAGGGTTAGGGTTCGGGTTAGGGTTAGGGTTCGGGTTAGGGTTAGGGTTAGGTTTCGGGTTAGGTTTAGGGTTAGGTTTAGGGTTCATTTTAGGGTTACGGTTCGGGTTAGTGTTAGGGTTCGGTTTCGGTTTAGGGTTAGGGTTTGCGTTCGCGTTCGGGTTAGGTTTCGTGTTAGGTTTAGGGTTTGAGTTAGGGTTCGGGTTAGGGTACGGGTTAGGGTACGGGTTAGGGTTAGGATTAGGGTTCGGGTTCGGGTTAGGGTTCGGGTTCGGTTTAGGGTTCGGGTTAGGGTTAGGGTTAGGGTTAGGGTTCGGGTTAGGTTTAGGGTTCGGGTTCGGGTTAGGGTTAGGGTTAGGTTTCGGGTTAGGGTTAGGGTTAGGGTTTAGGGTTAGGGTTCGGGTTAGAGTTCGGGTTAGGGTTCGGGTTAGGGTTAGGGTTAGGGTTAGGGTTCGGGTTAGGGTTCGGGTTAGGGTTCGGGGTAGGGTTAAGGGTTAGCGTTAGGGTTCGGGTTAGGGTTAGGGTTAGGGTTAGGGTTCTGGTTAGGGTTCGGTTTAGGTTTAGGGTTAGGGTTAGGGTTAGGGTTCGGGTTCGGGTTAGGGTTAGGGTTAGGGTTAGGGTTCGAGTTAGGGTTAGGGTTAGGGTTCGGTTTAGGGTTAGGGTTAGGGTTCGAGTTAGGGTTAGGGATAGGTTTCGGGTAAGGGTTAGGGGTTAGGTTTAGGGTTAGGGTTAGGTTTAGGGTTCGGGTTAGGGTTAGGGGTTAGGGTTAGGGTTAGGGTTAGCTTTAGGGTTAGCGTTAGTGATAGGGTTAGGGTTAAGTTTTAGGGTTAGGGTTACGGTTACGTTTAGGGTTAGGGTTAGGGTTAGGTTTAGGGTTCGGTTTAGGGTTGGGGTTAGGGTTAGGGTTCGGGTTAGGGTTAGGGTTAGGGTTAGGGTTCGGGTTAGTGTTAGGGTTAGGGTTAGGGTTAGGTTAGGTTTTAGGGTTAGGGTTAGACTTAGGGTTAGGGTTAGGGTTAGGTGTTAGGGTTAGTGTTAGGTTTAGGGTTAGGGTTCGGGTTAGGGTTAGGATTCTGGTTAGGGTTAAGGTTAGGGTTCGGGTTAGGGTTAGGTTTAGGGTTAGGGTTCGGGTTAGGCTTAGGGTTAGGTTTCGCGTTAGGGTTTGGTTTAGGGTTAGGGTTCGGGTTCGGGTTAGGGTTAGGTTTAGGGTTAGGGTTCGGGTTAGGGTTCGGGTTAGGGTTAGGGTTCGGGTTAGGGTTAGCTTTAGGGTTAGAGTTAGGGTTAGGGTTAGGGTTCGGGTTAGGGTTAGGTTTGGGGTTAGGGTTAGGGTTCGGGTTAGGGTCCGGGTTCGTGTTCGGGTTAGGGTTAGGGTTCGGGTTAGGGTTCGGGTTCGGGTTAGTGTTCGGGTTCGGGTTAGGATTAGGGGTTAGGGTTCAGGTTAGGGTTAGGGTTAGGATTCGGGTTAGGGTTAGGGTTAGGGTTCGGGTTAGGGTTAGGGTTAGGGTTAGGGTTCGGGTTAGGCTTCTGGTTAGGGTTCGGGTTAGGGTTAGGGTTAGGGTTCGGGTTAGGATTCGGGTTAGGGTTAGGGTTAGGGTTCGGGTTAGGGTTCGGATTAGGGTTCGGGTTAGGGTTCGGGTTACGTTTAGGGTTAGGGTTCGGGATAGGGTTCGGGTTCGGGTTCAGGTTCGGGTTAGGGTTAGTGTTAGGTTTAGGGTTCGGGTTAGGGTTAGGGTTAGGGTTCGTGTTAGGGTTAGGGTTAAGGTTCGGGTTAGGGTTCGGGTTCGAGTTAGGGTTAGGGTTAGGTTTCGGTTTAGGGTTAGGGTTAGGGTTAGGGTTAGGATTCGGGTTCGGGTTCGGGTTAGGGTTAGGGTTAGTTTTAGGGTTAGGATTAGGTTTAGGGTTAGGGTTCGGGTAGGGTTTGAGTTAGGGTTAGGGTTAGGGTTCGGGTTAGGGTTAGGATTCGGGTTACGGTTAGAGGTTAGGGTTAGGGTTAGGGTTCGGGTTCGGGTTCGGGTTAGGCTTAGGGTTAGGGTTCGGGTTAGGGTTAGGGTTAGTGTTAGGGTAAGGGTTAGGTTTCGGGTTCGGGTTAGGGTTCGGGTTAGGGTTCGGGTTAGGGTTAAGGATTAGCGTTATTGTTCGGGTTAGGTTTAGGTTTAGGGTTAGGGTTCTGGTTAGGGTTCGGGTAGGGTTAGTGTTAGGGTTAGGGTTCGGGTTAGAGTTCGGGTTAGGGTTAGGGTTAGGGTTAGGGTTCGGGTTACGGTTAGGGTTAGGGTTAGGGGTTCGGTTTAGGGTTAGGTTTAGGGTTAGGTTTAGGGTTCGGGTTAGGGTTAGGTTTCGGGTCCGGGTTCGGGTTAGGTTTAGGGTTAGGGTTAGGGTTCGGGTTAGGGTTAGGGTTAGGTTTAGGGTTCGGGTTAGGGTTAGGGTTAGGGTTCGGTTTAGGGTTAGGGTTAGGGTTAGTGTTAGGGTTAGGGTTAGAGTTCGGTTTAGGGTTAGGTTTAGGGTTCGGGTTAGGGTTAGGGTTAGGGTTTGGGTTAGGGTTAGGGTTAGGGTAAGGGTTCGGGTTAGGGTTCGGGTTAGGTTTAGGGTTAGGATTCTGGTTAGGGTTAGGGTTAGGGTTCGGGTTAGTGTTAGGGTCGGGTTAGGGTTAGGGTAACGGTTCGTGTTAGGGTTAGGGTTAGGGTTCGGGTTAGGTTTAGGTTTCGGGTTCGGGTTAGGGTTAGGGTTCGGTTTAGGGTTAGGGTTAGGGTTCGGGTTAGGGTTAGGGTTAGGGTTCGGGTTAGGGTTCGGTTTAGGGTTACGGTTCGGGTTAGTGTTAGGGTTCGGGTTCGGTTTAGGGTTAGGGTTTGGGTTCGGGTTCGGGTTAGTGTTCGGGTTAGGGTTAGGGTTTGAGTTAGGGTTCGGGTTAGGGTACGGGTTAGGGTTACGGTTAAGGTTAGGGTTCGGGTTCGGGTTAGGGTTCGGGTTCGGGTTAGGGTTCGGTTTAGGGTTAGGGTTAGGTTTAGGGTTCGGGTTAGGGTTAGGGTTCGGTTTCGGGTTATGGTTAGGTTTCGGGTTAGGGTTAGGGTTAGGGTTTAGGGTTAGGGTTCGGGTTAGAGTTCGGGTTAGGGTTCGGGTTAGGGTTAGGGTTAGGGTTAGGGTTAGGGTTAGGGTTCAGTTTAGGGTTCGGGTTAGGGTTAGGGTTCGGGTTAGGGTTAGGGTTAGGGTTAGGGTTCGGGTTCGGGCTAGGGTTCGGGTTAGGGTTCGGGTTAGGGTTAAGGGTTAGCGTTATTGTTCGGGTTAGGGTTAGGGTTAGGGTTAGGGTTCGGGTTCGGGTTAGTGTTAGGTTTAGGGTTCGGGTTAGGGTTAGGTTTAGGGTTCGGTTTAGGGTTACGGTTCGGGTTAGTGTTAGGTTTAGGGTTCGGGTTAGGGTTAGGGTTAGGGTTCGGTTTAGGGTTAGGGTTAGGGTTAGGGTTAGGGTTAGAGTTCGGTTTAGGGTTAGGGTTAGGGTTCGGGTTAGGGTTAGGGTTAGGGTTTGGGTTAGGGTTAGGGTTAGGGTAAGGGTTCGGGTTAGGGTTCGGGTTAGGGTTAGGGTTAGGATTCGGGTTCGGGTTAGGGTTAGGGTTCGGGTTAGAGTTAGGGTCGGGTTAGTGTTAGGGTTACGGTTCGTGTTAGGGTTAGGGTTAGGGTTCGGGTTAGGTTTAGGTTTCGGGTTCGGGTTAGGGTTAGGGTTCGGTTTAGGGTTAGGGTTAGGGTTCGGGTTATGTTTAGGGTTCGGGTTAGGTTTAGGGTTGCGGTTCGGGTTCGGGTTAGGGTTAGGGTTCGGGTTAGGGTTCGGGTTAGGGTTAGGGTTCGGTTTAGGGTTACGGTTCGGGTTAGTGTTAGGGTTCGGGTTCGGTTTAGGGTTAGGGTTTGGGTTCGGTTTCGGGTTAGGGTTCGGGTTAGGGTTAGGGTTTGAGTTAGTGTTCGGGTTAGGGTACGGGTTAGGGTTAGGGTTAAGGTTAGGGTTCGGGTTCGGGTTAGGGTTCGGATTCGGGTTAGGGTTCGGTTTAGAGTTAGGGTTAGGTTTAGAGTTCGGGTTAGGGTTAGGGTTCGGTTTCGGGTTATAGTTAGGTTTCGGGTTAGGGTTAGGGTTAGGGTTTAGGGTTAGGGTTCGGGTTAGAGTTCGCGTTAGGGTTCGGGTTAGGGTTAGGGTTAGGGTTAGGGTAATGGTTCGGGTTAGGGTTCGGGTTAGGGTTAAGGGTTAGCGTTAGGGTTCGGGTTAGGGTTAGGGTTAGGGTTAGGGTTAGGGTTCGGGTTAGGGTTCGGTTTAGGGTTAGGGTTAGGGTTCGGGTTCGGGCTAGGGTTCGGGTTAGGGTTCGGGTTAGGGTTAAGTGTTAGCGTTATTGTTCGGGTTAGTGTTAGGGTTAGGGTTAGGGTTCGGGTTCGGGTTAGGGTTAGGGTTCGGGTTCGGGTTAGGGTTCGGGTTAGGGTTAGGGTTAGGGTTTGGGTACGGGTTAGGGTTAGGGTTAGGGTTAGGTTTAGGTTTCGGATTAGGGTTAGGTTTAGTGTTAGGGTTCGGTTTCGGGTTAGGGTTAGGGCTAGGGTTCGGGTTAGGTTTAGGGTTAGGCTTAGGTTTAGTGTTAGGGTTTGGGTTCGGGTTAGGGTTAGGGTTAGGGTTCGGGTTAGGATTCGGGTTAGGGTTAGGGTTAGGGTTCGGGTTAGTGTTAGGTTTTAGGGTTAGGGTTAAGTTTAGGGTTAGGGTTAGGGGTTAGTTTTAGGGTTAGGGTTAGGGTTCGGGTTAGGGTTAGGTTTCGGGTTAGGGTTAAGGTTAAGGTTCGTGTTAGGTTTAGGGTTAGGTTAGGGTTAGGGTTAGGGTTCGGATTAGGCTTAGGGTTAGGGTTAGGGTTAGGGTTCGGGTTAGGGTTCGTGTTAGGCTTAGGGTTAGGGTTAGGGTTAGGGTTCGGTTTAGGGTTAGGGATAGGGTTAGGGTTTGGGTTAGGGTTAGGGTTATGTTTCGGGTTAGGGTTCGGGTTAGGTTTAGGGTTAGGGTTAGGGTTCGGGTTAGGGTTAGGGTTAGGGTTAGTGTTCGGGTTCGGGTTAGGGTTCGGGTTAGGGTTAGGTTTTAGTGTTAGGGTTACGGTTATGGTTAGGGTTAGGGTTAGGGGTTAGGGATAGAGTTAGGGTTAGGGTTAGGGTTCGGGTTAGGGTTAGGTTTCGGGTCAGGGTTAGGGTTAGGTTTAGGGTTAGGGTTAGGGTTCGCGTTAGGGTTAGGGTTAGGGTTAGGGTTAGGGTTCGGGTTCGAGTTAGGGTTAGGTTTCGGTTTCCGGTTAGGGTTAGGGTTAGGGTTAGAGTTCGGTTTAGGGTTAGGGTTAGGGTTCGGGTTAGGGTTAGGGTTAGGGTTTGGGTTAGGGTTAGGGTTAGGGTTCGGGTTAGGGTTCAGGTTAGGGTTAGGGTTAGGATTCGGGATAGGGTTAGGGTTAGGGTTCGGGTTAGGGTTAGGGTTCGGGTTAGGGTTAGGGTTAGGTTTCGGGTTAGGTTTAGGGTTAGGGTTAGGGTTCATTTTAGGGTTACGGTTCGGGTTAGTGTTAGGGTTCGGTTTCGGTTTAGGGTTAGGGTTTGCGTTCGGGTTCGGGTTAGGTTTCGTGTTAGGTTTAGGGTTTGAGTTAGGGTTCGGGTTAGGGTACGGGTTAGCGTTAGGGTTAGGGTTAGGATTAGGGTTCGGGTTCGGGTTAGGGTTCGGGTTCGGGTTAGGGTTCGGGTTAGGGTTAGGGTTAGGGTTAGGGTTCGGGTTAGGTTTAGGGTTCGGGTTCGGGTTAGGGTTAGGGTTAGGTTTCGGGTTAGGGTTAGGGTTAGGGTTTAGGGTTAGGGTTCGGGTTAGAGTTCGGGTTAGGGTTCGGGTTAGGGTTAGGGTTAGGGTTAGGGTTCGGGTTAGGGTTCGGTTTAGGGTTCGGGGTAGGGTTAAGGGTTAGCGTTAGGGTTCGGGTTAGGGTTAGGGTTAGGGTTAGGGTTAGGGTTCTGGTTAGGGTTCGGTTTAGGTTTAGGGTTAGGGTTAGGGTTCGGGTTCGGGTTAGGGTTAGGGTTAGGGTTAGGGTTCGAGTTAGGGTTAGGGTTAGGGTTCGGTTTAGGGTTAGGGTTAGGGTTCGAGTTAGGCTTAGGGATAGGTTTCGGGTAAGGGTTAGGGGTTAGGGTTAGGGTTAGGGTTAGGTTTAGGGTTCGGGTTAGGGTTAGGGGTTAGGGTTAGGGTTAGGGTTAGCGTTAGGGTTAGCGTTAGTGATAGGGTTAGGGTTAAGTTTTAGGGTTAGGGTTACGGTTACGTTTAGGGTTAGGGTTAGGGTTAGGGTTAGGGTTCGGTTTAGGGTTGGGGTTAGGGTTAGGGTTCGGGTTAGGGTTAGGGTTACGGTTAGGGTTTGGGTTAGTGTTAGGGTTAGGGTTAGGGTTAGGTTAGGTTTTAGGGTTAGGGTTAGACTTAGGGTTAGGGTTAGGGTTAGGTGTTAGGGTTAGTGTTAGGGTTAGGGTTAGGGTTCGGGTTAGGGTTAGGGTTCTGGTTAGGGTTAAGTTTAGGGTTCGGGTTAGGGTTAGGTTTAGGGTTAGGTTTCGGGTTAGGCTTAGGGTTAGGGTTCGCGTTAGGGTTTGGTTTAGGGTTAGGGTTCGGGTTCGGGTTAGGGTTAAGTTTAGGGTTAGGGTTCGGGTTAGGGTTCGGGTTAGGGTTAGGGTTCGGGTTAGTGTTAGGTTTAGGGTTAGAGTTAGGGTTAGGGTTAGGGTTCGGGTTAGGGTTAGGTTTGGGGTTAGGGTTAGGGTTCGGGTTAGGGTCCGGGTTCGTGTTCGGGTTAGGGTTAGGGTTCGGGTTAGGGTTCGGGTTCGGGTTAGTGTTCGGGTTCGGGTTAGGGTTAGGGGTTAGGGTTCAGGTTAGGGTTAGGGTTAGGGATCGGGTTAGGGTTAGGGTTAGGGTTCGGGTTAGGGTTAGGGTTAGGGTTAGGGTTCGGGTTAGGGTTAGGGTTAGGGTTCGGGTTAGGATTCGGGTTAGGGTTAGGGTTAGGGTTCGGGTTAGGGTTCGGATTAGGTTTCGGGTTAGGGTTCGGGTTACGTTTAGGGTTAGGGTTCGGGTTAGGGTTCGGGTTCGGGTTCAGGTTCGGGTTAGGTTTAGGGTTACGTTTAGGGTTCATTTTAGGGTTACGGTTCGGGTTAGTGTTAGGGTTCGGTTTCGGTTTAGGGTTAGGGTTTGCGTTCGCGTTCGGGTTAGGTTTCGTGTTAGGTTTAGGGTTTGAGTTAGGGTTCGGGTTAGGGTACGGGTTAGGGTACGGGTTAGGGTTAGGATTAGGGTTCGGGTTCGGGTTAGGGTTCGGGTTCGGTTTAGGGTTCGGGTTAGGGTTAGGGTTAGGGTTAGGGTTCGGGTTAGGTTTAGGGTTCGGGTTCGGGTTAGGGTTAGGGTTAGGTTTCGGGTTAGGGTTAGGGTTAGGGTTTAGGGTTAGGGTTCGGGTTAGAGTTCGGGTTAGGGTTCGGGTTAGGGTTAGGGTTAGGGTTAGGGTTCGGGTTAGGGTTCGGGTTAGGGTTCGGGGTAGGGTTAAGGGTTAGCGTTAGGGTTCGGGTTAGGGTTAGGGTTAGGGTTCTGGTTAGGGTTCGGTTTAGGTTTAGGGTTAGGGTTAGGGTTAGGGTTCGGGTTCGGGTTAGGGTTAGGGTTAGGGTTAGGGTTCGAGTTAGGGTTAGGGTTAGGGTTCGGTTTAGGGTTAGGGTTAGGGTTCGAGTTAGGGTTAGGGATAGGTTTCGGGTAAGGGTTAGGGGTTAGGTTTAGGGTTAGGGTTAGGTTTAGGGTTCGGGTTAGGGTTAGGGGTTAGGGTTAGGGTTAGGGTTAGCTTTAGGGTTAGCGTTAGTGATAGGGTTAGGGTTAAGTTTTAGGGTTAGGGTTACGGTTACGTTTAGGGTTAGGGTTAGGGTTAGGTTTAGGGTTCGGTTTAGGGTTGGGGTTAGGGTTAGGGTTCGGGTTAGGGTTAGGGTTAGGGTTAGGGTTCGGGTTAGTGTTAGGGTTAGGGTTAGGGTTAGGTTAGGTTTTAGGGTTAGGGTTAGACTTAGGGTTAGGGTTAGGGTTAGGTGTTAGGGTTAGTGTTAGGTTTAGGGTTAGGGTTCGGGTTAGGGTTAGGATTCTGGTTAGGGTTAAGGTTAGGGTTCGGGTTAGGGTTAGGTTTAGGGTTAGGGTTCGGGTTAGGCTTAGGGTTAGGTTTCGCGTTAGGGTTTGGTTTAGGGTTAGGGTTCGGGTTCGCGTTAGGGTTAGGTTTAGGGTTAGGGTTCGGGTTAGGGTTCGGGTTAGGGTTAGGGTTCGGGTTAGGGTTAGCTTTAGGGTTAGAGTTAGGGTTAGGGTTAGGGTTCGGGTTAGGGTTTGGTTTGGGGTTAGGGTTAGGGTTCGGGTTAGGGTCCGGGTTCGTGTTCGGGTTAGGGTTAGGGTTCGGGTTAGGGTTCGGGTTCGGGTTAGTGTTCGGGTTCGGGTTAGGATTAGGGGTTAGGGTTCAGGTTAGGGTTAGGGTTAGGATTCGGGTTAGGGTTAGGGTTAGGGTTCGGGTTAGGGTTAGGGTTAGGGTTAGGGTTCGGGTTAGGCTTCTGGTTAGGGTTCGGGTTAGGGTTAGGGTTAGGGTTCGGGTTAGGATTCGGGTTAGGGTTAGGGTTAGGGTTCGGGTTAGGGTTCGGATTAGGGTTCGGGTTAGGGTTCGGGTTACGTTTAGGGTTAGGGTTCGGGATAGGGTTCGGGTTCGGGTTCAGGTTCGGGTTAGGGTTAGTGTTAGGTTTAGGGTTCGGGTTAGGGTTAGGGTTAGGGTTCGTGTTAGGGTTAGGGTTAAGGTTCGGGTTAGGGTTCGGGTTCGAGTTAGGGTTAGGGTTAGGTTTCGGTTTAGGGTTAGGGTTAGGGTTAGGGTTAGGATTCGGGTTCGGGTTCGGGTTAGGGTTAGGGTTAGTTTTAGGGTTAGGATTAGGTTTAGGGTTAGGGTTCGGGTAGGGTTTGAGTTAGGGTTAGGGTTAGGGTTCGGGTTAGGGTTAGGATTCGGGTTACGGTTAGAGGTTAGGGTTAGGGTTAGGGTTCGGGTTCGGGTTCGGGTTAGGCTTAGGGTTAGGGTTCGGGTTAGGGTTAGGGTTAGTGTTAGGGTAAGGGTTAGGTTTCGGGTTCGGGTTAGGGTTCGGGTTAGGGTTCGGGTTAGGGTTAAGGATTAGCGTTATTGTTCGGGTTAGGTTTAGGTTTAGGGTTAGGGTTCTGGTTAGGGTTCGGGTAGGGTTAGTGTTAGGGTTAGGGTTCGGGTTAGAGTTCGGGTTAGGGTTAGGGTTAGGGTTAGGGTTCGGGTTACGGTTAGGGTTAGGGTTAGGGGTTCGGTTTAGGGTTAGGTTTAGGGTTAGGTTTAGGGTTCGGGTTAGGGTTAGGTTTCGGGTCCGGTTTCGGGTTAGGTTTAGGGTTAGGGTTAGGGTTCGGGTTAGGGTTAGGGTTAGGTTTAGGGTTCGGGTTAGGGTTAGGGTTAGGGTTCGGTTTAGGGTTAGGGTTAGGGTTAGTGTTAGGGTTAGGGTTAGAGTTCGGTTTAGGGTTAGGTTTAGGGTTCGGGTTAGGGTTAGGGTTAGGGTTTGGGTTAGGGTTAGGGTTAGGGTAAGGGTTCGGGTTAGGGTTCGCGTTAGGTTTAGGGTTAGGATTCTGGTTAGGGTTAGGGTTAGGGTTCGGGTTAGTGTTAGGGTCGGGTTAGGGTTAGGGTAACGGTTCGTGTTAGGGTTAGGGTTAGGGTTCGGGTTAGGTTTAGGTTTCGGGTTCGGGTTAGGGTTAGGGTTCGGTTTAGGGTTAGGGTTAGGGTTCGGGTTAGGGTTAGGGTTAGGGTTCGGGTTAGGGTTCGGTTTAGGGTTACGGTTCGGGTTAGTGTTAGGGTTCGGGTTCGGTTTAGGGTTAGGGTTTGGGTTCGGGTTCGGGTTAGGGTTCGGGTTAGGGTTAGGGTTTGAGTTAGGGTTCGGGTTAGGGTACGGGTTAGGGTTACGGTTAAGGTTAGGGTTCGGGTTCGGGTTAGGGTTCGGGTTCGGGTTAGGGTTCGGTTTAGGGTTAGGGTTAGGTTTAGGGTTCGGGTTAGGGTTAGGGTTCGGTTTCGGGTTATGGTTAGGTTTCGGGTTAGGGTTAGGGTTAGGGTTTAGGGTTAGGGTTCGGGTTAGAGTTCGGGTTAGGGTTCGGGTTAGGGTTAGGGTTAGGGTTAGGGTTAGGGTTAGGGTTCAGGTTAGGGTTCGGGTTAGGGTTAGGGTTCGGGTTAGGGTTAGGGTTAGGGTTAGGGTTCGGGTTCGGGCTAGGGTTCGGGTTAGGGTTCGGGTTAGGGTTAAGGGTTAGCGTTATTGTTCGGGTTAGGGTTAGGGTTAGGGTTAGGGTTCGGGTTCGGGTTAGTGTTAGGTTTAGGGTTCGGGTTAGGGTTAGGGTTAGGGTTCGGTTTAGGGTTACGGTTCGGGTTAGTGTTAGGTTTAGGGTTCGGGTTAGGGTTAGGGTTAGGGTTCGGTTTAGGGTTAGGGTTAGGGTTAGGGTTAGGGTTAGAGTTCGGTTTAGGGTTAGGGTTAGGGTTCGGGTTAGGGTTAGGGTTAGGGTTTGGGTTAGGGTTAGGGTTAGGGTAAGGGTTCGGGTTAGGGTTCGGGTTAGGGTTAGGGTTAGGATTCGGGTTCGGGTTAGGGTTAGGGTTCGGGTTAGAGTTAGGGTCGGGTTAGTGTTAGGGTTACGGTTCGTGTTAGGGTTAGGGTTAGGGTTCGGGTTAGGTTTAGGTTTCGGGTTCGGGTTAGGGTTAGGGTTCGGTTTAGGGTTAGGGTTAGGGTTCGGGTTATGTTTAGGGTTCGGGTTAGGTTTAGGGTTGGGGTTCGGGTTCGGGTTAGGGTTAGGGTTCGGGTTAGGGTTCGGGTTAGGGTTAGGGTTCGGTTTAGGGTTACGGTTCGGGTTAGTGTTAGGGTTTGGGTTCGGTTTAGGGTTAGGGTTTGGGTTCGGTTTCGGGTTAGGGTTCGGGTTAGGGTTAGGGTTTGAGTTAGTGTTCGGGTTAGGGTACGGGTTAGGGTTAGGGTTAAGGTTAGGGTTCGGGTTCGGGTTAGGGTTCGGATTCGGGTTAGGGTTCGCTTTAGAGTTAGGGTTAGGTTTAGAGTTCGGGTTAGGGTTAGGGTTCGGTTTCGGGTTATAGTTAGGTTTCGGGTTAGGGTTAGGGTTAGGGTTTAGGGTTAGGGTTCGGGTTAGAGTTCGCGTTAGGGTTCGGGTTAGGGTTAGGGTTAGGGTTAGGGTTATGGTTCGGGTTAGGGTTCGGGTTAGGGTTAAGGGTTAGCGTTAGGGTTCGGGTTAGGGTTAGGGTTAGGGTTAGGGTTAGGGTTCGGGTTCGGGCTAGGGTTCGGGTTAGGGTTCGGGTTAGGGTTAAGTGTTAGCGTTATTGTTCGGGTTAGTGTTAGGGTTAGGGTTAGGGTTCGGGTTCGGGTTAGGGTTAGGGTTCGGGTTCGGGTTAGGGTTCGGGTTAGGGTTAGGGTTAGGGTTTGGGTACGGGTTAGGGTTAGGGTTAGGGTTAGGTTTAGGTTTCGGATTAGGGTTAGGTTTAGTGTTAGGGTTCGGTTTCGGGTTAGGGTTAGGGCTAGGGTTCGGGTTAGGTTTAGGGTTAGGCTTAGGTTTAGTGTTAGGGTTTGGGTTCGGGTTAGGGTTAGGGTTAGGGTTCGGGTTAGGATTCGGGTTAGGGTTAGGGTTAGGGTTCGGGTTAGTGTTAGGTTTTAGGGTTAGGGTTAAGTTTAGGGTTAGGGTTAGGGGTTAGTTTTAGGGTTAGGGTTAGGGTTCGGGTTAGGGTTAGGTTTCGGGTTAGGGTTAAGGTTAAGGTTCGTGTTAGGTTTAGGGTTAGGTTAGGGTTAGGGTTAGGGTTCGGATTAGGCTTAGGGTTAGGGTTAGGGTTAGGGTTCGGGTTAGGGTTCGTGTTAGGCTTAGGGTTAGGGTTAGGGTTAGGGTTCGGTTTAGGGTTAGGGATAGGGTTAGGGTTTGGGTTAGGGTTAGGGTTATGTTTCGGGTTAGGGTTCGGGTTAGGTTTAGGGTTAGGGTTAGGGTTCGGGTTAGGGTTAGGGTTAGGGTTAGTGTTCGGGTTCGGGTTAGGGTTCGGGTTAGGGTTAGGTTTTAGTGTTAGGGTTACGGTTATGGTTAGGGTTAGGGTTAGGGGTTAGGGTTAGAGTTAGGGTTAGGGTTAGGGTTCGGGTTAGGGTTAGGTTTCGGGTCAGGGTTAGGGTTAGGTTTAGGGTTAGGGTTAGGGTTCGCGTTAGGGTTAGGGTTAGGGTTAGGGTTAGGGTTCGGGTTCGGGTTAGGGTTAGGTTTCGGTTTCCGGTTAGGGTTAGGGTTAGGGTTAGAGTTCGGTTTAGGGTTAGGGTTAGGGTTCGGGTTAGGGTTAGGGTTAGGGTTTGGGTTAGGGTTAGGGTTAGGGTTCGGGTTAGGGTTCAGGTTAGGGTTAGGGTTAGGATTCGGGATAGGGTTAGGGTTAGGGTTCGGGTTAGGGTTAGGGTTCGGGTTAGGGTTAGGGTTAGGTTTCGGGTTAGGTTTAGGGTTAGGGTTAGGGTTCATTTTAGGGTTACGGTTCGGGTTAGTGTTAGGGTTCGGTTTCGGTTTAGGGTTAGGGTTTGCGTTCGGGTTCGGGTTAGGTTTCGTGTTAGGTTTAGGGTTTGAGTTAGGGTTCGGGTTAGGGTACGGGTTAGCGTTAGGGTTAGGGTTAGGATTAGGGTTCGGGTTCGGGTTAGGGTTCGGGTTCGGGTTAGGGTTCGAGTTAGGGTTAGGTTTAGGGTTAGGGTTCGGGTTAGGTTTAGGGTTCGGGTTCGGGTTAGGGTTAGGGTTAGGTTTCGGGTTAGGGTTAGGGTTAGGGTTTAGGGTTAGGGTTCGGGTTAGAGTTCGGGTTAGGGTTCGGGTTAGGGTTAGGGTTAGGGTTAGGGTTCGGGTTAGGGTTCGGTTTAGGGTTCGGGGTAGGGTTAAGGGTTAGCGTTAGGGTTCGGGTTAGGGTTAGGGTTAGGGTTAGGGTTAGGGTTCTGGTTAGGGTTCGGTTTAGGTTTAGGGTTAGGGTTAGGGTTCGGGTTCGGGTTAGGGTTAGGGTTAGGGTTAGGGTTCGAGTTAGGGTTAGGGTTAGGGTTCGGTTTAGGGTTAGGGTTAGGGTTCGAGTTAGGCTTAGGGATAGGTTTCGGGTAAGGGTTAGGGGTTAGGGTTAGGGTTAGGGTTAGGTTTAGGGTTCGGGTTAGGGTTAGGGGTTAGGGTTAGGGTTAGGGTTAGCGTTAGGGTTAGCGTTAGTGATAGGGTTAGGGTTAAGTTTTAGGGTTAGGGTTACGGTTACGTTTAGGGTTAGGGTTAGGGTTAGGGTTAGGGTTCGGTTTAGGGTTGGGGTTAGGGTTAGGGTTCGGGTTAGGGTTAGGGTTACGGTTAGGGTTTGGGTTAGTGTTAGGGTTAGGGTTAGGGTTAGGTTAGGTTTTAGGTTTAGGGTTAGACTTAGGGTTAGGGTTAGGGTTAGGTGTTAGGGTTAGTGTTAGGGTTAGGGTTAGGGTTCGGGTTAGGGTTAGGGTTCTGGTTAGGGTTAAGTTTAGTGTTCGGGTTAGGGTTAGGTTTAGGGTTAGGTTTCGGGTTAGGCTTAGGGTTACGGTTCGCGTTAGGGTTTGGTTTAGGGTTAGGGTTCGGGTTCGGGTTAGGGTTAAGTTTAGGGTTAGGGTTCGGGTTAGGGTTCGGGTTAGGGTTAGGGTTCGGGTTAGTGTTAGGTTTAGGGTTAGAGTTAGGGTTAGGGTTAGGGTTCGGGTTAGGGTTAGGTTTGGGGTTAGGGTTAGGGTTCGGGTTAGGGTCCGGGTTCGTGTTCGGGTTAGGGTTAGGGTTCGGGTTAGGGTTCGGGTTCGGGTTAGTGTTCGGGTTCGGGTTAGGTTTAGGGGTTAGGGTTCAGGTTAGGGTTAGGGTTAGGGATCGGGTTAGGGTTAGGGTTAGGGTTCGGGTTAGGGTTAGGGTTAGGGTTAGGGTTCGGGTTAGGGTTAGGGTTAGGGTTCGGGTTAGGATTCGGGTTAGGGTTAGGGTTAGGGTTCGGGTTAGGGTTCGGATTAGGTTTCGGGTTAGGGTTCGGGTTACGTTTAGGGTTAGGGTTCGGGTTAGGGTTCGGGTTCGGGTTCAGGTTCGGGTTAGGTTTAGGGTTAGGTTTAGGGTTCGGGTTAGGGTTAGGGTTAGGGTTCGTGTTAGGGTTAGGGTTAAGGTTCGGGTTAGGGTTCGGGTTCGAGTTAGGGTTAGGGTTAGGGTTCGGTTAAGGGTTAGGGTTAGGGTTAGGGTTAGGGTTAGGATTCGGGTTCGGGTTCGGGTTAGGGTTAGGGTTAGTTTTAGGGTTAGGATTAGGTTTAGGGTTAGGGTTCGGGTTCGGTTTCGGGTTAGGCTTAGGGTTAGGGTTCGGGTTAGGGTTAGGGTTAGGGTTAGGGTAAGGGTTAGTTTTCGGGTTCGGGTTAGGTTTCGGGGTAGGGTTCGGGTTAGGGTTAAGGATTAGCGTTATTGTTCGGGTTAGGTTTAGGGTTAGGGTTAGGGTTCTGGTTAGGGTTCGGGTAGGGTTAGGGTTAGGGTTAGGGTTCGGGTTAGAGTTCGGGTTAGGGTTAGGGTTAGGGTTAGGGTTCCGGTTACGGTTAGGGTTAGGGTTAGGGGTTAGGTTTAGGGTTAGGTTTAGGGTTAGGTTTAGGGTTCGGGTTAGGGTTAGGGTTAGGTTTAGGGTTCGGGTTAGGGTTAGTGTTAGGGTTCGGTTTAGGGTTAGGGTTAGGGTTAGGGTTAGGGTTAGGGTTAGAGTTCGGTTTAGGGTTAGGTTTAGGGTTCGGGTTAGGGTTAGGGTTAGGGTTTGGGTTAGGGTTAGGGTTAGGGTAAGGGTTCGGGTTAGGGTTCGGGTTAGGTTTAGGGTTAGGATTCTGGTTAGGGTTAGGGTTAGGGTTCGGGTTAGTGTTAGGGTCGGGTTAGGGTTAGGGTTACGGTTCGTGTTAGGGTTAGGGTTAGGGTTCGGTTTAGGTTTAGGGTTCGGTTTAGGGTTACGGTTCGGGTTAGTGTTAGGGTTCGGGTTCGGTTTAGGGTTAGGGTTTGGGTTCGGGTTCGGGTTAGGGTTCGGGTTAGGGTTAGGGTTTGAGTTAGGGTTCGGGTTAGGGTACGGGTTAGGGTTACGGTTAAGGTTAGGGTTCGGGTTCGGGTTAGGGTTCGGGTTCGGGTTAGGGTTCGGTTTAGGGTTAGGGTTAGGTTTAGTGTTCGGGTTAGGGTTAGGGTTCGGTTTCGGGTTATGGTTAGGTTTCGGGTTAGGGTTAGGGTTAGGGTTTAGGGTTAGGGTTCGGGTTAGAGTTCGGGTTAGGGTTCGGTTTAGGGTTAGGGTTAGGGTTAGGGTTAGGTTTCGGGTTAGGGTTCAGGTTAGGGTTAGGGTTCGGGTTAGGGTTAGGGTTAGGATTAGGGTTCGGGTTCGGGCTAGGGTTCGGGTTAGGGTTCGGGTTAGGGTTAAGGGTTAGCGTTATTGTTCGGGTTAGGGTTAGGGTTAGGGTTAGGGTTCGGGTTCGGGTTAGTGTTAGGTTTAGGGTTCGGGTTAGGGTTAGGGTTAGGGTTCGGTTTAGGGTTAGGGTTAGGGTTAGGGTTAGGGTTAGGGTTAGAGTTCGGTTTAGGGTTAGGGTTAGGGTTCGGGTTAGGGTTAGGGTTAGGTTTTGGGTTAGGGTTAGGGTTAGGGTAAGGGTTCGGGTTAGGGTTCGGGTTAGGGTTAGGGTTAGGATTCGGGTTCGGGTTAGGGTTAGGGTTCGGGTTAGGGTTAGGGTCGGGTTAGGGTTAGGGTTACGGTTCGTGTTAGGGTTAGGGTTAGGGTTCGGGTTAGGTTTAGGTTTCGGGTTCGGGTTAGGGTTAGGGTTCGGTTTAGGGTTAGGGTTAGGGTTCGGGTTAGGTTTAGGGTTCAGGTTAGGTTTAGGTTTGGGGTTCGGGTTCGGGTTAGGGTTAGGGTTCGGGTTAGGGTTCGGGTTAGGGTTAGGGTTCGGTTTAGGGTTACGGTTCGGGTTAGTGTTAGGGTTAGGTTTCGGTTTAGGGTTAGGGTTTGGGTTCGGGGTAGGGTTACGGTTCGGGTTAGTGTTAGGTTTTAGGGTTAGGGTTAAGTTTAGGGTTAGGGTTAGGGGTTAGTTTTAGGGTTAGTGTTAGGGTTCGGGTTAGGGTTAGGTTTCGGTTTAGGGTTAAGGTTAAGGTTCGTGTTAGGTTTAGGGTTAGGTTAGGGTTAGGGTTAGGGTTCGGATTAGGCTTAGGGTTAGGGTTAGGGTTAGGGTTCGGTTTAGGGTTCGTGTTAGGCTTAGGGTTAGGGTTAGGGTTAGGGTTAGGGTACGGGTTAGCGTTAGGGTTAGGGTTAGGATTAGGGTTCGGGTTCGGGTTAGGGTTCGGGTTAGGGTTAGGGTTAGGGTTCGGGTTAGGTTTAGGGTTCGGGTTCGGGTTAGGGTTAGGGTTAGGTTTCGGGTTAGGGTTAGGGTTAGGGTTATGGTTAGGGTTAGGGTTCGGGTTAGGGTTAGGGTTAGGGTTAGTGTTCGGGTTCGGGTTAGGGTTCGGGTTAGGGTTAGGTTTTAGTGTTAGGGTTACGGTTATGGTTAGGGTTAGGGTGAGGGGTTAGGTTTAGAGTTAGGGTTAGGGTTAGGGTTCGGGTTAGGGTTAGGTTTCGGGTCAGGGTTAGGGTTAGGTTTAGGGTTAGGGTTAGGGTTCGCGTTAGGGTTAGGGTTAGGGTTAGGGTTAGGGTTCGGGTTAGGGTTAGGGTTAGGTTTCGGTTTCCGGTTAGGGTTAGGGTTAGGGTTAGAGTTCGGTTTAGGGTTAGGGTTAGGGTTCGGGTTAGGGTTAGGGTTAGGGTTTGGGTTAGGGTTAGGGTTAGGGTTCGGGTTAGGGTTCAGGTTAGGGTTAGGGTTAGGATTCGGGATAGGGTTAGGGTTAGGGTTCGGGTTAGGGTTAGGGTTCGGGTTAGGGTTAGGGTTAGGTTTCGGGTTAGGTTTAGGGTTAGGGTTAGGGTTCATTTTAGGGTTACGGTTCGGGTTAGTGTTAGGGTTCGGTTTCGGTTTAGGGTTAGGGTTTGCTTTCGGGTTCGGGTTAGGTTTCGTGTTAGGTTTAGGGTTTGAGTTAGGGTTCGGGTTAGGGTACGGGTTAGGGTTAGGGTTAGGGTTAGGATTAGGGTTCGGGTTCGGGTTAGGGTTCGGGTTCGGTTTAGGGTTCGGGTTAGGGTTAGGGTTAGGGTTAGGGTTCGGGTTAGGTTTAGGGTTCGGGTTCGGGTTAGGGTTAGGGTTAGGTTTCGGGTTAGGGTTAGGGTTAGGGTTTAGGGTTAGGGTTCGGGTTAGAGTTCGGGTTAGGGTTCGGGTGAGGGTTAGGGTTAGGGTTAGGGTTCGGGTTAGGGTTCGGGTTATGGTTCGGGGTAGGGTTAAGGGTTAGCGTTAGGGTTCGGGTTAGGGTTAGGGTTAGGGTTAGGGTTCTGGTTAGGGTTCGGTTTAGGTTTAGGGTTAGGGTTAGGGTTAGGGTTCGGGTTCGGGTTAGGGTTAGGGTTAGGGTTAGGGTTCGAGTTAGGGTTAGGGTTAGGGTTCGGTTTAGGGTTAGGGTTAGGGTTCGAGTTAGGGTTAGGGATAGGTTTCGGGTAAGGGTTAGGGGTTAGGTTTAGGGTTAGGGTTAGGTTTAGGGTTCGGGTTAGGGTTAGGGTTTAGGGTTAGGGTTAGGGTTAGCGTTAGGGTTAGCGTTAGTGATAGGGTTAGGGTTAAGTTTTAGGGTTAGGGTTACGGTTACGTTTAGGGTTAGGGTTAGGGTTAGGGTTCGGTTTAGGGTTGGGGTTAGGGTTAGGGTTCGGGTTAGGGTTAGGGTTAGGGTTAGGGTTCGGGTTAGTGTTAGGGTTAGGGTTAGGGTTAGGTTAGGTTTTAGGGTTAGGGTTAGACTTAGGTTTAGCGTTAGGGTTAGGTGTTAGGGTTAGTGTTAGGGTTAGGGTTAGGGTTCGGGTTAGGGTTAGGATTCTGGTTAGGGTTAAGGTTAGGGTTCGGGTTAGGGATAGGTTTAGGGTTAGGGTTCGGGTTAGGCTTAGGGTTAGGTTTCGCGTTAGGGTTTGGTTTAGGGTTAGGGTTCGGGTTCGGGTTAGGGTTAGGTTTAGGGTTAGGGTTCGGGTTAGGGTTCGGGTTAGGGTTAGGGTTCGGGTTAGGGTTAGGTTTAGGGTTAGAGTTAGGGTTAGGGTTAGGGTTCGGGTTAGGGTTAGGTTTGGGGTTAGGGTTAGGGTTCGGGTTAGGGTTAGGGTTAGGGTTAGGGTTAGGGTTCGGGTTAGGATTCGGGTTAGGGTTAGGGTTAGGGTTCGGGTTAGGGTTCGGATTAGGGTTCGGGTTAGGGTTCGGGTTACGTTTAGGGTTAGGGTTCGGGTTAGGGTTCGGGTTCGGGTTCAGGTTCGGGTTAGGGTTAGTGTTAGGTTTAGGGTTCGGGTTCGGGTTAGGGTTAGGGTTCGTGTTAGGGTTAGGGTTAAGGTTCGGGTTAGGGTTCGGGTTCGAGTTAGGGTTAGGGTTAGGTTTCGGTTTAGGGTTAGGGTTAGGGTTAGGGTTAGGATTCGGGTTCGGGTTCGGGTTAGGGTTAGGGTTAGTTTTAGGGTTAGGATTAGGTTTAGGGTTAGGGTTCGGGTAGGGTTTGGGTTAGGGTTAGGGTTAGGGTTCGGGTTAGGGTTAGGATTCGGGTTACGGTTAGAGGTTAGGGTTAGGGTTAGGGTTCGGGTTCGGGTTCGGGTTAGGCTTAGGGTTAGGGTTCGGGTTAGGTTTAGGGTTAGGGTTAGGGTAAGGGTTAGGTTTCGGGTTCGGGTTAGGGTTCGGGTTAGTGTTCGGGTTAGGGTTAAGGATTAGCGTTATTGTTCGGGTTAGGTTTAGGGTTAGGGTTAGGGTTCTGGTTAGGGTTCGGGTAGGGTTAGTGTTAGGGTTAGGGTTCGGGTTAGAGTTCGGGTTAGGGTTAGGTTTAGGGTTAGGGTTCGGGTTACGGTTAGGGTTAGGGTTAGGTGTTCGGTTTAGGGTTAGGTTTAGGGTTAGGTTTAGGTTTCGGGTTAGGGTTAGGTTTCGGGTCCGGGTTCGGGTTAGGTTTAGGGTTAGGGTTAGGGTTCGGGTTAGGGTTAGGGTTAGGTTTAGGGTTCGGGTTAGGGTTAGGGTTAGGGTTCGGTTTAGGGTTAGGGTTAGGGTTAGTGTTAGGGTTAGGGTTAGAGTTCGGTTTAGGGTTAGGTTTAGGGTTCGGGTTAGGGTTAGGGTTAGGGTTTGGGTTAGGGTTAGGGTTAGGGTAAGGGTTCGGGTTAGGGTTCGGGTTAGGGTTAGGTTTTAGTGTTAGGGTTACGGTTATGGTTAGGGTTAGGGTTAGGGGTTAGGGTTAGAGTTAGGGTTAGGGTTAGGGTTCGGGTTAGGGTTAGGTTTCGGGTCAGGGTTAGGGTTAGGTTTAGGGTTAGGGTTAGGGTTCGCGTTAGGGTTAGGGTTAGGGTTAGGGTTAGGGTTCGGGTTAGGGTTAGGGTTAGGTTTCGGTTTCCGGTTAGGGTTAGGGTTAGGGTTAGAGTTCGGTTTAGGGTTAGGGTTAGGGTTAGGGTTCGGGTAAGGGTTAGGGTTAGGGTTAGGGTTAGGGTTAGGGTTAGGGTTAGGGTTATGGTTCGGGTTAGGGTTCGGGTTAGGGTTAAGGGTTAGCGTTAGGGTTCGGGTTAGGGTTAGGGTTAGGGTTAGGGTTCGGGTTAGGGTTCGGTTTAGTGTTAGGTTTAGGGTTCGTGTTCGGGCTAGGGTTCGGGTTAGGGTTCGGGTTAGGGTTAAGTGTTAGCGTTATTGTTCGGGTTAGTGTTAGGGTTAGGGTTAGGGTTCGGGTTCGGGTTAGGGTTAGGGTTCGGGTTCGGGTTAGGGTTCGGCTTAGGGTTAGGGTTAGGGTTTGGGTACGGGTTAGGGTTAGGGTTAGGGTTAGGTTTAGGTTTCGGATTAGGGTTAGGGTTAGTGTTAGGGTTCGGTTTCGGGTTAGGGTTAGGGTTAGTGTTCGGGTTAGGGTTAGGGTTAGGCTTAGGTTTAGTGTTAGGGTTTGGGTTCGGGGTAGGGTTAGGGTTCGGGTTAGTGTTAGGTTTTAGGGTTAGGGTTAAGTTTAGGGTTAGGGTTAGGGGTTAGTTTTAGGGTTAGGGTTAGGGTTCGGGTTAGGGTTAGGTTTCGGTTTAGGGTTAAGGTTAAGGTTCGTGTTAGGTTTAGGGTTAGGTTAGGGTTAGGGTTAGGGTTCGGATTAGGCTTAGGGTTAGGGTTAGGGTTAGGGTTCGGTTTAGGGTTCGTGTTAGGCTTAGGGTTAGGGTTAGGGTTAGGGTTAGGGTACGGGTTAGCGTTAGGGTTAGGGTTAGGATTAGGGTTCGGGTTCGGGTTAGGGTTCGGGTTCGGGTTAGGGTTCGGGTTAGGGTTAGGGTTAGGGTTCGGGTTAGGTTTAGGGTTCGGGTTCGGGTTAGGGTTAGGGTTAGGTTTCGGGTTAGGGTTAGGGTTAGGGTTATGGTTAGGGTTAGGGTTCGGGTTAGGGTTAGGGTTAGGGTTAGTGTTCGGGTTCGGGTTAGGGTTCGGTTTAGGGTTAGGTTTTAGTGTTAGGGTTACGGTTATGGTTAGGGTTAGGGTGAGGGGTTAGGTTTAGAGTTAGGGTTAGGGTTAGGGTTCGGGTTAGGGTTAGGTTTCGGGTCAGGGTTAGGGTTAGGTTTAGGGTTAGGGTTAGGGTTCGCGTTAGGGTTAGGGTTAGGGTTAGGGTTAGGGTTAGGGTTCGGGTTAGGGTTAGGGTTAGGTTTCGGTTTCCGGTTAGGGTTAGGGTTAGGGTTAGAGTTCGGTTTAGGGTTAGGGTTAGGGTTCGGGTTAGGGTTAGGGTTAGGGTTTGGGTTAGGGTTAGGGTTAGGGTTCGGGTTAGGGTTCAGGTTAGGGTTAGGGTTAGGATTCGGGATAGGGTTAGGGTTAGGGTTCGGGTTAGGGTTAGGGTTCGGGTTAGGGTTAGGGTTAGGTTTCGGGTTAGGTTTAGGGTTAGGTTTAGGGTTCATTTTAGGTTTACGGTTCGGGTTAGTGTTAGGGTTCGGTTTCGGTTTAGGGTTAGGGTTTGCGTTCGCGTTCGGGTTAGGTTTCGTGTTAGGTTTAGGGTTTGAGTTAGGGTTCGGGTTAGGGTACGGGTTAGGGTACGGGTTAGGGTTAGGATTAGGGTTCGGGTTCGGGTTAGGGTTCGGGTTCGGTTTAGGGTTCGGGTTAGGGTTAGGGTTAGGGTTAGGGTTCGGGTTAGGTTTAGGGTTCGGGTTCGGGTTAGGGTTAGGGTTAGGTTTCGGTTTAGGGTTAGGGTTAGGGTTTAGGGTTAGGGTTCGGGTTAGAGTTCGGGTTAGGGTTCGGGTTAGGGTTAGGGTTAGGGTTAGGGTTCGGGTTAGGGTTCGGGTTAGGGTTCGGGGTAGGGTTAAGGGTTAGCGTTAGGGTTCGGGTTAGGGTTAGGGTTAGGGTTAGGGTTCTGGTTAGGGTTCGGTTTAGGTTTAGGGTTAGGGTTAGGGTTAGGGTTCGGGTTCGGGTTAGGGTTAGGGTTAGGGTTAGGGTTCGAGTTAGGGTTAGGGTTAGGGTTCGGTTTAGGGTTAGGGTTAGGGTTCGAGTTAGGGTTAGGGATAGGTTTCGGGTAAGGGTTAGGGGTTAGGTTTAGGGTTAGTGTTAGGTTTAGGGTTCGTGTTAGGGTTAGGGGTTAGGGTTAGGGTTAGGGTTAGCTTTAGGGTTAGCGTTAGTGATAGGGTTAGGGTTAAGTTTTAGGGTTAGGGTTACGGTTACGTTTAGGGTTAGGGTTAGGGTTAGGGTTAGGGTTCGGTTTAGGGTTGGGGTTAGGGTTAGGGTTCGGGTTAGGGTTAGGGTTAGGGTTAGGGTTCGGGTTAGTGTTAGGGTTAGGGTTAGGGTTAGGTTAGGTTTTAGGGTTAGGGTTAGACTTAGGGTTAGGGTTAGGGTTAGGTGTTAGGGTTAGTGTTAGGGTTAGGGTTAGGGTTCGGGTTAGGGTTAGGATTCTGGTTAGGGTTAAGGTTAGGGTTCGGGTTAGGGTTAGGTTTAGGGTTAGGGTTCGGGTTAGGCTTAGGGTTAGGTTTCGCGTTAGGGTTTGGTTTAGGGTTAGGGTTCGGGTTCGGGTTAGGGTTAGGTTTAGGGTTAGGGTTCGGGTTAGGGTTCGGGTTAGGGTTAGGGTTCGGGTTAGGGTTAGGTTTAGGGTTAGAGTTAGGGTTAGGGTTAGGGTTCGGGTTAGGGTTAGGTTTGGGGTTAGGGTTAGGGTTCGGGTTAGGGTCCGGGTTCGTGTTCGGGTTAGGGTTAGGGTTCGGGTTAGGGTTCGGGTTCGGGTTAGTGTTCGGGTTCGGGTTAGGATTAGGGGTTAGGGTTCAGGTTAGGGTTAGGGTTAGGATTCGGGTTAGGGTTAGGGTTAGGGTTCGGGTTAGGGTTAGGGTTAGGGTTAGGGTTCGGGTTAGGCTTCGGGTTAGGGTTCGGGTTAGGGTTAGGGTTAGGGTTCGGGTTAGGATTCGGGTTAGGGTTAGGGTTAGGGTTCGGGTTAGGGTTCGGAATAGGGTTCGGGTTAGGGTTCGGGTTACGTTTAGGGTTAGGGTTCGGGTTAGGGTTCGGGTTCTTGTTCAGGTTCGGGTTAGGGTTAGTGTTAGGTTTAGGGTTCGGGTTAGGGTTAGGGTTAGGGTTCGTGTTAGGGTTAGGGTTAAGGTTCGGGTTAGGGTTCGGGTTCGAGTTAGGGTTAGGGTTAGGTTTCGGTTTAGGGTTAGGGTTAGGGTTAGGGTTAGGATTCGGGTTCGGGTTCGGGTTAGGGTTAGGGTTAGTTTTAGGGTTAGGATTAGGTTTAGGGTTAGGGTTCGGGTAGGGTTTGGGTTAGGGTTAGGGTTAGGGTTCGGGTTAGGGTTAGGATTCGGGTTACGGTTAGAGGTTAGGGTTAGGGTTAGGGTTCGGGTTCGGGTTCGGGTTAGGCTTAGGGTTAGGGTTCGGATTAGGGTTAGGGTTAGGGTTAGGGTAAGGTTTAGGTTTCGGGTTCGGGTTAGGGTTCGGGTTAGGGTTCGGGTTAGGGTTAAGGATTAGCGTTATTGTTCGGGTTAGGTTTAGGGTTAGGGTTAGGGTTCTGGTTAGGGTTCGGGTAGGGTTAGTGTTAGGGTTAGGGTTCGGGTTAGAGTTCGGGTTAGGGTTAGGGTTAGGGTTAGGGTTCGGGTTACGGTTAGGGTTAGGGTTAGGGGTTCGGTTTAGGGTTAGGTTTAGGGTTAGGTTTAGGGTTCGGGTTAGGGTTAGGTTTCGGGTCCGGGTTCGGGTTAGGATTAGGGTTAGGGTTAGGGTTCGGGTTAGGGTTAGGGTTAGGTTTAGGGTTCGCGTTAGGGTTAGGGTTAGGGTTCTGTTTAGGGTTAGGGTTAGGGTTAGTGTTAGGGTTAGGGTTAGAGTTCGGTTTAGGGTTAGGTTTAGGGTTCGGGTTAGGGTTAGGGTTAGGGTTTGGGTTAGGGTTAGGGTTAGGGTAAGGGTTCGGGTTAGGGTTCGGGTTAGGTTTAGGGTTAGGATTCTGGTTAGGGTTAGGGTTAGGGTTCGGGTTAGTGTTAGGGTCGGGTTAGGGTTAGGGTTACGGTTCGTGTTAGGGTTAGGGTTAGGGTTCGGGTTAGGTTTAGGTTTCGGGTTCGGGTTAGGGTTAGGGTTCGGTTTAGGGTTAGGGTTAGGGTTCGGGTTAGGGTTAGGGTTAGGGTTCGGGTTAGGGTTAGGGTTCGGTTTAGGGTTACGGTTCGGGTTAGTGTTAGGGTTCGGGTTCGGTTTAGGGTTAGGGTTTGGGTTCGGGTTCGGGTTAGGGTTCGGGTTAGGGTTAGGGTTTGAGTTAGGGTTCGGGTTAGGGTACGGGTTAGGGTTACGGTTAAGGTTAGGGTTCGGGTTCGGGTTAGGGTTCGGGTTCGGGTTAGGGTTCGGTTTAGGGTTAGGGTTAGGTTTAGGGTTCGGGTTAGGGTTAGGGTTCGGTTTCGGGTTATGGTTAGGTTTCGGGTTAGGGTTAGGGTTAGGGTTTAGGGTTAGGGTTCGGGTTAGAGTTCGGGTTAGGGTTCGGGTTAGGGTTAGGGTTAGGGTTAGGGTTAGGGTTAGGGTTCAGGTTAGGGTTCGGGTTAGGGTTAGGGTTCGGGTTAGGGTTAGGGTTAGGGTTAGGGTTCGGGTTCGGGCTAGGGTTCGGGTTAGGGTTCGGGTTAGGGTTAAGGGTTAGCGTTATTGTTCGGGTTAGGTTTAGGGTTAGGGTTAGGGTTCTGGTTAGGGTTCGGGTAGGGTTAGGGTTAGGGTTAGGGTTCGGGTTAGAGTTCGGGTTAGGGTTAGGGTTAGGGTTAGGGTTCCGGTTACGGTTAGGGTTAGGGTTAGGGGTTAGGTTTAGGGTTAGGTTTAGGGTTAGGTTTAGGGTTCGGGTTAGGGTTAGGGTTAGGTTTAGGGTTCGGGTTAGGGTTAGTGTTAGGGTTCGGTTTAGGGTTAGGGTTAGGGTTAGGGTTAGGGTTAGGGTTAGAGTTCGGTTTAGGGTTAGGTTTAGGGTTCGGGTTAGGGTTAGGGTTAGGGTTTGGGTTAGGGTTAGGGTTAGGGTAAGGGTTCGGGTTAGGGTTCGGGTTAGGTTTAGGGTTAGGATTCTGGTTAGGGTTAGGGTTAGGGTTCGGGTTAGTGTTAGGGTCGGGTTAGGGTTAGGGTTACGGTTCGTGTTAGGGTTAGGGTTAGGGTTCGGTTTAGGTTTAGGGTTCGGTTTAGGGTTACGGTTCGGGTTAGTGTTAGGGTTCGGGTTCGGTTTAGGGTTAGGGTTTGGGTTCGGGTTCGGGTTAGGGTTCGGGTTAGGGTTAGGGTTTGAGTTAGGGTTCGGGTTAGGGTACGGGTTAGGGTTACGTTTAAGGTTAGGGTTCGGGTTCGGGTTAGGGTTCGGGTTCGGGTTAGGGTTCGGTTTAGGGTTAGGGTTAGGTTTAGTGTTCGGGTTAGGGTTAGGGTTCGGTTTCGGGTTATGGTTAGGTTTCGGGTTAGGGTTAGGGTTAGGGTTTAGGGTTAGGGTTCGGGTTAGAGTTCGGGTTAGGGTTCGGTTTAGGGTTAGGGTTAGGGTTAGGGTTAGGTTTCGGGTTAGGGTTCAGGATAGGGTTAGGGTTCGGGTTAGGGTTAGGGTTAGGATTAGGGTTCGGGTTCGGGCTAGGGTTCGGGTTAGGGTTCGGGTTAGGGTTAAGGGTTAGCGTTATTGTTCGGGTTAGGGTTAGGGTTAGGGTTAGGGTTCGGGTTCGGGTTAGTGTTAGGTTTAGGGTTCGGGTTAGGGTTAGGGTTAGGGTTCGGTTTAGGGTTAGGGTTAGGGTTAGGGTTAGGGTTAGGGTTAGAGTTCGGTTTAGGGTTAGGGTTAGGGTTCGGGTTAGGTTTAGGGTTAGGTTTTGGGTTAGGGTTAGGGTTAGGGTAAGGGTTCGGGTTAGGGTTCGGGTTAGGGTTAGGGTTAGGATTCGGGTTCGGGTTAGGGTTAGGGCTCGGGTTAGGATTAGGGTCGGGTTAGGGTTAGGGTTACGGTTCGTGTTAGGGTTAGGGTTAGGGTTCGGTTTAGGTTTAGGTTTCGGGTTCGGGTTAGGGTTAGGGTTCGGTTTAGGGTTAGGGTTAGGGTTCGGGTTAGGTTTAGGGTTCAGGTTAGGTTTAGGGTTGGGGTTCGGGTTCGGGTTAGGGTTAGGGTTCGGGTTAGGGTTCGGGTTAGGGTTAGGGTTCGGTTTAGGGTTACGGTTCGGGTTAGTGTTAGGGTTAGGTTTCGGTTTAGGGTTAGGGTTTGGGTTCGGGGTAGGGTTAGGGTTCGGGTTAGTGTTAGGTTTTAGGGTTAGGGTTAAGTTTAGGGTTAGGGTTAGGGGTTAGTTTTAGGGTTAGTGTTAGGGTTCGGGTTAGGGTTAGGTTTCGGTTTAGGGTTAAGGTTAAGGTTCGTGTTAGGTTTAGGGTTAGGTTAGGGTTAGGGTTAGGGTTCGGATTAGGCTTAGGGTTAGGGTTAGGGTTAGGGTTCGGTTTAGGGTTCGTGTTAGGCTTAGGGTTAGGGTTAGGGTTAGGGTTAGGGTACGGGTTAGCGTTAGGGTTAGGGTTAGGATTAGGGTTCGGGTTCGGGTTAGGGTTCGGGTTAGGGTTAGGGTTAGGGTTCGGGTTAGGTTTAGGGTTCGGGTTCGGGTTAGGGTTAGGGTTAGGTTTCGGGTTAGGGTTAGGGTTATGGTTAGGGTTAGGGTTCGGGTTAGGGTTAGGGTTAGGGTTAGTGTTCGGGTTCGGGTTAGGGTTCGGGTTAGGGTTAGGTTTTAGTGTTAGGGTTACGGTTATGGTTAGGGTTAGGGTGAGGGGTTAGGTTTAGAGTTAGGGTTAGGGTTAGGGTTCGGGTTAGGGTTAGGTTTCGGGTCAGGGTTAGGGTTAGGTTTAGGGTTAGGGTTAGGGTTCGCGTTAGGGTTAGGGTTAGGGTTAGGGTTAGGGTTCGGGTTAGGGTTAGGGTTAGGTTTCGGTTTCCGGTTAGGGTTAGGGTTAGGGTTAGAGTTCGGTTTAGGGTTAGGGTTAGGGTTCGGGTTAGGGTTAGGGTTAGGGTTTGGGTTAGGGTTAGGGTTAGGGTTCGGGTTAGGGTTCAGGTTAGGGTTAGGGTTAGGATTCGGGATAGGGTTAGGGTTAGGGTTCGGGTTAGGGTTAGGGTTCGGGTTAGGGTTAGGGTTAGGTTTCGGGTTAGGTTTAGGGTTAGGGTTAGGGTTCATTTTAGGGTTACGGTTCGGGTTAGTGTTAGGGTTCGGTTTCGGTTTAGGGTTAGGGTTTGCTTTCGGGTTCGGGTTAGGTTTCGTGTTAGGTTTAGGGTTTGAGTTAGGGTTCGGGTTAGGGTACGGGTTAGGGTTAGGGTTAGGGTTAGGATTAGGGTTCGGGTTCGGGTTAGGGTTCGGGTTCGGTTTAGGGTTCGGGTTAGGGTTAGGGTTAGGGTTAGGGTTCGGGTTAGGTTTAGGGTTCGGGTTCGGGTTAGGGTTAGGGTTAGGTTTCGGGTTAGGGTTAGGGTTAGGGTTTAGGGTTAGGGTTCGGGTTAGAGTTCGGGTTAGGGTTCGGGTTAGGGTTAGGGTTAGGGTTAGGGTTCGGGTTAGGGTTCGGGTTATGGTTCGGGGTAGGGTTAAGGGTTAGCGTTAGGGTTCGGGTTAGGGTTAGGGTTAGGGTTAGGGTTCTGGTTAGGGTTCGGTTTAGGTTTAGGGTTAGGGTTAGGGTTAGGGTTCGGGTTCGGGTTAGGGTTAGGGTTAGGGTTAGGGTTCGAGTTAGGGTTAGGGTTACGGTTCGGTTTAGGGTTAGGGTTAGGGTTCGAGTTAGGGTTAGGGATAGGTTTCGGGTAAGGGTTAGGGGTTAGGTTTAGGGTTAGGGTTAGGTTTAGGGTTCGGGTTAGGTTTAGGGTTTAGGGTTAGGGTTAGGGTTAGCGTTAGGGTTAGCGTTAGTGATAGGGTTAGGGTTAAGTTTTAGGGTTAGGGTTACGGTTACGTTAAGGGTTAGGGTTAGGGTTAGGGTTCGGTTTAGGGTTGGGGTTAGGGTTAGGGTTCGGGTTAGGGTTAGGGTTAGGGTTAGGGTTCGGGTTCGGGTTAGTGTTAGGGTTAGGGTTAGGGTTAGGTTAGGTTTTAGGGTTAGGGTTAGACTTAGGTTTAGCGTTAGGGTTAGGTGTTAGGGTTAGTGTTAGGGTTAGGGTTAGGGTTCGGGTTAGGGTTAGGATTCTGGTTAGGGTTAAGGTTAGGGTTCGGGTTAGGGATAGGTTTAGGGTTAGGGTTCGGGTTAGGCTTAGGGTTAGGTTTCGCGTTAGGGTTTGGTTTAGGGTTAGGGTTCGGGTTCGGGTTAGGGTTAGGTTTAGGGTTAGGGTTCGGGTTAGGGTTCGGGTTAGGGTTAGGGTTCGGGTTAGGGTTAGGTTTAGGGTTAGAGTTAGGGTTAGGGTTAGGGTTCGGGTTAGGGTTAGGTTTGGGGTTAGGGTTAGGGTTCGGGTTAGGGTTAGGGTTAGGGTTAGGGTTAGGGTTCGGGTTAGGATTCGGGTTAGGGTTAGGGTTAGGGTTCGGGTTAGGGTTCGGATTAGGGTTCGGGTTAGGGTTCGGGTTACGTTTAGGGTTAGGGTTCGGGTTAGGGTTCGGGTTCGGGTTCAGGTTCGGGTTAGGGTTAGTGTTAGGTTTAGGGTTCGGGTTAGGGTTAGGGTTAGGGTTTGTGTTAGGGTTAGGGTTAAGGTTCGGGTTAGGGTTCGGGTTCGAGTTAGGGTTAGGGTTAGGTTTCGGTTTAGGGTTAGGGTTAGGGTTAGGGTTAGGATTCGGGTTCGGGTTCGGGTTAGGGTTAGGGTTAGTTTTAGGGTTAGGATTAGGTTTAGGGTTAGGGTTCGGGTAGGGTTTGGGTTAGGGTTAGGGTTAGGGTTCGGGTTAGGGTTAGGATTCGGGTTACGGTTAGAGGTTAGGGTTAGGGTTAGGGTTCGGGTTCGGGTTCGGGTTAGGCTTAGGGTTAGGGTTCGGGTTAGGGTTAGGGTTAGGGTTAGGGTAAGGGTTAGGTTTCGGGTTCGGGTTAGGGTTCGGGTTAGTGTTCGGGTTAGGGTTAAGGATTAGCGTTATTGTTCGGGTTAGGTTTAGGGTTAGGGTTAGGGTTCTGGTTAGGGTTCGGGTAGGGTTAGTGTTAGGGTTAGGGTTCGGGTTAGAGTTCGGGTTAGGGTTAGGTTTAGGGTTAGGGTTCGGGTTACGGTTAGGGTTAGGGTTAGGTGTTCGGTTTAGGGTTAGGTTTAGGGTTAGGTTTAGGGTTCGGGTTAGGGTTAGGTTTCGGGTCCGGGTTCGGGTTAGGTTTAGGGTTAGGGTTAGGGTTCGGGTTAGGGTTAGGGTTAGGTTTAGGGTTCGGGTTATGGTTAGGGTTAGGGTTCGGTTTAGGGTTAGGGTTAGGGTTAGTGTTAGGGTTAGGGTTAGAGTTCGGTTTAGGGTTAGGTTTAGGGTTCGGGTTAGGGTTAGGGTTAGGGTTTGGGTTAGGGTTAGGGTTAGGGTAAGGTTTCGGGTTAGGGTTCGGGTTAGGGTTAGGTTTTAGTGTTAGGGTTACGGTTATGGTTAGGGTTAGGGTTAGGGGTTAGGGTTAGAGTTAGGGTTAGGGTTAGGGTTCGGGTTAGGGTTAGGTTTCGGGTCAGGGTTAGGGTTAGGTTTAGGGTTAGGGTTAGGGTTCGCGTTAGGGTTAGGGTTAGGGTTAGGGTTAGGGTTCGGGTTAGGGTTAGGGTTAGGTTTCGGTTTCCGGTTAGGGTTAGGGTTAGGGTTAGAGTTCGGTTTAGGGTTAGGGTTAGGGTTAGGGTTCGGGTTAGGGTTAGGGTTAGGGTTAGGGTTAGGGTTAGGGTTAGGGTTATGGTTCGGGTTAGGGTTCGGGTTAGGGTTAAGGGTTAGCGTTAGGGTTCGGGTTAGGGTTAGGGTTAGGGTTAGGGTTCGGGTTAGGGTTCGGTTTAGTGTTAGGTTTAGGGTTCGTGTTCGGGCTAGGGTTCGGGTTAGGGTTCGGGTTAGGGTTAAGTGTTAGCGTTATTGTTCGGGTTAGTGTTAGGGTTAGGGTTAGGGTTCGGGTTCGGGTTAGGGTTAGGGTTCGTGTTCGGGTTAGGGTTCGGGTTAGGGTTAGGGTTAGGGTTTGGGTACGGGTTAGGGTTAGGGTTAGGGTTAGGTTTAGGTTTCGGATTAGGGTTAGGGTTAGTGTTAGGGTTCGGTTTCGGGTTAGGGTTAGGGTTAGGGTTCGGGTTAGGGTTAGGGTTAGGCTTAGGTTTAGTGTTAGGGTTTGGGTTCGGGGTAGGGTTAGGGTTCGGGTTAGTGTTAGGTTTTAGGGTTAGGGTTAAGTTTAGGGTTAGGGTTAGGGGTTAGTTTTAGGGTTAGGGTTAGGGTTCGGGTTAGGGTTAGGTTTCGGTTTAGGGTTAAGGTTAAGGTTCGTGTTAGGTTTAGGGTTAGGTTAGGGTTAGGGTTAGGGTTCGGATTAGGCTTAGGGTTAGGGTTAGGGTTAGGGTTCGGTTTAGGGTTCGTGTTAGGCTTAGGGTTAGGGTTAGGGTTAGGGTTAGGGTACGGGTTAGCGTTAGGGTTAGGGTTAGGATTAGGGTTCGGGTTCGGGTTAGGGTTCGGGTTCGGGTTAGGGTTCGGGTTAGGGTTAGGGTTAGGGTTCGGGTTAGGTTTAGGGTTCGGGTTCGGGTTAGGGTTAGGGTTAGGTTTCGGGTTAGGGTTAGGGTTAGGGTTATGGTTAGGGTTAGGGTTCGGGTTAGGGTTAGGGTTAGGGTTAGTGTTCGGGTTCGGGTTAGGGTTCGGTTTAGGGTTAGGTTTTAGTGTTAGGGTTACGGTTATGGTTAGGGTTAGGGTGAGGGGTTAGGTTTAGAGTTAGGGTTAGGGTTAGGGTTCGGGTTAGGGTTAGGTTTCGGGTCAGGGTTAGGGTTAGGTTTAGGGTTAGGGTTAGGGTTCGCGTTAGGGTTAGGGTTAGGGTTAGGGTTAGGGTTAGGGTTCGGGTTAGGGTTAGGGTTAGGTTTCGTTTTCCGGTTAGGGTTAGGGTTAGGGTTAGAGTTCGGTTTAGGGTTAGGGTTAGGGTTCGGGTTAGGGTTAGGGTTAGGGTTTGGGTTAGGGTTAGGGTTAGGGTTCGGGTTAGGGTTCAGGTTAGGGTTAGGGTTAGGATTCGGGATAGGGTTAGGGTTAGGGTTCGGGTTAGGGTTAGGGTTCGGGTTAGGGTTAGGGTTAGGTTTCGGGTTAGGTTTAGGGTTAGGTTTAGGGTTCATTTTAGGGTTACGGTTCGGGTTAGTGTTAGGGTTCGGTTTCGGTTTAGGGTTAGGGTTTGCGTTCGCGTTCGGGTTAGGTTTCGTGTTAGGTTTAGGGTTTGAGTTAGGGTTCGGGTTAGGGTACGGGTTAGGGTACGGGTTAGGGTTAGGATTAGGGTTCGGGTTCGGGTTAGGGTTCGGGTTCGGTTTAGGGTTCGGGTTAGGGTTAGGGTTAGGGTTAGGGTTCGGGTTAGGTTTAGGGTTCGGGTTCGGGTTAGGGTTAGGGTTAGGTTTCGGGTTAGGGTTAGGGTTAGGGTTTAGGGTTAGGGTTCGGGTTAGAGTTCGGGTTAGGGTTCGGGTTAGGGTTAGGGTTAGGGTTAGGGTTCGGGTTAGGGTTCGGGTTAGGGTTCGGGGTAGGGTTAAGGGTTAGCGTTAGGGTTCGGGTTAGGGTTAGGGTTAGGGTTAGGGTTCTGGTTAGGGTTCGGTTTAGGTTTAGGGTTAGGGTTAGGGTTAGGGTTCGGGTTCGGGTTAGGGTTAGGGTTAGGGTTAGGGTTCGAGTTAGGGTTAGGGTTAGGGTTCGGTTTAGGGTTAGGTTTAGGGTTCGAGTTAGGGTTAGGGATAGGTTTCGGGTAAGGGTTAGGGGTTAGGTTTAGGGTTAGTGTTAGGTTTAGGGTTCGGGTTAGGGTTAGGGGTTAGGGTTAGGGTTAGGGTTAGCTTTAGGGTTAGCGTTAGTGATAGGGTTAGGGTTAAGTTTTAGGGTTAGGGTTACGGTTACGTTTAGGGTTAGGGTTAGGGTTAGGGTTAGGTTCGGTTTAGGGTTGGGGTTCGGGTTAGGGTTCGGGTTAGGGTTAGGGTTAGGGTTAGGTTTCGGGTTAGTGTTAGGGTTAGGGTTAGGGTTAGGTTAGGTTTTAGGGTTAGGGTTAGACTTAGGGTTAGGGTTAGGGTTAGGTGTTAGGGTTAGTGTTAGGGTTAGGGTTAGGGTTCGGGTTAGGGTTAGGATTCTGGTTAGGGTTAAGGTTAGGGTTCGGGTTAGGGTTAGGTTTAGGGTTAGGGTTCGGGTTAGGCTTAGGGTTAGGTTTCGCGTTAGGGTTTGGTTTAGGGTTAGGGTTCGGGTTCGGGTTAGGGTTAGGTTTAGGGTTAGGGTTCGGGTTAGGGTTCGGGTTAGGGTTAGGGTTCGGGTTAGGGTTAGGTTTAGGGTTAGAGTTAGGGTTAGGGTTAGGGTTCGGGTTAGGGTTAGGTTTGGGGTTAGGGTTAGGGTTCGGGTTAGGGTCCGGGTTCGTGTTCGGGTTAGGGTTAGGGTTCGGGTTAGGGTTCGGGTTCGGGTTAGTGTTCGGGTTCGGGTTAGGATTAGGGGTTAGGGTTCAGGTTAGGGTTAGGGTTAGGATTCGGGTTAGGGTTAGGGTTAGGGTTCGGGTTAGGGTTAGGGTTAGGGTTAGGGTTCGGGTTAGGCTTCGGGTTAGGGTTCGGGTTAGGGTTAGGGTTAGGGTTCGGGTTAGGATTCGGGTTAGGGTTAGGGTTAGGGTTCGGGTTAGGGTTCGGATTAGGGTTCGGGTTAGGGTTCGGGTTACGTTTAGGGTTAGGGTTCGGGTTAGGGTTCGGGTTCGGGTTCAGGTTCGGGTTAGGGTTAGTGTTAGGTTTAGGGTTCGGGTTAGGGTTAGGGTTAGGGTTCGTGTTAGGTTTAGGGTTAAGGTTCGGGTTAGGGTTCGGGTTCGAGTTAGGGTTAGGGTTAGGTTTCGGTTTAGGGTTAGGGTTAGGGTTAGGGTTAGGATTCGGGTTCGGGTTCGGGTTAGGGTTAGGGTTAGTTTTAGGGTTAGGATTAGGTTTAGGGTTAGGGTTCGGGTAGGGTTTGGGTTAGGGTTAGGGTTAGGGTTCGGGTTAGGGTTAGGATTCGGGTTACTGTTAGAGGTTAGGGTTAGGGTTAGGGTTCGGGTTCGGGTTCGGGTTAGGCTTAGGGTTAGGGTTCGGATTAGGGTTAGGGTTAGGGTTAGGGTAAGGGTTAGGTTTCGGGTTCGGGTTAGGGTTCGGGTTAGGGTTCGGGTTAGGGTTAAGGATTAGCGTTATTGTTCGGGTTAGGTTTAGGGTTAGGGTTAGGGTTCTGGTTAGGGTTCGGGTAGGGTTAGTGTTAGGGTTAGGGTTCGGGTTAGAGTTCGGGTTAGGGTTAGGGTTAGGGTTAGGGTTCGGGTTACGGTTAGGGTTAGGGTTAGGGGTTCGGTTTAGGGTTAGGTTTAGGGTTAGGTTTAGGGTTCGGGTTAGGGTTAGGTTTCGGGTCCGGGTTCGGGTTAGGTTTAGGGTTAGGGTTAGGGTTCGGGTTAGGGTTAGGGTTAGGTTTAGGGTTCGCGTTAGGGTTAGGGTTAGGGTTCTGTTTAGGGTTAGGGTTAGGGTTAGTGTTAGGGTTAGGGTTAGAGTTCGGTTTAGGGTTAGGTTTAGGGTTCGGGTTAGGGTTAGGGTTAGGGTTTGGGTTAGGGTTAGGGTTAGGGTAAGGGTTCGGGTTAGGGTTAGGGTTCGGTTTAGGGTTACGGTTCGGGTTAGTGTTAGGGTTCGGGTTCGGTTTAGGGTTAGGGTTTGGGTTCGGGTTCGGGTTAGGGTTCGGGTTAGGGTTAGGGTTTGAGTTAGGGTTCGGGTTAGGGTACGGGTTAGGGTTACGGTTAAGGTTAGGGTTCGGGTTCGGGTTAGGGTTCGGGTTCGGGTTAGGGTTCGGTTTAGGGTTAGGGTTAGGTTTAGGGTTCGGGTTAGGGTTAGGGTTCGGTTTCGGGTTATGGTTAGGTTTCGGGTTAGGGTTAGGGTTAGGGTTTAGGGTTAGGGTTCGGGTTAGAGTTCGGGTTAGGGTTCGGGTTAGGGTTAGGGTTAGGGTTAGGGTTAGGGTTAGGGTTCAGGTTAGGGTTCGGGTTAGGGTTAGGGTTCGGGTTAGGGTTAGGGTTAGGGTTAGGGTTCGGGTTCGGGCTAGGGTTCGGGTTAGGGTTCGGGTTAGGGTTAAGGGTTAGCGTTATTGTTCGGGTTAGGGTTAGGGTTAGGGTTAGGGTTCGGGTTCGGGTTAGTGTTAGGTTTAGGGTTCGGGTTAGGGTTAGGGTTAGGGTTCGGTTTAGGGTTAGGGTTAGGGTTAGGGTTAGGGTTAGAGTTCGGTTTAGGGTTAGGGTTAGGGTTCGGGTTAGGGTTAGGGTTAGGGTTTGGGTTAGGGTTAGGGTTAGGGTAAGGGTTCGGGTTAGGGTTCGGGTTAGGGTTAGGGTTAGGATTCGGGTTCGGGTTAGGGTTAGGGTTCGGGTTAGGGTTAGGGTCGGGTTAGTGTTAGGGTTACGGTTCGTGTTAGGGTTAGGGTTAGGGTTCGGGTTAGGTTTAGGTTTCGGGTTCGGGTTAGGGTTAGGGTTCGGTTTAGGGTTAGGGTTAGGGTTCGGGTTAGGTTTAGGGTTCGGGTTAGGTTTAGGGTTGGGGTTCGGGTTCGGGTTAGGGTTAGGGTTCGGGTTAGGGTTCGGGTTAGGGTTAGGGTTCGGTTTAGGGTTACGGTTCGGGTTAGTGTTAGGGTTCGGGTTCGGTTTAGGGTTAGGGTTTGGGTTCGGTTTCGGGTTAGGGTTCGGGTTAGGGTTAGGGTTTGAGTTAGTGTTCGGGTTAGGGTACGGGTTAGGGTTAGGGTTAAGGTTAGGGTTCGGGTTCGGGTTAGGGTTCGGATTCGGGTTAGGGTTCGGTTTAGAGTTAGGGTTAGGTTTAGAGTTCGGGTTAGGGTTAGGGTTCGGTTTCGGGTTATGGTTAGGTTTCGGGTTAGGGTTAGGGTTAGGGTTTAGGGTTAGGGTTCGGGTTAGAGTTCGCGTTAGGGTTCGGGTTAGGGTTAGGGTTAGGGTTAGGGTTATGGTTCGGGTTAGGGTTCGGGTTAGGGTTAAGGGTTAGCGTTAGGGTTCGGGTTAGGGTTAGGGTTAGGTTTAGGGTTCGGGTTAGGGTTCGGTTTAGGGTTAGGGTTAGGGTTCGGGTTCGGGCTAGGGTTCGGGTTAGGGTTCGGGTTAGGGTTAAGTGTTAGCGTTATTGTTCGGGTTAGTGTTAGGGTTAGGGTTAGTGTTCGGGTTCGGGTTAGGGTTAGGGTTCGGGTTCGGGTTAGGGTTCGGGTTAGGGTTAGGGTTAGGGTTTGGGTACGGTTTAGGGTTAGGGTTAGGGTTAGGTTTAGGTTTCGGATTAGGGTTAGGTTTAGTGTTAGGGTTCGGTTTCGGGTTAGGGTTAGGGCTAGGGTTCGGGTTAGGTTTAGGGTTAGGCTTAGGTTTAGTGTTAGGGTTTGGGTTCGGGGTAGGGTTAGGGTTCGGGTTAGTGTTAGGTTTTAGGGTTAGGGTTAAGTTTAGGGTTAGGGTTAGGGGTTAGTTTTAGGGTTAGGGTTAGGGTTCGGGTTAGGGTTAGGTTTCGGGTTAGGGTTAAGGTTAAGGTTCGTGTTAGGTTTAGGGTTAGGTTAGGGTTAGGGTTAGGGTTCGGATTAGGCTTAGGGTTAGGGTTAGGGTTAGGGTTCGGGTTAGGGTTCGTGTTAGGCTTAGGGTTAGGGTTAGGGTTAGGGTTCGGTTTAGGGTTAGGGTTAGGGTTAGGGTTTGGGTTAGGGTTAGGGTTATGTTTCGGGTTAGGGTTCGGGTTAGGGTTAGGGTTAGGGTTAGGGTTCGGGCTAGGGTTAGGGTTAGGGTTAGTGTTCGGGTTCGGGTTAGGGTTCGGGTTAGGGTTAGGTTTTAGTGTTAGGGTTACGGTTATGGTTAGGGTTAGGGTTAGGGGTTAGGGTTAGAGTTAGGGTTAGGGTTAGGGTTCGGGTTAGGGTTAGGTTTCGGGTCAGGGTTAGGGTTAGGTTTAGGGTTAGGGTTAGGGTTCGCGTTAGGGTTAGGGTTAGGGTTAGGGTTAGGGTTCGGGTTAGGGTTAGGGTTAGGTTTCGGTTTCCGGTTAGGGTTAGGGTTAGGGTTAGAGTTCGGTTTAGGGTTAGGGTTAGGGTTCGGGTTAGGGTTAGGGTTAGGGTTTGGGTTAGGGTTAGGGTTAGGGTTCGGGTTAGGGTTCAGGTTAGGGTTAGGGTTAGGATTCGGGATAGGGTTAGGGTTAGGGTTCGGGTTAGGGTTAGGGTTCGGGTTAGGGTTAGGGTTAGGTTTCGGGTTAGGTTTAGGGTTAGGGTTAGGGTTCATTTTAGGGTTACGGTTCGGGTTAGTGTTAGGGTTCGGTTTCGGTTTAGGGTTAGGGTTTGCGTTCGGGTTCGGGTTAGGTTTCGTGTTAGGTTTAGGGTTTGAGTTAGGGTTCGGGTTAGGGTACGGGTTAGCGTTAGGGTTAGGGTTAGGATTAGGGTTCGGGTTCGGGTTAGGGTTCGGGTTCGGGTTAGGGTTCGGGTTAGGGTTAGGGTTAGGGTTAGGGTTCGGGTTAGGTTTAGGGTTCGGGTTCGGGTTAGGGTTAGGGTTAGGTTTCGGGTTAGGGTTAGGGTTAGGGTTCAGGGTTAGGGTTCGGGTTAGAGTTCGGGTTAGGGTTCGGGTTAGGGTTAGGGTTAGGGTTCGGGTTAGGGTTCGGGTTAGGGTTCGGGGTAGGGTTAGGGTTAGCGTTAGGGTTCGGGTTAGGGTTAGGGTTAGGGTTAGGGTTAGGGTTCTGGTTAGGGTTCGGTTTAGGTTTAGGGTTAGGGTTAGGGTTCGGGTTTGGGTTAGGGTTAGGGTTAGGGTTAGGGTTCGAGTTAGGGTTAGGGTTAGGGTTCGGTTTAGGGTTAGGGTTAGGGTTCGAGTTAGGCTTAGGGATAGGTTTCGGGTAAGGGTTAGGGGTTAGGGTTAGGGTTAGGGTTCGGTTTAGGGTTAGGGGTTAGGGTTAGGGTTAGGGTTAGCGTTAGGGTTAGCGTTAGTGATAGGGTTAGGGTTAAGTTTTAGGGTTAGGGTTACGGTTACGTTTAGGGTTAGGGTTAGGGTTAGGGTTAGGGTTCGGTTTAGGGTTGGGGTTAGTGTTAGGGTTCGGGTTAGGGTTAGGGTTAGGGTTAGGGTTCGGGTTAGTGTTAGGGTTAGGGTTAGGGTTAGGTTAGGTTTTAGGGTTAGGGTTAGACTTAGGGTTAGGGTTAGGGTTAGGTGTTAGGGTTAGTGTTAGGGTTAGGGTTAGGGTTCGGGTTAGGGTTAGGGTTCTGGTTAGGGTTAAGGTTAGGGTTCGGGTTAGGGTTAGGTTTAGGGTTAGGTTTCGGGTTAGGCTTAGGGTTAGGGTTCGCGTTAGGGTTTGGTTTAGGGTTAGGGTTCGGGTTCGGGTTAGGGTTAAGTTTAGGGTTAGGGTTCGGGTTAGGGTTCGGGTTAGGGTTAGGGTTCGGGTTAGTGTTAGGTTTAGGGTTAGAGTTAGGGTTAGGGTTAGGGTTCGGGTTAGGGTTAAGTTTGGGGTTAGGGTTAGGGTTAGGGTTAGGGTCCGGGTTCGTGTTCGGGTTAGGGTTAGGGTTCGGGTTAGGGTTCGGGTTCGGGTTAGTGTTCGGGTTCGGGTTAGGGTTAGGGGTTAGGGTTCAGGTTAGGGTTAGGGTTAGGGATCGGGTTAGGGTTAGGGTTAGGGTTCGGGTTACGGTTAGGGTTAGGGTTAGGGTTCGGGTTAGGGTTAGGGTTAGGGTTCGGGTTAGGATTCGGGTTAGGGTTAGGGTTAGGGTTCGGGTTAGGGTTCGGATTAGGTTTCGGGTTAGGGTTCGGGTTACGTTTAGGGTTAGGGTTCGGGTTAGGGTTCGGGTTCGGGTTCAGGTTCGGGTTAGGGTTAGGGTTAGGTTTAGGGTTCGGGTTAGGGTTAGGGTTAGGGTTCGTGTTAGGGTTAGGGTTAAGGTTCGGGTTAGGGTTCGGGTTCGAGTTAGGGTTAGGGTTAGGGTTCGGTTAAGGGTTAGGGTTAGGGTTAGGGTTAGGGTTAGGGTTCGAGTTCGGGTTCGGGTTAGGCTTAGGGTTAGGGTTCGGGTTAGGGTTAGGGTTAGGGTTAGGGTAAGGGTTAGTTTTCGGGTTCGGGTTAGGGTTCGGGTTAGGGTTCGGGTTAGGGTTAAGGATTAGCGTTATTGTTCGGGTTAGGTTTAGGGTTAGGGTTAGGGTTCTGGTTAGGGTTCGGGTAGGGTTAGGGTTAGGGTTAGGGTTCGGGTTAGAGTTCGGGTTAGGGTTAGGGTTAGGGTTAGGGTTCGGGTTACGGTTAGGGTTAGGGTTAGGGGTTAGGTTTAGGGTTAGGTTTAGGGTTAGGTTTAGGGTTCGGGTTAGGGTTAGGTTTCGGGTCCGGGTTCGGGTTAGGTTTAGGGTTAGGGTTAGGGTTCGGGTTAGGATTAGGGTTAGGTTTAGGGTTCGGGTTAGGGTTAGTGTTAGGGTTCGGTTTAGGGTTAGGGTTAGGGTTAGGGTTAGGGTTAGAGTTCGGTTTAGGGTTAGGTTTAGGGATCGGGTTAGGGTTAGGGTTAGGGTTTGGGTTAGGGTTAGGGTTAGGGTAAGGGTTCGGGTTAGGGTTCGGGTTAGGTTTAGGGTTAGGATTCTGGTTAGGGTTAGGGTTAGGGTTCGGGTTAGTGTTAGGGTCGGGTTAGGGTTAGGGTTACGGTTCGTGTTAGGGTTAGGTTTAGGGTTCGGTTTAGGTTTAGGATTCGGTTTAGGGTTACGGTTCGGGTTAGTGTTAGGGTTCGTGTTCGGTTTAGGGTTAGGGTTTGGGTTCGGGTTCGGGTTAGGGTTCGGGTTAGGGTTAGGGTTTGAGTTAGGGTTCGGGTTAGGGTACGGGTTAGGGTTACGGTTAAGGTTAGGGTTCGGGTTTGGGTTAGGGTTCGGGTTCGGGTTAGGGTTCGGTTTAGGGTTAGGGTTAGGTTTAGTGTTCGGGTTAGGGTTAGGGTTCAGTTTCGGGTTATGGTTAGGTTTCGGGTTAGGGTTAGGGTTAGGGTTTAGGGTTAGGGTTCGGGTTAGAGTTCGGGTTAGGGTTCGGGTTAGGGTTAGGGTTAGGGTTAGGGTTAGGGTTCGGGTTAGGGTTCGGGTTAGGGTTAGGGTTCGGGTTAGGGTTAGGGTTAGGATTAGGGTTCGGGTTCGGGCTAGGGTTCGGGTTAGGGTTCGGGTTAGGGTTAAGGGTTAGCGTTATTGTTCGGGTTAGGGTTAGGGTTAGGGTTAGGGTTCGGGTTCGGGTTAGTGTTAGGTTTAGGGTTCGGGTTAGGGTTAGGGTTCGGGTTCGGTTTAGGGTTAGGGTTAGGGTTAGGGTTAGGGTTAGGGTTAGAGTTCGGTTTAGGGTTAGGGTTAGGGTTCGGGTTAGGGTTAGGGTTAGGTTTTGGGTTAGGGTTAGGGTTAGGGTAAGGGTTCGGGTTAGGGTTCGGGTTAGGGTTAGGGTTAGGATTCGGGTTCGGGTTAGGGTTAGGGTTCGGGTTAGGGTTAGGGTCGGGTTAGGGTTAGGGTTACGGTTCGTGTTAGGGTTAGGGTTAGGGTTCGGGTTAGGTTTAGGTTTCGGGTTCGGGTTAGGGTTAGGGTTCGGTTTAGGGTTAGGGTTAGGGTTCGGGTTAGGTTTAGGGTTCAGGTTAGGTTTAGGGTTGGGGTTCGGGTTCGGGTTAGGTTTAGGGTTCGGGTTAGGGTTCGGGTTAGGGTTAGGGTTCGGTTTAGGGTTACGGTTCGGGTTAGTGTTAGGGTTAGGTTTCGGTTTAGGGTTAGGGTTTGGGTTCGGGGTAGGGTTAGGGTTCGGGTTAGTGTTAGGTTTTAGGGTTAGGGTTAAGTTTAGGGTTAGGGTTAGGGGTTAGTTTTAGGGTTAGGGTTAGGGTTCGGGTTAGGGTTAGGTTTCGGTTTAGGGTTAAGGTTAAGGTTCGTGTTAGGTTTAGGGTTAGGTTAGGGTTAGGGTTAGGGTTCGGATTAGGCTTAGGGTTAGGGTTAGGGTTAGGGTTCGGTTTAGGGTTCGTGTTAGGCTTAGGGTTAGGGTTAGGGTTAGGGTTAGGGTACGGGTTAGCGTTAGGGTTAGGGTTAGGATTAGGGTTCGGGTTCGGGTTAGGGTTCGGGTTCGGGTTAGGGTTCGGGTTAGGGTTAGGGTTAGGGTTCGGGTTAGGTTTAGCGTTCGGGTTCGGGTTAGGGTTAGGGTTAGGTTTCGGGTTAGGGTTAGGGTTAGGGTTATGGTTAGGGTTAGGGTTCGGGTTAGGGTTAGGGTTAGGGTTAGTGTTCGGGTTCGGGTTAGGGTTCGGGTTAGGGTTAGGTTTTAGTGTTAGGGTTACGGTTATGGTTAGGGTTAGGGTGAGGGGTTAGGTTTAGAGTTAGGGTTAGGGTTAGGGTTCGGGTTAGGGTTAGGTTTCGGGTCAGGGTTAGGGTTAGGTTTAGGGTTAGGGTTAGGGTTCGCGTTAGGGTTAGGGTTAGGGTTAGGGTTAGGGTTCGGGTTAGGGTTAGGGTTAGGGTTAGGGTTCATTTTAGGGTTACGGTTCGGGTTAGTGTTAGGGTTCGGTTTCGGTTTAGGGTTAGGGTTTGCTTTCGGGTTCGGGTTAGGTTTCGTGTTAGGTTTAGGGTTTGAGTTAGGGTTCGGGTTAGGGTACGGGTTAGGGTTAGGGTTAGGGTTAGGATTAGGGTTCGGGTTCGGGTTCGGGTTAGGGTTAGGGTTCGGGTTAGGGTTAGGGTTAGGTTTCGGGTTAGGTTTAGGGTTAGGGTTAGGGTTCATTTTAGGGTTACGGTTCGGGTTAGTGTTAGGGTTCGGTTTCGGTTTAGGGTTAGGGTTTGCTTTCGGGTTCGGGTTAGGTTTCGTGTTAGGTTTAGGGTTTGAGTTAGGGTTCGGGTTAGGGTACGGGTTAGGGTTAGGGTTAGGGTTAGGATTAGGGTTCGGGTTCGGGTTAGGGTTCGGGTTCGGTTTAGGGTTCGGGTTAGGGTTAGGGTTAGGGTTAGGGTTCGGGTTAGGTTTAGGGTTCGGGTTCGGGTTAGGGTTAGGGTTAGGTTTCGGGTTAGGGTTAGGGTTAGGGTTTAGGGTTAGGGTTCGGGTTAGAGTTCGGGTTAGGGTTCGGGTTAGGGTTAGGGTTAGGGTTAGGGTTCAGGTTAGGGTTCGGGTTAGGGTTCGGGGTAGGGTTAAGGGTTAGCGTTAGGGTTCGGGTTAGGGTTAGGGTTAGGGTTAGGGTTCTGGTTAGGGTTCGGTTTAGGTTTAGGGTTAGGGTTAGGGTTAGGGTTCGGGTTCGGGTTAGGGTTAGGGTTAGGGTTAGGGTTCGAGTTAGGGTTAGGGTTAGGGTTCGGTTTAGGGTTAGGGTTAGGGTTCGAGTTAGGGTTAGGGATAGGTTTCGGGTAAGGGTTAGGTGTTAGGTTTAGGGTTAGGGTTAGGTTTAGGGTTCAGGTTAGGTTTAGGGTTTAGGGTTAGGGTTAGGGTTAGCGTTAGGGTTAGCGTTAGTGATAGGGTTAGGGTTAAGTTTTAGGGTTAGGGTTACGGTTACGTTTAGGGTTAGGGTTAGGGTTAGGGTTAGGGTTCGGGTTAGGGTTAGGGTTAGGTTTCGGGTTAGGTTTAGGGTTAGGGTTAGGGTTCATTTTAGGGTTACGGTTCGGGTTAGTGTTAGGGTTCGGTTTCGGTTTAGGGTTAGGGTTTGCGTTCGGGTTCGGGTTAGGTTTCGTGTTAGGTTTAGGGTTTGAGTTAGGATTCGGGTTAGGGTACGGGTTAGGGTTAGGGTTAGGGTTAGGATTAGGGTTCGGGTTCGGGTTAGGGTTCGGGTTCGGGTTAGGGTTCGGGTTAGGGTTAGGGTTAGGGTTAGGGTTCGGGTTAGGTTTAGGGTTCGGGTTCGGGTTAGGGTTAGGGTTAGGTTTCGGGTTAGGGTTAGGGTTAGGGTTTAGGGTTAGGGTTCGGGTTAGAGTTCGGGTTAGGGTTCGGGTTAGGGTTAGGGTTAGGGTTAGGGTTCGGGTTAGGGTTCGGGTTAGGTTTCGGGGTAGGGTTAAGGGTTTGCGTTAGGGTTCGGGTTAGGGTTAGGGATAGGGTTAGGGTTCTGGTTAGGTTTCGGTTTAGGTTTAGGGTTAGGGTTAGGGTTCGGGTTAGGGTTAGGGTTAGGGTTAGGGTTCGAGTTAGGGTTAGGGTTAGGGTTCGGTTTAGGGTTAGGGTTAGGGTTCGAGTTAGGGTTAGGGATAGGTTTCGGGTAAGGGTTAGGGGTTAGGGTTAGGGTTAGGGTTAGGTTTAGGGTTCGGGTTAGGGTTAGGGGTTAGGGTTAGGGTTAGGGTTAGCGTTAGGGTTAGCGTTAGTGATAGGGTTAGGGTTAAGTTTTAGGGTTAGGTTTACGGTTACGTTTAGGGTTAGGGTTAGGGTTAGGGTTAGGGTTATGTTTCGGTTTAGGGTTGGGGTTAGTGTTAGGGTTCGGGTTAGGGTTAGGGTTAGGGTTAGGGTTCGGGTTAGTGTTAGGGCTAGGGTTAGGGTTAGGTTAGGTTTTAGGGTTAGGGTTAGACTTAGGGTTAGGGTTAGGGTTAGGTGTTAGGGTTAGTGTTAGGGTTAGGGTTAGGGTTCGGGTTAGGGTTAGGGTTCTGTTTAGGGTTAAGGTTAGGGTTCGGGTTAGGGTTAGGTTTAGGGTTAGGTTTCGGGTTAGGCTTAGGGTTAGGGTTCGCGTTAGGGTTTGGTTTAGGGTTAGGGTTCGGGTTCGGGTTAGGGTTAGGTTTAGGGTTAGGGTTCGGGTTAGGGTTCGGGTTAGGGTTCGGGTTCGGGTTAGGGTTAGCTTTAGGGTTAGAGTTAGGGTTATGTTTAGGTTTCGGGTTAGGGTTAGGTTTGGGGTTAGGGTTAGGGTTCGGGTTAGGGTTCGGGTTCGTGTTCGGGTTAGGGTTAGGGTTCGGGTTAGGTTTCGGGTTCGGGTTAGTGTTCGGGTTCGGGTTAGGGTTAGGGGTTAGGGTTCAGGTTAGGGTTAGGGTTAGGGATCGGGTTAGGGTTCGGGTTAGGGTTCGGGTTAGGGTTAGGGTTAGGGTTCGGGTTAGGGTTCGGGTTAGGGTTCGGGTTAGGGTTAGGGTTCGGGTTCGGGTTAGGATTCAGGTTAGGGTTAGGGTTAGGGTTCAGGTTAGGGTTCGGATTAGGGTTCGGGTTAGGGTTCGGGTTACGTTTAGGGTTAGGGTTCGGGTTAGGGTTCGGGTTCGGTTTCAGGTTCGGGTTAGGGTTAGGGTTAGGTTTAGGGTTCGGGTTAGGGTTAGGGTTAGGGTTCGTGTTAGGGTTAGGGTTAAGGTTCGGGTTAGCGTTCGGGTTCGAGTTAGGGTTAGGGTTAGGGTTCGGTTTAGGGTTAGGGTTAGGGTTAGGGTTAGGATTCGGGTTCGGGTTCGGGTTAGGGTTAGGGTTAGTTTTAGGGTTAGGATTAGATTTAGGGTTAGGGTTCGGGTAGGGTTTGGGTTAGGGTTAGGGTTAGGGTTCGGGTTAGGGTTAGGATTCGGGTTAGGGTTAGAGGTTAGGGTTAGGGTTAGGGTTCGGGTTCGTGTTCGGGTTAGGCTTAGGGTTAGGGTTCGGGTTAGGGTTAGGGTTAGGGTTAGGGTAAGGGTTAGGTTTCGGGTTCGGGTTAGGGTTCGGGTTAGGGTTCGGGTTAGGGTTAAGGATTAGCGTTATTGTTCGGGTTAGGTTTAGGGTTAGGGTTAGGGTTCTGGTTAGGGTTCGGGTAGGGTTAGGGTTATGGTTAGGGTTCGGGTTAGAGTTCGGGTTAGGGTTAGGGTTAGGGTTAGGGTTCGGGTTACGGTTAGGGTTAGGGTTAGGGGTTCGGTTTAGGGTTAGGTTTAGGGTTAGGTTTAGGGTTCGGGTTAGGGTTAGGTTTCGGGTCCGGGTTCGGGTTAGGTTTAGGGTTAGGGTTAGGGTTCGGGTTAGGGTTAGGGTTAGGTTTAGGGTTCGGGTTAGGGTTAGGGTTAGGGTTCGGTTTAGGGTTAGGGTTAGGGTTAGGGTTAGGGTTAGGGTTAGAGTTCGGTTTAGGGTTAGATTTAGGGTTCGGGTTAGGGTTAGGGTTAGGGTTTGGGTTAGGATTAGGGTTAGGGTAAGGGTTCGGGTTAGGGTTCGGGTTAGGTTTAGGGTTAGGATTCTGGTTAGGGTTAGGGTTAGGGTTCGGGTTAGTGTTAGGGTCGGGTTAGGGTTAGGGTTACGGTTCGTGTTAGGGTTAGGGTTAGGGTTCGGGTTAGGTTTAGGTTTCGGGTTCGGGTTAGGGTTAGGGTTCGGTTTAGGGTTAAGGTTAGGGTTCGGGTTAGGGTTAGGGTTCGGGTTAGGTTTAGGGTTCAGTTTAGGGTTACGGTTCGGGTTAGTGTTAGGGTTCGGGTTCGGTTTAGGGTTAGGGTTTGGGTTCGGGTTCGGGTTAGGGTTCGGTTTAGGGTTAGGGTTTGAGTTAGGGTTCGGGTTAGGGTACGGGTTAGGGTTACGGTTAAAGTTAGGGTTCGGGTTCGGGTTATGGTTCGGGTTCGGGTTAGGGTTCGGTTTAGGGTTAGGGTTAGGTTTAGGGTTCGGGTTAGGGTTAGAGTTCGGTTTCGGGTTATGGTTAGTTTTCGGGTTAGGGTTAGGGTTAGGGTTTAGGGTGAGGGTTCGGGTTAGAGTTCGGGTTAGGGTCGGGTTAGGGTTAGGGTTAGGGTTAGGGTTAGGGTTAGGGTTCAGGTTAGGGTTCGGGTTAGGGTTAGGGTTCGGGTTAGGGTTAGGGTTAGGGTTCGGGTTCGGGCTAGGGTTCGGGTTAGGGTTCGGGTTATGGTTAAGGGTTAGCGTTATTGTTCGGGTTAGGGTTAGGGTTAGGGTTCGGGTTCGGGTTAGTGTTAGGTTTAGGGTTCGGGTTAGGGTTAGGGTTAGGGTTCGGTTTAGGGTTAGGGTTAGGGTTAGGGTTAGGGTTAGGGTTAGGGTTAGAGTTCGGTTTAGGGTTAGGGTTAGGGTTCGGGTTAGGGTTAGGGTTAGGGTTTGGGTTAGGGTTAGGTTTAGGGTAAGGGTTCGAGTTAGGGTTCGGGTTAGGGTTAGGGTTAGGATTCGGGTTCGGGTTAGGGTTAGGGTTCGGGTTAGGGTTAGGGTCGGGTTAGGGTTAGGGTTACGGTTCGGTTCGTGTTAGGGTTAGGGTTAGGGTTCGGGTTAGGTTTAGGTTTCGGTTTCGGGTTAGGGTTAGGGTTCGGTTTAGGGTTAGGGTTAGGGTTCGGGTTAGGTTTAGGGTTCGGGTTAGGTTTAGGGTTGCGGTTCGGGTTCGGGTTAGGGTTAGGGTTCGGTTTAGGGTTCGGGTTAGGGTTAGGGTTCGGTTTAGGGTTACGGTTCGGGTTAGTGTTAGGGTTCGGGTTCGGTTTAGGGTTAGGGTTTGGGTTCGGTTTCGGGTTAGGGTTCGGGTTAGGGTTAGGGTTTGAGTTAGTGTTCGGGTTAGGGTACGGGTTAGGGTTAGGGTTAAGGTTAGGGTTCGGGTTCGGGTTAGGGTTCGGGTTCGGGTTAGGGTTCGGTTTAGGGTTAGGGTTAGGTTTAGAGTTCGGGTTAGGGTTAGGGTTCGGTTTCGGGTTATGGTTAGGTTTCGGGTTAGGGTTAGGGTTAGGGTTTAGGGTTAGGGTTCGGGTTAGAGTTCGGGTTAGGGTTCGGGTTAGGGTTAGGGTTAGGGTTAGGGTTATGGTTCGGGTTAGGGTTCGGGTTAGGGTTAAGGGTTAGCGTTAAGGTTCGGGTTAGGGTTAGGGTTAGGGTTTGGGTTCGGGTTAGGGTTCGGTTTAGTGTTAGGTTTAGGGTTCGTGTTCGGGCTAGGGTTCGGGTTAGGGTTCGGGTTAGGGTTAAGTGTTAGCGTTATTGTTCGGGTTAGTGTTAGGTTTAGGGTTAGGGTTCGGGTTCGGGTTAGGGTTAGGGTTCGGGTTCGGGTTAGGGTTCGGGTTAGGGTTAGGGTTAGGGTTTGGGTACGGGTTAGGGTTAGGGTTAGGTTTAGGTTTCGGATTAGGGTTAGGGTTAGTGTTAGGGTTCGGTTTCGGGTTAGGGTTAGGGCTAGGGTTCGGGTTAGGGTTAGGGTTAGGCTTAGGTTTAGTGTTAGGGTTTGTGTTCGGGGTAGGGTTAGGGTTCGGGTTAGTGTTAGGTTTTAGGGTTAGGGTTAAGTTTAGGGTTAGGGTTAGGGGTTAGTTTTAGGGTTAGGGTTAGTGTTCGGGTTAGGGTTAGGTTTCGGTTTAGGGTTAAGGTTAAGGTTCGTGTTAGGTTTAGGGTTAGGTTAGGGTTAGGGTTAGGGTTCGGATTAGGCTTAGGGTTAGGGTTAGGGTTAGGGTTCGGTTTAGGGTTCGTGTTAGGCTTAGGGTTAGGGTTAGGGTTAGGGTTAGGGTTAGGGTACGGGTTAGCGTTAGGGTTAGGGTTAGGATTAGGGTTCGGGTTCGGGTTAGGGTTCGGGTTCGGGTTAGGGTTCGGGTTAGGGTTAGGGTTAGGGTTCGGGTTAGGTTTAGGGTTCGGGTTCGGGTTAGGTTTAGGGTTAGGTTTCGGGTTAGGGTTAGGGTTAGGGTTATGGTTAGGGTTAGGTTTCGGGTTAGGGTTAGGGTTAGGGTTAGTGTTCGGGTTCGGGTTAGGGTTCGGGTTAGGGTTAGGTTTTAGTGTTAGGGTTACGGTTATGGTTAGGGTTAGGGTGAGGGGTTAGGTTTAGAGTTAGGGTTAGGGTTAGGGTTCGGGTTAGGGTTAGGTTTCGGGTCAGGGTTAGGGTTAGGTTTAGGGTTAGGGTTAGGGTTCGCGTTAGGGTTAGGGTTAGGGTTAGGGTTAGGGTTCGGGTTAGGGTTAGGGTTAGGTTTCGGTTTCCGGTTAGGGTTAGGGTTAGGGTTAGAGTTCGGTTTAGGGTTAGGGTTAGGGTTCGGGTTAGGGTTAGGGTTAGGGTTAGGGTTTGGGTTAGGGTTAGGGTTAGGGTTCGGGTTAGGGTTCAGGTTAGGGTTAGGGTTAGGATTCGGGATAGGGTTAGGGTTAGGGTTCGGGTTAGGGTTAGGGTTCGGGTTAGGGTTAGGGTTAGGTTTCGGGTTAGGTTTAGGGTTAGGTTTAGGGTTCATTTTAGGGTTACGGTTCGGGTTAGTGTTAGGGTTCGGTTTCGGTTTAGGGTTAGGGTTTGCGTTCGGGTTCGGGTTAGGTTTCGTGTTAGGTTTAGGGTTTGAGTTAGGGTTCGGGTTAGGGTACGGGTTAGGGTTAGGGTTAGGGTTAGGATTAGGGTTCGGGTTCGGGTTAGGGTTCGGGTTCGGTTTAGGGTTCGCGTTAGGGTTAGGGTTAGGGTTAGGGTTCGGGTTAGGTTTAGGGTTCGGGTTCGGGTTAGGGTTAGGGTTAGGTTTCGGGTTAGGTTAGGGTTAGGGTTTAGGGTTAGGGTTCGGGTTAGAGTTCGGGTTAGGGTTCGAGTTAGGGTTAGGGTTAGGGTTCGGGTTAGGGTTCGGGTTAGGGTTCGGGGTAGGGTTAAGGGTTAGGGTTCGGGTTAGTGTTAGGGTCGGGTTAGGGTTAGGGTTACGGTTCGTGTTAGGGTTAGGGTTAGGGTTAGGGTTCTGGTTAGGGTTCGGTTTAGGTTTAGGGTTAGGGTTAGGGTTAGGGTTCGGGTTCGGGTTAGGGTTAGGGTTAGGGTTAGGGTTCGAGTTAGGGTTAGGGTTAGGGTTCGGTTTAGGGTTAGGGTTAGGGTTCGAGTTAGGGTTAGGGAAGGTTTCGGGTAAGGGTTAGGGGTTAGGTTTAGGGTTAGGGTTAGGTTTAGGGTTCGGGTTAGGGTTAGGGGTTAGGGTTAGGGTTAGGGTTAGCGTTAGGGTTAGCGTTAGTGATAGGGTTAGGGTTAAGTTTTAGGGTTAGGGTTACGGTTACGTTTAGGGTTAGGGTTAGGGTTAGGGTTAGGGTTCTGTTTAGGGTTAAGGTTAGGGTTCGGGTTAGGGTTAGGTTTAGGGTTAGGTTTCGGGTTAGGCTTAGGGTTAGGGTTCGCGTTAGGGTTTGGTTTAGGGTTAGGGTTCGGGTTCGGGTTAGGGTTAGGTTTAGGGTTAGGGTTCGGGTTATGGTTCGGGTTAGGGTTAGGGTTCGGGTTAGGGTTAGCTTTAGGGTTAGAGTTAGGGTTATGTTTAGGGTTCGGGTTAGGGTTAGGTTTGGGGTTAGGGTTAGGGTTCGGGTTAGGGTTCGGGTTCGTGTTCGGGTTAGGGTTAGGGTTCGGGTTAGGTTTCGGGTTCGGGTTAGTGTTCGGGTTCGGGTTAGGGTTAGGGGTTAGGGTTCAGGTTAGGGTTAGGGTTAGGGATCGGGTTAGGGTTAGGGTTAGGGTTCGGGTTAGGGTTAGGGTTAGGGTTAGGGTTCGGGTTAGGTTTCGGGTTAGGGTTCGGGTTAGGGTTAGGGTTAGGGTTCGGGTTAGGATTCAGGTTAGGGTTAGGGTTAGGGTTCGGGTTAGGGTTCGGATTAGGGTTCGGGTTAGGGTTCGGGTTACGTTTAGGGTTAGGGTTCGGGTTAGGGTTCGGGTTCGGTTTCAGGTTCGGGTTAGGGTTAGGGTTAGGTTTAGGGTTCGGGTTAGGGGTAGGGTTAGGGTTCGTGTTAGGGTTAGGGTTAAGGTTCGGGTTAGCGTTCGGGTTCGAGTTAGGGTTAGGGTTAGGGTTCGGTTTAGGGTTAGGGTTAGGGTTAGGGTTAGGATTCGGGTTCGGGTTCGGGTTAGGGTTAGGGTTAGTTTTAGGGTTAGGATTAGGTTTAGGGTTAGGGTTCGGGTAGGGTTTGGGTTAGGGTTAGGGTTAGGGTTCGGGTTAGGGTTAGGATTCGGGTTAGGGTTAGAGGTTAGGGTTAGGGTTAGGGTTCGGGTTCGGGTTCGGGTTAGGCTTAGGGATAGGGTTCGGGTTAGGGTTAGGGTTAGGGTTAGGGTAAGGGTCAGGTTTCGGGTTCGGGTTAGGGTTCGGGTTAGGGTTCGGGTTAGGGTTAAGGATTAGCGTTATTGTTCGGGTTAGGTTTAGGTTTAGGGTTAGGGTTCTGGTTAGGGTTCGGGTAGGGTTAGGGTTATGGTTAGGGTTCGGGTTAGAGTTCGGGTTAGGGTTAGGGTTAGGGTTAGGGTTCGGGTTACGGTTAGGGTTAGGGTTAGGGGTTCGGTTTAGGGTTAGGTTTAGGGTTAGGTTTAGGGTTCGGGTTAGGGTTAGGTTTCGGGTCCGGGTTCGGGTTAGGTTTAGGGTTAGGGTTAGGGTTCGGGTTAGGGTTTGGGTTAGGTTTAGGGTTCGGGTTAGGGTTAGGGTTAGGGTTCGGTTTAGGGTTAGGGTTAGGGTTAGGGTTAGGGTTAGGGTTAGAGTTCGGTTTAGGGTTAGGTTTAGGGTTCGGGTTAGGGTTAGGGTTAGGGTTTGGGTTAGGGTTAGGGTTAGGGTAAGGGTTCGGGTTAGGGTTCGGGTTAGGTTTAGGGTTAGGATTCTGGTTAGGGTTAGGGTTAGGGTTCGGGTTAGTGTTAGGGTCGGGTTAGGGTTAGGGTTACGGTTCGTGTTAGGGTTAGGGTTAGGGTTCGGGTTAGGTTTAGGTTTCGGGTTCGGGTTAGGGTTAGGTTTCGGTTTAGGGTTAAGGTTAGGGTTCGGGTTAGGGTTAGGGTTCGGGTTAGGTTTAGGGTTCAGTTTAGGGTTACGGTTCGGGTTAGTGTTAGGGTTCGGGTTCGGTTTAGGGTTAGGGTTTGGGTTCGGGTTCGGGTTAGGGTTCGGGTTAGGGTTAGGGTTTGAGTTAGGGTTCGGGTTAGGGTACGGGTTAGGGTTACGGTTAAGGTTAGGGTTCGGGTTCGGGTTAGGGTTCGGGTTCGGGTTCGGGTTAGGGTTCGGTTTAGGGTTAGGGTTAGGTTTAGGGTTCGGGTTAGGGTTAGAGTTCGGTTTCGGGTTATGGTTATGTTTCGGGTTAGGGTTAGGGTTAGGGTTTAGGGTTAGGGTTCGGGTTAGAGTTCGGGTTAGGGTCGGGTTAGGGTTAGGGTTAGGGTTAGGGTTAGGGTTAGGGTTCAGGTTAGGGTTCGGGTTAGGGTTAGGGTTCGGGTTAGGGTTAGGGTTAGGGTTAGGGTTCGGGTTCGGGCTAGGGTTCGGGTTAGGGTTCGGGTTATGGTTAAGGGTTAGCGTTATTGTTCGGGTTAGGGTTAGGGTTAGGGTTGGGGTTCGGGTTAGTGTTAGGTTTAGGGTTCGGGTTAGGGTTAGGGTTAGGGTTCGGTTTAGGGTTAGGGTTAGGGTTAGGGTTAGGGTTAGGGTTAGGGTTAGAGTTCGGTTTAGGGTTAGGGTTAGGGTTCGGGTTAGGGTTAGGGTTAGGGTTTGGGTTAGGGTTAGGGTTAGGGTAAGGGTTCGGGTTAGGGTTCGGGTTAGGGTTAGGGTTAGGATTCGGGTTCGGGTTAGGGTTAGGGTTCGGGTTAGGGTTAGGGTCGGGTTAGGGTTAGGGTTACGGTTCGTGTTAGGGTTAGGGTTAGGGTTCGGGTTAGGTTTAGGTTTCGGTTTCGGGTTAGGGTTAGGGTTCGGTTTAGGGTTAGGGTTAGGGTTCGGATTAGGTTTAGGGTTCGGGTTAGGTTTAGGGTTGGGGTTCGGGTTCTGGTTAGGGTAGGGTTCGGGTTAGGGTTCGGGTTAGGGTTAGGGTTCGGTTTAGGGTTACGGTTCGGGTGAGTGTTAGGGTTCGGGTTCGGTTTAGGGTTAGGGTTTGGGTTCGGTTTCGGGTTAGGGTTCGGGTTAGGGTTAGGGTTTGAGTTAGTGTTCGGGTTAGGGTACGGGTTAGGGTTAGGGTTAAGGTTAGGGTTCGGGTTCGGGTTAGGGTTCGGGTTCGGGTTAGGGTTCGGTTTAGGGTTAGGGTTAGGTTTAGAGTTCGGGTTAGGGTTAGGGTTCGGTTTCGGGTTATGGTTAGGTTTCGGGTTAGGGTTAGGGTTAGGGTTTAGGGTTAGGGTTCGGGTTAGAGTTCGGGTTAGGGTTCGGGTTAGGGTTAGGGTTAGGGTTAGGGTTATGGTTCGGGTTAGGGTTCGGGTTAGGGTTAAGGGTTAGCGTTAGGGTTCGGGTTAGGGTTAGGGTTAGGGTTAGGGTTCGGGTTGGGTTCGGTTTAGTGTTAGGTTTAGGGTTCGTGTTCGGGCTAGGGTTCGGGTTAGGGTTCGGGTTAGGGTTAAGTGTTAGCGTTATTGTTCGGGTTAGTGTTAGGGTTAGGGTTAGGGTTCGGGTTCGGGTTAGGTTTAGGGTTCGGGTTCGGGTTAGGGTTCGGGTTAGGGTTAGGGTTAGGGTTTGGGTACGGGTTAGGGTTAGGGTTAGGGTTAGGTTTAGGTTTCGGATTAGGGTTAGGGTTAGTGTTAGGGTTCGGTTTCGGGTTAGGGTTAGGGCTAGGGTTCGGGTTAGGGTTAGGGTTAGGCTTAGGTTTAGTGTTAGGGTTTGGGTTCGGGGTAGGGTTAGGGTTCGTGTTAGTGTTAGGTTTTAGGGTTAGGGTTAAGTTTAGGGTTAGGGTTAGGGGTTAGTTTTAGGGTTAGGGTTAGTGTTCGGGTTAGGGTTAGTTTTCGGTTTAGGGTTAAGTTTAAGGTTCCTGTTAGGTTTAGGGTTAGGTTAGGGTTAGGGTTAGGGTTCGGGTTAGGGTCCGGGTTCGTGTTCGGGTTAGGGTTAGGGTTCGGGTTAGGGTTCGGGTTCGGGTTAGTGTTCGGGTTCGGGTTAGGGTTAGGGGTTAGGGTTCAGGTTAGGGTTAGGGTTAGGGATCGGGTTAGGGTTAGGGTTAGGGTTCGGGTTAGGGTTAGGGTTAGGGTTAGGGTTCGGGTTAGGGTTAGGGTTAGGGTTCGGGTTAGGATTCGGGTTAGGGTTAGGGTTAGGGTTCGGGTTAGGGTTCGGATTAGGTTTCGGGTTAGGGTTCGGGTTACGTTTAGGGTTAGGGTTCGGGTTAGGGTTCGGGTTCGGGTTCAGGTTCGGGTTAGGTTTAGGGTTAGGTTTAGGGTTCGGGTTAGGGTTAGGGTTAGGGTTCGTGTTAGGGTTAGGGTTAAGGTTCGGGTTAGGGTTCGGGTTCGAGTTAGGGTTAGGGTTAGGGTTCGGTTAAGGGTTAGGGTTAGGGTTAGGGTTAGGGTTAGGATTCGGGTTCGGGTTCGGGTTAGGGTTAGGGTTAGTTTTAGGGTTAGGATTAGGTTTAGGGTTAGGGTTCGGGTTCGGGTTCGGGTTAGGCTTAGGGTTAGGGTTCGGGTTAGGGTTAGGGTTAGGGTTAGGGTAAGGGTTAGTTTTCGGGTTCGGGTTAGGGTTCGGGTTAGGGTTCGGGTTAGGGTTAAGGATTAGCGTTATTGTTCGGGTTAGGTTTAGGGTTAGGGTTAGGGTTCTGGTTAGGGTTCGGGTAGGGTTAGGGTTAGGGTTAGGGTTCGGGTTAGAGTTCGGGTTAGGGTTAGGGTTAGAGTTAGGGTTCGGGTTACGGTTAGGGTTAGGGTTAGGGGTTAGGTTTAGGGTTAGGTTTAGGGTTAGGTTTAGGGTTCGGGTTAGGGTTAGGTTTCGGGTCCGGGTTCGGGTTAGGTTTAGGGTTAGGGTTAGGGTTCGGGTTAGGGTTAGGGTTAGGTTTAGGGTTCGGGTTAGGGTTAGTGTTAGGGTTCGGTTTAGGGTTAGGGTTAGGGTTAGGGTTAGGGTTAGGGTTAGGGTTAGAGTTCGGTTTAGGGTTAGGTTTAGGGTTCGGGTTAGGGTTAGGGTTAGGGTTTGGGTTAGGGTTAGGGTTAGGGTAAGGGTTCGGGTTAGGGTTCGGGTTAGGTTTAGGGTTAGGATTCTGGTTAGGGTTAGGGTTAGGGTTCGGGTTAGTGTTAGGGTCGGGTTAGGGTTAGGGTTACGGTTCGTGTTAGGGTTAGGGTTAGGGTTCGGTTTAGGTTTAGGGTTCGGTTTAGGGTTACGGTTCGGGTTAGTGTTAGGGTTCGGGTTCGGTTTAGGGTTAGGGTTTGGGTTCGGGTTCGGGTTAGGGTTCGGGTTAGGGTTAGGGTTTGAGTTAGGGTTCGGGTTAGGGTACGGGTTAGGGTTACGGTTAAGGTTAGGGTTCGGGTTCGGGTTAGGGTTCGGGTTCGGGTTAGGGTTCGGTTTAGGGTTAGGGTTAGGTTTAGTGTTCGGGTTAGGGTTAGGGTTCGGTTTCGGGTTATGGTTAGGTTTCGGGTTAGGGTTAGGGTTAGGGTTTAGGGTTAGGGTTCGGGTTAGAGTTCGGGTTAGGGTTCGGGTTAGGGTTAGGGTTAGGGTTAGGGTTAGGTTTCGGGTTAGGGTTCAGGTTAGGGTTAGGGTTCGGTTTAGGGTTAGGGTTAGGATTAGGGTTCGGGTTCGGGCTAGGGTTCGGGTTAGGGTTCGGGTTAGGGTTAAGGGTTAGCGTTATTGTTCGGGTTAGGGTTAGGGTTAGGGTTAGGGTTCGGGTTCGGGTTAGTGTTAGGTTTAGGGTTCGGGTTAGGGTTAGGGTTAGGGTTCGGTTTAGGGTTAGGGTTAGGGTTAGGGTTAGGGTTAGGGTTAGGGTTAGAGTTCGGTTTAGGGTTAGGGTTAGGGTTCGGGTTAGGGTTAGGGTTAGGTTTTGGGTTAGGGTTAGGGTTAGGGTAAGGGTTCGGGTTAGGGTTCGGGTTAGGGTTAGGGTTAGGATTCGGGTTCGGGTTAGGGTTAGGGTTCGGGTTAGGGTTAGGGTCGGGTTAGGGTTAGGGTTACGGTTCGTGTTAGGGTTAGGGTTAGGGTTCGGGTTAGGTTTAGGTTTCGGGTTCGGGTTAGGGTTAGGGTTCGGTTTAGGGTTAGGGTTAGGGTTCGGGTTAGGTTTAGGGTTCAGGTTAGGTTTAGGGTTGGGGTTCGGGTTCGGGTTAGGGTTAGGGCTCGGGTTAGGGTTCGGGTTAGGGTTAGGGTTCGGTTTAGGGTTATGGTTCGGGTTAGTGTTAGGGTTAGGTTTCGGTTTAGGGTTAGGGTTTGGGTTCGGGGTAGGGTTAGGGTTCGGGTTAGTGTTAGGTTTTAGGGTTAGGGTTAAGTTTAGGGTTAGGGTTAGGGGTTAGTTTTAGGGTTAGGGTTAGGGTTCGGGTTAGGGTTAGGTTTCGGTTTAGGGTTAAGGTTAAGGTTCGTGTTAGGTTTAGGGTTAGGTTAGGGTTAGGGTTAGGGTTCGGATTAGGCTTAGGGTTAGGGTTAGGGTTAGGGTTCGGTTTAGGGTTCGTGTTAGGCTTAGGGTTAGGGTTAGGGTTAGGGTTAGGGTACGGGTTAGCGTTAGGGTTAGGGTTAGGATTAGGGTTCGGGTTCGGGTTAGGGTTCGGGTTCGGGTTAGGGTTCGGGTTAGGGTTAGGGTTAGGGTTCGGGTTATGTTTAGGGTTCGGGTTCGGGTTAGGGTTAGGGTTAGTTTTCGGGTTAGGGTTAGGGTTAGGGTTATGGTTAGGGTTAGGGTTCGGGTTAGGGTTAGGGTTAGGGTTAGTGTTCGGGTTCGGGTTAGGGTTCGGGTTAGGGTTAGGTTTTAGTGTTAGGGTTACGGTTATGGTTAGGGTTAGGGTGAGGGGTTAGGTTTAGAGTTAGGGTTAGGGTTAGGGTTCGGGTTAGGGTTAGGTTTCGGGTCAGGGTTAGGGTTAGGTTTAGGGTTAGGGTTAGGGTTCGCGTTAGGGTTAGGGTTAGGGTTAGGGTTAGGGTTCGGGTTAGGGTTAGGGTTAGGTTTCGGTTTCCGGTTAGGGTTAGGGTTAGGGTTAGAGTTCGGTTTAGGGTTAGGGTTAGGTTTCGGGTTAGGGTTAGGGTTAGGGTTTGGGTTAGGGTTAGGGTTAGGGTTCGGGTTAGGGTTCAGGTTAGGGTTAGGGTTAGGATTCGGGATAGGGTTAGGGTTAGGGTTCGGGTTAGGGTTAGGGTTCGGGTTAGGGTTAGGGTTAGGTTTCGGGTTAGGTTTAGTGTTAGGGTTAGGGTTCATTTTAGGGTTACGGTTCGGGGTAGTGTTAGGGTTCGGTTTCGGTTTAGGGTTAGGGTTTGCTTTCGGGTTCGGGTTAGGTTTCGTGTTAGGTTTAGGGTTTGAGTTAGGGTTCGGGTTAGGGTACGGGTTAGGGTTAGGGTTAGGGTTAGGATTAGGGTTCGGGTTCGGGTTAGGGTTCGGGTTCGGTTTAGGGTTCGGGTTAGGGTTAGGGTTAGGGTTAGGGTTCGGGTTAGGTTTAGGGTTCGGGTTCGGGTTAGGGTTAGGGTTAGGTTTCGGGTTAGGGTTAGGGTTAGGGTTTAGGGTTAGGGTTCGGGTTAGAGTTCGGGTTAGGGTTCGGGTTAGGGTTAGGGTTAGGGTTAGGGTTCGGGTTAGGGTTCGGGTTAGGGTTCGGGGTAGGGTTAAGGGTTAGCGTTAGGGTTCGGGTTAGGGTTAGGGTTAGGGTTAGGGTTCTGGTTAGGGTTCGGTTTAGGTTTAGGGTTAGGGTTAGGGTTAGGGTTCGGGTTCGGGTTAGGGTTAGGGTTAGGGTTAGGGTTCGAGTTAGGGTTAGGGTTAGGGTTCGGTTTAGGGTTAGGGTTAGGGTTCGAGTTAGGGTTAGGGATAGGTTTCGGGTAAGGGTTAGGGGTTAGGTTTAGGGTTAGGGTTAGGTTTAGGGTTCGGGTTAGGGTTAGGGTTTAGGGTTAGGGTTAGGGTTAGCGTTAGGGTTAGCGTTAGTGATAGGGTTAGGGTTAAGTTTTAGGGTTAGGGTTACGGTTACGTTTAGGGTTAGGGTTAGGGTTAGGGTTCGGTTTAGGGTTGGGGTTAGGGTTAGGGTTCGGGTTAGGGTTAGGGTTAGGGTTAGGGTTCGGGTTAGTGTTAGGGCTAGGGTTAGGGTTAGGTTAGGTTTTAGGGTTAGGGTTAGACTTAGGGTTAGGGTTAGGGTTAGGTGTTAGGGTTAGTGTTAGGGTTAGGGTTCGGGTTCGGGTTAGGGTTAGGGTTCTGTTTAGGGTTAAGGTTAGGGTTCGGGTTAGGGTTAGGTTTAGGGTTAGGTTTCGGGTTAGGCTTAGGTTTAGGGTTCGCGTTAGGGTTTGGTTTAGGGTTAGGGTTCGGGTTCGGGTTAGGGTTAGGTTTAGGGTTAGGGTTCGGGTTAGGGTTCGGGTTAGGGTTAGGGTTCGGGTTAGGGTTAGCTTTAGGGTTAGAGTTAGGGTTATGTTTAGGTTTCGGGTAAGGGTTAGGTTTGGGGTTAGGGTTAGGGTTCGGGTTAGGGTTCGGGTTCGTGTTCGGGTTAGGGTTAGGGTTCGGGTTAGGTTTCGGGTTCGGGTTAGTGTTCGGGTTCGGGTTAGGGTTAGGGGTTAGGGTTCAGGTTAGGGTTAGGGTTAGGGATCGGGTTAGGGTTCGGGTTAGGGTTCGGGTTAGGGTTAGGGTTAGGGTTAGGGTTCGGGTTAGGGTTCGGGTTAGGGTTCGGGTTAGGGTTAGGGTTCGTGTTCGGGTTAGGATTCAGGTTAGGGTTAGGGTTAGGGTTCAGGTTAGGGTTCGGATTAGGGTTCGGGTTAGGGTTCGGGTTACGTTTAGGGTTAGGGTTCGGGTTAGGGTTCGGGTTCGGTTTCAGGTTCGGGTTAGGGTTAGGGTTAGGTTTAGGGTTCGGGTTAGGGTTAGGGTTAGGGTTCGTGTTAGGGTTAGGGTTAAGGTTCGGGTTAGCGTTCGGGTTCGAGTTAGGGTTAGGGTTAGGGTTCGGTTTAGGGTTAGGGTTAGGGTTAGGGTTAGGATTCGGGTTCGGGTTCGGGTTAGGGTTAGGGTTAGTTTTAGGGTTAGGATTAGATTTAGGGTTAGGGTTCGGGTAGGGTTTGGGTTAGGGTTAGGTTTAGGGTTAGGGTTCGGGTTAGGGTTAGGATTCGGGTTAGGGTTAGAGGTTAGGGTTAGGGTTAGGGTTCGGGTTCGTGTTCGGGTTAGGCTTAGGGTTAGGGTTCGGTTTAGGGTTAGGGTTAGGGTTAGGGTAAGGGTTAGGTTTCGGGTTCGGGTTAGGGTTCGGGTTAGGGTTCGGGTTAGGGTTAAGGATTAGCGTTATTGTTCGGGTTAGGTTTAGGGTTAGGGTTAGGGTTCTGGTTAGGGTTCGGGTAGGGTTAGGGTTATGGTTAGGGTTCGGGTTAGAGTTCGGGTTAGGGTTAGGGTTAGGGTTAGGGTTCGGGTTACGGTTAGGGTTAGGGTTAGGGGTTCGGTTTAGGGTTAGGTTTAGGGTTAGGTTTAGGGTTCGGGTTAGGGTTAGGTTTCGGGTCCGGGTTCGGGTTAGGTTTAGGGTTAGGGTTAGGGTTCGGGTTAGGGTTAGGGTTAGGTTTAGGGTTCGGGTTAGGGTTAGGGTTAGGGTTCGGTTTAGGGTTAGGGTTAGGGTTAGGGTTAGGGTTAGGGTTAGAGTTCGGTTTAGGGTTAGATTTAGGGTTCGGGTTAGGGTTAGGGTTAGGGTTTGGGTTAGGATTAGGGTTAGGGTAAGGGTTCGGTTTAGGGTTCGGGTTAGGTTTAGGGTTAGGATTCTGGTTAGGGTTAGGGTTACGGTTCGGGTTAGTGTTAGGGTCGGGTTAGGGTTAGGGTTACGGTTCGTGTTAGGGTTAGGGTTAGGGTTCGGGTTAGGTTTAGGTTTCGGGTTCGGGTTAGGTTTAGGGTTCGGTTTAGGGTTAAGGTTAGGGTTCGGGTTAGGGTTAGGGTTCGGGTTAGGTTTAGGGTTCAGTTTAGGGTTACGGTTCGGGTTAGTGTTAGGGTTCGGGTTCGGTTTAGGGTTAGGGTTTGGGTTCGGGTTCGGGTTAGGGTTCGGTTTAGGGTTAGGGTTTGAGTTAGGGTTCGGGTTAGGGTACGGGTTAGGGTTACGGTTAAAGTTAGGGTTCGGGTTCGGGTTATGGTTCGGGTTCGGTTTAGGGTTCGGTTTAGGGTTAGGGTTAGGTTTAGGGTTCGGGTTAGGGTTAGAGTTCGGTTTCGGGTTATGGTTAGTTTTCGGGTTAGGGTTAGGGTTAGGGTTTAGGGTTAGGGTTCGGGTTAGAGTTCGGGTTAGGGTCGGGTTAGGGTTAGGGTTAGGGTTAGGGTTAGGGTTAGGGTTCAGGTTAGGGTTCGGGTTAGGGTTAGGGTTCGGGTTAGGGTTAGGGTTAGGGTTCGGGTTCGGGCTAGGGTTCGGGTTAGGGTTCGGGTTATGGTTAAGGGTTAGCGTTATTGTTCGGGTTAGGGTTAGGGTTAGGGTTCGGGTTCGGGTTAGTGTTAGGTTTAGGGTTCGGGTTAGGGTTAGGGTTAGGGTTCGGTTTAGGGTTAGGGTTAGGGTTAGGGTTAGGGTTAGGGTTAGGGTTAGAGTTCGGTTTAGGGTTAGGGTTAGGGTTCGGGTTAGGGTTAGGGTTAGGGTTTGGGTTAGGGTTAGGTTTAGGGTAAGGGTTCGGGTTAGGGTTCGGGTTAGGGTTAGGGTTAGGATTCGGGTTCGGGTTAGGGTTAGGGTTCGGGTTAGGGTTAGGGTCGGGTTAGGGTTAGGGTTACGGTTCGGTTCGTGTTAGGGTTAGGGTTAGGGTTCGGGTTAGGTTTAGGTTTCGGTTTCGGGTTAGGGTTAGGGTTCGGTTTAGGGTTAGGGTTAGGGTTCGGGTTAGGTTTAGGGTTCGGGTTAGGTTTAGGGTTGCGGTTCGGGTTCGGGTTAGGGTTAGGGTTCGGTTTAGGGTTCGGGTTAGGGTTAGGGTTCGGTTTAGGGTTACGGTTCGGGTTAGTGTTAGGATTCGGGTTCGGTTTAGGGTTAGGGTTTGGGTTCGGTTTCGGGTTAGGGTTCGGGTTAGGGTTAGGGTTTGAGTTAGTGTTCGGGTTAGGGTACGGGTTAGGGTTAGGGTTAAGGTTAGGGTTCGGGTTCGGGTTAGGGTTCGGGTTCGGGTTAGGGTTCGGTTTAGGGTTAGGGTTAGGTTTAGAGTTCGGGTTAGGGTTAGGGTTCGGTTTCGGGTTATGGTTAGGTTTCGGGTTAGGGTTAGGGTTAGGGTTTAGGGTTAGGGTTCGGGTTAGAGTTCGGGTTAGGGTTCGGGTTAGGGTTAGGGTTAGGGTTAGGGTTATGGTTCGGGTTAGGGTTCGGGTTAGGGTTAAGGGTTAGCGTTAAGGTTCGGGTTAGGGTTAGGGTTAGGGTTTGGGTTCGGGTTAGGGTTCGGTTTAGTGTTAGGTTTAGGGTTCGTGTTCGGGCTAGGGTTCGGGTTAGGGTTCGGGTTAGGGTTAAGTGTTAGCGTTATTGTTCGGGTTAGTGTTAGGTTTAGGGTTAGGGTTCGGGTTCGGGTTAGGGTTAGGGTTCGGGTTCGGGTTAGGGTTCGGGTTAGGGTTAGGGTTAGGGTTTGGGTACGGGTTAGGGTTAGGGTTAGGGTTAGGTTTAGGTTTCGGATTAGGGTTAGGGTTAGTGTTAGGGTTCGGTTTCGGGTTAGGGTTAGGGCTAGGGTTCGGGTTAGGGTTAGGGTTAGGCTTAGGTTTAGTGTTAGGGTTTGTGTTCGGGGTAGGGTTAGGGTTCGGGTTAGTGTTAGGTTTTAGGGTTAGGGTTAAGTTTAGGGTTAGGGTTAGGGGTTAGTTTTAGGGTTAGGGTTAGTGTTCGGGTTAGGGTTAGGTTTCGGTTTAGGGTTAAGGTTAAGGTTCGTGTTAGGTTTAGGGTTAGGTTAGGGTTAGGGTTAGGGTTCGGATTAGGCTTAGGGTTAGGGTTAGGGTTAGGGTTCGGTTTAGGGTTCGTGTTAGGCTTAGGGTTAGGGTTAGGGTTAGGGTTAGGGTTAGGGTACGGGTTAGCGTTAGGGTTAGGGTTAGGATTAGGGTTCGGGTTCGGGTTAGGGTTCGGGTTCGGGTTAGGGTTCGGGTTAGGGTTAGGGTTAGGGTTCGGGTTAGGTTTAGGGTTCGGGTTCGGGTTAGGTTTAGGGTTAGGTTTCGGGTTAGGGTTAGGGTTAGGGTTATGGTTAGGGTTAGGTTTCGGGTTAGGGTTAGGGTTAGGGTTAGTGTTCGGGTTCGGGTTAGGGTTCGGGTTAGGGTTAGGTTTTAGTGTTAGGGTTACGGTTATGGTTAGGGTTAGGGTGAGGGGTTAGGTTTAGAGTTAGGGTTAGGGTTAGGGTTCGGGTTAGGGTTAGGTTTCGGGTCAGGGTTAGGGTTAGGTTTAGGGTTAGGGTTAGGGTTCGCGTTAGGGTTAGGGTTAGGGTTAGGGTTAGGGTTCGGGTTAGGGTTAGGGTTAGGTTTCGGTTTCCGGTTAGGGTTAGGGTTAGGGTTAGAGTTCGGTTTAGGGTTAGGGTTAGGGTTCGGGTTAGGGTTAGGGTTAGGGTTTGGGTTAGGGTTAGGGTTAGGGTTCGGGTTAGGGTTCAGGTTAGGGTTAGGGTTAGGATTCGGGATAGGGTTAGGGTTAGGGTTCGGGTTAGGTTTAGGGTTCGGGTTAGGGTTAGGGTTAGGTTTCGGGTTAGGTTTAGGGTTAGGTTTAGGGTTCATTTTAGGGTTACGGTTCGGGTTAGTGTTAGGGTTCGGTTTCGGTTTAGGGTTAGGGTTTGCGTTCGGGTTCGGGTTAGGTTTCGTGTTAGGTTTAGGGTTTGAGTTAGGGTTCGGGTTAGGGTACGGGTTAGGGTTAGGGTTAGGGTTAGGATTAGGGTTCGGGTTCGGGTTAGGGTTCGGGTTCGGTTTAGGGTTCGCGTTAGGGTTAGGGTTAGGGTTAGGGTTCGGGTTAGGTTTAGGGTTCGGGTTCGGGTTAGGGTTAGGGTTAGGTTTCGGGTTAGGGTTAGGGTTAGGGTTTAGGGTTAGGGTTCGGGTTAGAGTTCGGGTTAGGGTTCGAGTTAGGGTTAGGGTTAGGGTTCGGGTTAGGGTTCGGGTTAGGGTTCGGGGTAGGGTTAAGGGTTAGGGTTCGGGTTAGTGTTAGGGTCGGGTTAGGGTTAGGGTTACGGTTCGTGTTAGGGTTAGGGTTAGGGTTAGGGTTCTGGTTAGGGTTCGGTTTAGGTTTAGGGTTAGGGTTAGGGTTAGGGTTCGGGTTCGGGTTAGGGTTAGGGTTAGGGTTAGGGTTCGAGTTAGGGTTAGGGTTAGGGTTCGGTTTAGGGTTAGGGTTAGGGTTCGAGTTAGGGTTAGGGAAGGTTTCGGGTAAGGGTTAGGGGTTAGGTTTAGGGTTAGGGTTAGGTTTAGGGTTCGGGTTAGGGTTAGGGGTTAGGGTTAGGGTTAGGGTTAGCGTTAGGGTTAGCGTTAGTGATAGGGTTAGGGTTAATTTTTAGGGTTAGGGTTACGGTTACGTTTAGGGTTAGGGTTAGGGTTAGGGTTAGGGTTCTGTTTAGGGTTAAGGTTAGGGTTCGGGTTAGGGTTAGGTTTAGGGTTAGGTTTCGGGTTAGGCTTAGGGTTAGGGTTCGCGTTAGGGTTTGGTTTAGGGTTAGGGTTCGGGTTCGGGTTAGGGTTAGGTTTAGGGTTAGGGTTCGGGTTATGGTTCGGGTTAGGGTTAGGGTTCGGGTTAGGGTTAGCTTTAGGGTTAGAGTTAGGGTTATGTTTAGGGTTCGGGTTAGGGTTAGGTTTGGGGTTAGGGTTAGGGTTCGGGTTAGGGTTCGGGTTCGTGTTCGGGTTAGGGTTAGGGTTCGGGTTAGGTTTCGGGTTCGGGTTAGTGTTCGGGTTCGGGTTAGGTTTAGGGGTTAGGGTTCAGGTTAGGGTTAGGGTTAGGGATCGGGTTAGGGTTAGGGTTAGGGTTCGGGTTAGGGTTAGGGTTAGGGTTAGGGTTCGGGTTAGGGTTCGGGTTAGGGTTCGGGTTAGGGTTAGGGTTAGGGTTCGGGTTAGGATTCAGGTTAGGGTTAGGGTTAGGGTTCGGGTTAGGGTTCGGATTAGGGTTCGGGTTAGGGTTCGGGTTACGTTTAGGGTTAGGGTTCGGGTTAGGGTTCGGGTTCGGTTTCAGGTTCGGGTTAGGGTTAGGGTTAGGTTTAGGGTTCGGGTTAGGGTTAGGGTTAGGGTTCGTGTTAGGGTTAGGGTTAAGGTTCGGGTTAGCGTTCGGGTTCGAGTTAGGGTTAGGGTTAGGGTTCGGTTTAGGGTTAGGGTTAGGGTTAGGGTTAGGATTCGGGTTCGGGTTCGGGTTAGGGTTAGGGTTAGTTTTAGGGTTAGGATTAGGTTTAGGGTTAGGGTTCGGGTAGGGTTTGGGTTAGGGTTAGGGTTAGGGTTCGGGTTAGGGTTAGGATTCGGGTTAGGGTTAGAGGTTAGGGTTAGGGTTAGGGTTCGGGTTCGGGTTCGGGTTAGGCTTAGGGATAGGGTTCGGGTTAGGGTTAGTGTTAGGGTTAGGGTAAGGGTCAGGTTTCGGGTTCGGGTTAGGGTTCGGGTTAGGGTTCGGGTTAGGGTTAAGGATTAGCGTTATTGTTCGGGTTAGGTTTAGGTTTAGGGTTAGGGTTCTGGTTAGGGTTCGGGTAGGGTTAGGGTTATGGTTAGGGTTCGGGTTAGAGTTCGGGTTAGGGTTAGGGTTAGGGTTAGGGTTCGGGTTACGGTTAGGGTTAGGGTTAGGGGTTCGGTTTAGGGTTAGGTTTAGGGTTAGGTTTAGGGTTCGGGTTAGGGTTAGGTTTCGGGTCCGGGTTCGGGTTAGGTTTAGGGTTAGGGTTAGGGTTCGGGTTAGGGTTAGGGTTAGGTTTAGGGTTCGGGTTAGGGTTAGGGTTAGGGTTCGGTTTAGGGTTAGGGTTAGGGTTAGGGTTAGGGTTAGGGTTAGAGTTCGGTTTAGGGTTAGGTTTAGGGTTCGGGTTAGGGTTAGGGTTAGGGTTTGGGTTAGGGTTAGGGTTAGGGTAAGGGTTCGGGTTAGGGTTCGGGTTAGGTTTAGGGTTAGGATTCTGGTTAGGGTTAGGGTTAGGGTTCGGGTTAGTGTTAGGGTCGGGTTAGGGTTAGGGTTACGGTTCGTGTTAGGGTTAGGGTTAGGGTTCGGGTTAGGTTTAGGTTTCGGGTTCGGGTTAGGGTTAGGTTTCGGTTTAGGGTTAAGGTTAGGGTTCGGGTTAGGGTTAGGGTTCGGGTTAGGTTTAGGGTTCAGTTTAGGGTTACGGTTCGGTTTAGTGTTAGGGTTCGGGTTCGGTTTAGGGTTAGGGTTTGGGTTCGGGTTCGGGTTAGGGTTCGGGTTAGGGTTAGGGTTTGAGTTAGGGTTCGGGTTACGGTACGGGTTAGGGTTACGGTTAAGGTTAGGGTTCGGGTTCGGGTTAGGGTTCGGGTTCGGGTTCGGGTTAGGGTTCGGTTTAGGGTTAGGGTTAGGTTTAGGGTTCGGGTTAGGGTTAGAGTTCGGTTTCGGGTTATGGTTATGTTTCGGGTTAGGGTTAGGGTTAGGGTTTAGGGTTAGGGTTCGGGTTAGAGTTCGGGTTAGGGTCGGGTTAGGGTTAGGGTTAGGGTTAGGGTTAGGGTTAGGGTTCAGGTTAGGGTTCCGGTTAGGGTTAGGGTTCGGGTTAGGGTTAGGGTTAGGGTTAGGGTTCGGGTTCGGGCTAGGGTTCGGGTTAGGGTTCGGGTTATGGTTAAGGGTTAGCGTTATTGTTCGGGTTAGGGTTAGGGTTAGGGTTGGGGTTCGGGTTAGTGTTAGGTTTAGGGTTCGGGTTAGGGTTAGGGTTAGGGTTCGGTTTAGGGTTAGGGTTAGGGTTAGGGTTAGGGTTAGGGTTAGGGTTAGAGTTCGGTTTAGGGTTAGGGTTAGGGTTCGGGTTAGGGTTAGGGTTAGGGTTTGGGTTAGGGTTAGGGTTAGGGTAAGGGTTCGGGTTAGGGTTCGGGTTAGGGTTAGGGTTAGGATTCGGGTTCGGGTTAGGGTTAGGGTTCGGGTTAGGGTTAGGGTCGGGTTAGGGTTAGGGTTACGGTTCGTGTTAGGGTTAGGGTTAGGGTTCGGGTTAGGTTTAGGTTTCGGTTTCGGGTTAGGGTTAGGGTTCGGTTTAGGGTTAGGGTTAGGGTTCGGGTTAGGTTTAGGGTTCGGGTTAGGTTTAGGGTTGGGGTTCGGGTTCGGGTTAGGGTTAGGGTTCGGGTTAGGGTTCGGGTTAGGGTTAGGGTTCGGTTTAGGGTTACGGTTCGGGTGAGTGTTAGGGTTCGGGTTCGGTTTAGGGTTAGGGTTTGGGTTCGGTTTCGGGTTAGGGTTCGGGTTAGGGTTAGGGTTTGAGTTAGTGTTCGGGTTAGGGTACGGGTTAGGGTTAGGGTTAAGGTTAGGGTTCGGGTTCGGGTTAGGGTTCGGGTTCGGGTTAGGGTTCGGTTTAGGGTTAGGGTTAGGTTTAGAGTTCGGGTTAGGGTTAGGGTTCGGTTTCGGGTTATGGTTAGGTTTCGGGTTAGGGTTAGGGTTAGGGTTTAGGGTTAGGGTTCGGGTTAGAGTTCGGGTTAGGGTTCGGGTTAGGGTTAGGGTTAGGGTTAGGGTTATGGTTCGGGTTAGGGTTCGGGTTAGGGTTAAGGGTTAGCGTTAGGGTTCGGGTTAGGGTTAGGGTTAGGGTTAGGGTTCGGGTTGGGTTCGGTTTAGTGTTAGGTTTAGGGTTCGTGTTCGGGCTAGGGTTCGGGTTAGGGTTCGGGTTAGGGTTAAGTGTTAGCGTTATTGTTCGGGTTAGTGTTAGGGTTAGGGTTAGGGTTCGGGTTCGGGTTAGGTTTAGGGTTCGGGTTCGGGTTAGGGTTCGGGTTAGGGTTAGGGTTAGGGTTTGGGTACGGGTTAGGGTTAGGGTTAGGGTTAGGTTTAGGTTTCGGATTAGGGTTAGGGTTAGTGTTAGGGTTCGGTTTCGGGTTAGGGTTAGGGCTAGGGTTCGGGTTAGGGTTAGGGTTAGGCTTAGGTTTAGTGTTAGGGTTTGGGTTCGGGGTAGGGTTAGGGTTCGTGTTAGTGTTAGGTTTTAGGGTTAGGGTTAAGTTTAGGGTTAGGGTTAGGGGTTAGTTTTAGGGTTAGGGTTAGGGTTCGGGTTAGGGTTAGTTTTCGGTTTAGGGTTAAGGTTAAGGTTCGTGTTAGGTTTAGGGTTAGGTTAGGGTTAGGGTTAGGGTTCGGGTTAGGGTCCGGGTTCGTGTTCGGGTTAGGGTTAGGGTTCGGGTTAGGGTTCGGGTTCGGGTTAGTGTTCGGGTTCGGGTTAGGGTTAGGGGTTAGGGTTCAGGTTAGGGTTAGGGTTAGGGATCGGGTTAGGGTTAGGGTTAGGGTTCGGGTTAGGGTTAGGGTTAGGGTTAGGGTTCGGGTTAGGGTTAGGGTTAGGGTTCGGGTTAGGATTCGGGTTAGGGTTAGGGTTAGGGTTCGGGTTAGGGTTCGGATTAGGTTTCGGGTTAGGGTTCGGGTTACGTTTAGGGTTAGGGTTCGGGTTAGGGTTCGGGTTCGGGTTCAGGTTCGGGTTAGGTTTAGGGTTAGGATTAGGGTTCGGGTTAGGGTTAGGGTTAGGGTTCGTGTTAGGGTTAGGGTTAAGGTTCGGGTTAGGGTTCGGGTTCGAGTTAGGGTTAGGGTTAGGGTTCGGTTAAGGGTTAGGGTTAGGGTTAGGGTTAGGGTTAGGATTCGGGTTCGGGTTCGGGTTAGGGTTAGGGTTAGTTTTAGGGTTAGGATTAGGTTTAGGGTTAGGGTTCGGGTTCGGGTTCGGGTTAGGCTTAGGGTTAGGGTTCGGGTTAGGGTTAGGGTTAGGGTTAGGGTAAGGGTTAGTTTTCGGGTTCGGGTTAGGGTTCGGGTTAGGGTTCGGGTTAGGGTTAAGGATTAGCGTTATTGTTCGGGTTAGGTTTAGGGTTAGGGTTAGGGTTCTGGTTAGGGTTCGGGTAGGGTTAGGGTTAGGGTTAGGGTTCGGGTTAGAGTTCGGGTTAGGGTTAGGGTTAGAGTTAGGGTTCGGGTTACGGTTAGGGTTAGGGTTAGGGGTTAGGTTTAGGGTTAGGTTTAGGGTTAGGTTTAGGGTTCGGGTTAGGGTTAGGTTTCGGGTCCGGGTTCGGGTTAGGTTTAGGGTTAGGGTTAGGGTTCGGGTTAGGGTTAGGGTTAGGTTTAGGGTTCGGGTTAGGGTTAGTGTTAGGGTTCGGTTTAGGGTTAGGGTTAGGGTTAGGGTTAGGGTTAGGGTTAGGGTTAGAGTTCGGTTTAGGGTTAGGTTTAGGGTTCGGGTTAGGGTTAGGGTTAGGGTTTGGGTTAGGGTTAGGGTTAGGGTAAGGGTTCGGGTTAGGGTTCGGGTTAGGTTTAGGGTTAGGATTCTGGTTAGGGTTAGGGTTAGGGTTCGGGTTAGTGTTAGGGTCGGGTTAGGGTTAGGGTTACGGTTCGTGTTAGGGTTAGGGTTAGGGTTCGGTTTAGGTTTAGGGTTCGGTTTAGGGTTACGGTTCGGGTTAGTGTTAGGGTTCGGGTTCGGTTTAGGGTTAGGGTTTGGGTTCGGGTTCGGGTTAGGGTTCGGGTTAGGGTTAGGGTTTGAGTTAGGGTTCGGGTTAGGGTACGGGTTAGGGTTACGGTTAAGGTTAGGGTTCGGGTTCGGGTTAGGGTTCGGGTTCGGGTTAGGGTTCGGTTTAGGGTTAGGGTTAGGTTTAGTGTTCGGGTTAGGGTTAGGGTTCGGTTTCGGGTTATGGTTAGGTTTCGGGTTAGGGTTAGGGTTAGGGTTTAGGGTTAGGGTTCGGGTTAGAGTTCGGGTTAGGGTTCGGGTTAGGGTTAGGGTTAGGGTTAGGGTTAGGTTTCGGGTTAGGGTTCAGGTTAGGGTTAGGGTTCGGTTTAGGGTTAGGGTTAGGATTAGGGTTCGGGTTCGGGCTAGGGTTCGGGTTAGGGTTCGGGTTAGGGTTAAGGGTTAGCGTTATTGTTCGGGTTAGGGTTAGGGTTAGGGTTAGGGTTCGGGTTCGGGTTAGTGTTAGGTTTAGGGTTCGGGTTAGGGTTAGGGTTAGGGTTCGGTTTAGGGTTAGGGTTAGGGTTAGGGTTAGGGTTAGGGTTAGGGTTAGAGTTCGGTTTAGGGTTAGGGTTAGGGTTCGGGTTAGGGTTAGGGTTAGGTTTTGGGTTAGGGTTAGGGTTAGGGTAAGGGTTCGGGTTAGGGTTCGGGTTAGGGTTAGGGTTAGGATTCGGGTTCGGGTTAGGGTTAGGGTTCGGGTTAGGGTTAGGGTCGGGTTAGGGTTAGGGTTACGGTTCGTGTTAGGGTTAGGGTTAGGGTTCGGGTTAGGTTTAGGTTTCGGGTTCGGGTTAGGGTTAGGGTTCGGTTTAGGGTTAGGGTTAGGGTTCGGGTTAGGTTTAGGGTTCAGGTTAGGTTTAGGGTTGGGGTTCGGGTTCGGGTTAGGGTTAGGGCTCGGGTTAGGGTTCGGGTTAGGGTTAGGGTTCGGTTTAGGGTTACGGTTCGGGTTAGTGTTAGGGTTAGGTTTCGGTTTAGGGTTAGGGTTTGGGTTCGGGGTAGGGTTAGGGTTCGGGTTAGTGTTAGGTTTTAGGGTTAGGGTTAAGTTTAGGGTTAGGGTTAGGGGTTAGTTTTAGGGTTAGGGTTAGGGTTCGGGTTAGGGTTAGGTTTCGGTTTAGGGTTAAGGTTAAGGTTCGTGTTAGGTTTAGGGTTAGGTTAGGGTTAGGGTTAGGGTTCGGATTAGGCTTAGGGTTAGGGTTAGGGTTAGGGTTCGGTTTAGGGTTCGTGTTAGGCTTAGGGTTAGGGTTAGGGTTAGGGTTAGGGTACGGGTTAGCGTTAGGGTTAGGGTTAGGATTAGGGTTCGGGTTCGGGTTAGGGTTCGGGTTCGGGTTAGGGTTCGGGTTAGGGTTAGGGTTAGGGTTCGGGTTATGTTTAGGGTTCGGGTTCGGGTTAGGGTTAGGGTTAGGTTTCGGGTTAGGGTTAGGGTTAGGGTTATGGTTAGGGTTAGGGTTCGGGTTAGGGTTAGGGTTAGGGTTAGTGTTCGGGTTCGGGTTAGGGTTCGGGTTAGGGTTAGGTTTTAATGTTAGGGTTACGGTTATGGTTAGGGTTAGGGTGAGGGGTTAGGTTTAGAGTTAGGGTTAGGGTTAGGGTTCGGGTTAGGGTTAGGTTTCGGGTCAGGGTTAGGGTTAGGTTTAGGGTTAGGGTTAGGGTTCGCGTTAGGGTTAGGGTTAGGGTTAGGGTTAGGGTTAGGGTTCGGGTTAGGGTTAGGGTTAGGTTTCGGTTTCCGGTTAGGGTTAGGGTTAGGGTTAGAGTTCGGTTTAGGGTTAGGGTTAGGGTTCGGGTTAGGGTTAGGGTTAGGGTTTGGGTTAGGGTTAGGGTTAGGGTTCGGGTTAGGGTTCAGGTTAGGGTTAGGGTTAGGATTCGGGATAGGGTTAGGGTTAGGGTTCGGGTTAGGGTTAGGGTTCGGGTTAGGGTTAGGGTTAGGTTTCGGGTTAGGTTTAGTGTTAGGGTTAGGGTTCATTTTAGGGTTACGGTTCGGGTTAGTGTTAGGGTTCGGTTTCGGTTTAGGGTTAGGGTTTGCTTTCGGGTTCGGGTTAGGTTTCGTGTTAGGTTTAGGGTTTGAGTTAGGGTTCGGGTTAGGGTACGGGTTATGGTTAGGGTTAGGGTTATGATTAGGGTTCGGGTTCGGGTTAGGGTTCGGGTTCGGTTTAGGGTTCGGGTTAGGGTTAGGGTTAGGGTTAGGGTTCGGGTTAGGTTTAGGGTTCGGGTTCGGGTTAGGGTTAGGGTTAGGTTTCGGGTTAGGGTTAGGGTTAGGGTTTAGGGTTAGGGTTCGGGTTAGAGTTCGGGTTAGGGTTCGGGTTAGGGTTAGGGTTAGGGTTAGGGTTCGGGTTAGGGTTCGGGTTAGGGTTCGGGGTAGGGTTAAGGGTTAGCGTTAGGGTTCGGGTTAGGGTTAGGGTTAGGGTTAGGGTTCTGGTTAGGGTTCGGTTTAGGTTTAGGGTTAGGGTTAGGGTTAGGGTTCGGGTTCGGGTTAGGGTTAGGGTTAGGGTTAGGGTTCGAGTTAGGGTTAGGGTTAGGGTTCGGTTTAGGGTTAGGGTTAGGGTTCGAGTTAGGGTTAGGGATAGGTTTCGGGTAAGGGTTAGGGGTTAGGTTTAGGGTTAGGGTTAGGTTTAGGGTTCGGGTTAGGGTTAGGGTTTAGGGTTAGGGTTAGGGTTAGCGTTAGGGTTAGCGTTAGTGATAGGGTTAGGGTTAAGTTTTAGGGTTAGGGTTACGGTTACGTTTAGGGTTAGGGTTAGGGTTAGGGTTCGGTTTAGGGTTGGGGTTAGGGTTAGGGTTCGGGTTAGGGTTAGGGTTAGGGTTAGGGTTCGGGTTAGTGTTAGGGTTAGGGTTAGGGTTAGGTTAGGTTTTAGGGTTAGGGTTAGACTTAGGTTTAGGGTTAGGGTTAGGTGTTAGGGTTAGTGTTAGTGTTAGGGTTAGGGTTCGGGTTAGGGTTAGGATTCTGGTTAGGGTTAAGGTTAGGGTTCGGGTTAGGGATAGGTTTAGGGTTAGGGTTCGGGTTAGGCTTAGGGTTAGGTTTCGCGTTAGGGTTTGGTTTAGGGTTAGGGTTAGGGTTCGGGTTAGGGTTCGGATTAGGGTTCGGGTTAGGGTTCGGGTTCGGGTTCAGGTTCGGGTTAGGGTTAGTGTTAGGTTTAGGGTTCGGGTTAGGGTTAGGGTTAGGGTTCGTGTTAGGGTTAGGGTTAAGGTTCGGGTTAGGGTTCGGGTTCGAGTTAGGGTTAGGGTTAGGTTTCGGTTTAGGGTTAGGGTTAGGGTTAGGGTTAGGATTCGGGTTCGGGTTCGGGTTAGGGTTAGGGTTAGTTTTAGGGTTAGGATTAGGTTTAGGGTTAGGGTCGGGTAGGGTTTGGGTTAGGGTTAGGGTTAGGGTTCGGGTTAGGGTTAGGATTCGGGTTACGGTTAGAGGTTAGGGTTAGGGTTAGGGTTCGGGTTCGGGTTCGGGTTAGGCTTAGGGTTAGGGTTCGGGTTAGGGTTAGGGTTAGGGTTAGGGTAAGGGTTAGGTTTCGGGTTCGGGTTAGGGTTCGGGTTAGTGTTCGGGTTAGGGTTAAGGATTAGCGTTATTGTTCGGGTTAGGTTTAGGGTTAGGGTTAGGGTTCTGGTTAGGGTTCGGGTAGGGTTAGTGTTAGGGTTAGGGTTCGGGTTAGAGTTCGGGTTAGGGTTAGGGTTAGGGTTAGGGTTCGGGTTACGGTTAGGGTTAGGGTTAGGGGTTCGGTTTAGGGTTAGGTTTAGGGTTAGGTTTAGGGTTCGGGTTAGGGTTAGGTTTCGGGTCCGGGTTCGGGTTAGGTTTAGGGTTAGGGTTAGGGTTCGGGTTAGGGTTAGGGTTAGGTTTAGGGTTCGGGTTAGGGTTAGGGTTAGGGTTCGGTTTAGGGTTAGGGTTAGGGTTAGTGTTAGGGTTAGGGTTAGAGTTCGGTTTAGGGTTAGGTTTAGGGTTCGGGTTAGGGTTAGGGTTAGGGTTTGGGTTAGGGTTAGGGTTAGGGTAAGGGTTCGGGTTAGGGTTCGGGTTAGGGTTAGGTTTTAGTGTTAGGGTTACGGTTATGGTTAGGGTTAGGGTTAGGGGTTAGGGTTAGAGTTAGGGTTAGGGTTAGGGTTCGGGTTAGGGTTAGGTTTCGGGTCAGGGTTAGGGTTAGGTTTAGGGTTAGGGTTAGGGTTCGCGTTAGGGTTAGGGTTAGGGTTAGGGTTAGGGTTAGGGTTCGGGTTAGGGTTAGGGTTAGGTTTCGGTTTCCGGTTAGGGTTAGGGTTAGGGTTAGAGTTCGGTTTAGGGTTAGGGTTAGGGTTAGGGTTCGGGTTAGGGTTAGGGTTAGGGTTAGGGTTAGGGTTAGGGTTATGGTTCGGGTTAGGGTTCGGGTTAGGGTTAAGGGTTAGCGTTAGGGTTCGGGTTAGGGTTAGGGTTAGGGTTAGGGTTCGGGTTAGGGTTCGGTTTAGTGTTAGGTTTAGGGTTCGTGTTCGGGCTAGGGTTCGGGTTAGGGTTCGGGTTAGGGTTAAGTGTTAGCGTTATTGTTCGGGTTAGTGTTAGGGTTAGGGTTAGGGTTCGGGTTCGGGTTAGGGTTAGGGTTCGGGTTCGGGTTAGGGTTCGGGTTAGGGTTAGGGTTAGGGTTTGGGTACGGGTTAGGGTTAGGGTTAGGGTTAGGTTTAGGTTTCGGATTAGGGTTAGGGTTAGTGTTAGGGTTCGGTTTCGGGTTAGGGTTAGGGCTAGGGTTCGGGTTAGGGTTAGGGTTAGGCTTAGGTTTAGTGTTAGGGTTTGGGTTCGGGGTAGGGTTAGGGTTCGGGTTAGTGTTAGGTTTTAGGGTTAGGGTTAAGTTTAGGGTTAGGGTTAGGGGTTAGTTTTAGGGTTAGGGTTAGGGTTCGGGTTAGGGTTAGGTTTCGGTTTAGGGTTAAGGTTAAGGTTCGTGTTAGGTTTAGGGTTAGGTTAGGGTTAGGGTTAGGGTTCGGATTAGGCTTAGGGTTAGGGTTAGGGTTAGGGTTCGGTTTAGGGTTCGTGTTAGGCTTAGGGTTAGGGTTAGGGTTAGGGTTAGGGTACGGGTTAGCGTTAGGGTTAGGGTTAGGATTAGGGTTCGGGTTCGGGTTAGGGTTCGGGTTCGGGTTAGGGTTCGGGTTAGGGTTAGGGTTAGGGTTCGGGTTAGGTTTAGGGTTCGGGTTCGGGTTAGGGTTAGGGTTAGGTTTCGGGTTAGGGTTAGGGTTAGGGTTATGGTTAGGGTTAGGGTTCGGGTTAGGGTTAGGGTTAGGGTTAGTGTTCGGGTTCGGGTTAGGGTTCGGGTTAGGGTTAGGTTTTAGTGTTAGGGTTACGGTTATGGTTAGGGTTAGGGTGAGGGGTTAGGTTTAGAGTTAAGGTTAGGGTTAGGGTTCGGGTTAGGGTTAGGTTTCGGGTCAGGGTTAGGGTTAGGTTTAGGGTTAGGGTTAGGGTTCGCGTTAGGGTTAGGGTTAGGGTTAGGGTTAGGGTTAGGGTTCGGGTTAGGGTTAGGGTTAGGTTTCGGTTTCCGGTTAGGGTTAGGGTTAGAGTTCGGTTTAGGGTTAGGGTTAGGGTTCGGGTTAGGGTTAGGGTTAGGGTTTGGGTTAGGGTTAGGGTTAGGGTTCGGGTTAGGGTTCAGGTTAGGGTTAGGGTTAGGATTCGGGATAGGGTTAGGGTTAGGGTTCGGGTTAGGGTTAGGGTTCGGGTTAGGGTTAGGGTTAGGTTTCGGGTTAGGTTTAGGGTTAGGTTTAGGGTTCATTTTAGGGTTACGGTTCGGGTTAGTGTTAGGGTTCGGTTTCGGTTTAGGGTTAGGGTTTGCGTTCGCGTTCGGGTTAGGTTTCGTGTTAGGTTTAGGGTTTGAGTTAGGGTTCGGGTTAGGGTACGGGTTAGGGTACGGGTTAGGGTTAGGATTAGGGTTCGGGTTCGGGTTAGGGTTCGGGTTCGGTTTAGGGTTCGGGTTAGGGTTAGGGTTAGGGTTAGGGTTCGGGTTAGGTTTAGGGTTGGGGTTAGGGTTAGGGTTCGGGTTAGGGTTAGGGTTAGGGTTAGGGTTCGGGTTAGAGTTCGGGTTAGGGTTCGGGTTAGGGTTAGGGTTAGGGTTAGGGTTCGTGTTAGGGTTCGGGTTAGGGTTCGGGTAGGGTTAAGGGTTAGCGTTAGGGTTCGGGTTAGGGTTAGGGTTAGGGTTAGGGTTCTGGTTAGGGTTCGGTTTAGGTTTAGGGTTAGGGTTAGGGTTAGGGTTTGGGTTCGGGTTAGGGTTAGGGTTAGGGTTAGGGTTCGAGTTAGGGTTAGGGTTAGGGTTCGGTTTAGGGTTAGGGTTAGGGTTCGAGTTAGGGTTAGGGATAGGTTTCGGGTAAGGGTTAGGGGTTAGGTTTAGGGTTAGGTTTAGGTTTAGGGTTCGGGTTAGGGTTAGGGGTTAGGGTTAGGGTTAGGGTTAGCTTTAGGGTTAGCGTTAGTGATAGGGTTAGGGTTAAGTTTTAGGGTTAGGGTTACGGTTACGTTTAGGGTTAGGGTTAGGGTTAGGGTTAGGGTTCGGTTTAGGGTTGGGGTTAGGGTTAGGGTTCGGGTTAGGGTTAGGGTTAGGGTTAGGGTTCGGGTTAGTGTTAGGGTTAGGGTTAGGGTTAGGTTAGGTTTTAGGGTTAGGGTTAGACTTAGGGTTAGGGTTAGGGTTAGGTGTTAGGGTTAGTGTTAGGGTTAGGGTTAGGGTTCGGGTTAGGGTTAGGATTCTGGTTAGGGTTAAGGTTAGGGTTCGGGTTAGGGTTAGGTTTAGGGTTAGGGTTCGGGTTAGGCTTAGGGTTAGGTTTCGCGTTAGGGTTTGGTTTAGGGTTAGGGTTCGGGTTCGGGTTAGGGTTAGGTTTAGGGTTAGGGTTCGGGTTAGGGTTCGGGTTAGGGTTAGGGTTCGGGTTAGGGTTAGGTTTAGGGTTAGAGTTAGGGTTAGGGTTAGGGTTCGGGTTAGGGTTAGGTTTGGGGTTAGGGTTAGGGTTCGGGTTAGGGTCCGGGTTCGTGTTCGGGTTAGGGTTAGGGTTCGGGTTAGGGTTCGGGTTCGGGTTAGTGTTCGGGTTCGGGTTAGGATTAGGGGTTAGGGTTCAGGTTAGGGTTAGGGTTAGGATTCGGGTTAGGGTTAGGGTTAGGGTTCGGGTTAGGTTTAGGGTTAGGGTTAGGGTTCGGGTTAGGCTTCGGGTTAGGGTTCGGGTTAGGGTTAGGGTTAGGGTTCGGGTTAGGATTCGGGTTAGGGTTAGGGTTAGGGTTCGGGTTAGGGTTCGGATTAGGGTTCGGGTTAGGGTTCGGGTTACGTTTAGGGTTAGGGTTCGGGTTAGGGTTCGGGTTCGGGTTCAGGTTCGGGTTAGGGTTAGTGTTAGGTTTAGGGTTCGGGTTAGGGTTAGGGTTAGGGTTCGTGTTAGGGTTAGGGTTAAGGTTCGGGTTAGGGTTCGGTTTCGAGTTAGGGTTAGGGTTAGGTTTCGGTTTAGGGTTAGGGTTAGGGTTAGGGTTAGGATTCGGGTTCGGATTCGGGTTAGGGTTAGGGTTAGTTTTAGGGTTAGGATTAGGTTTAGGGTTAGGGTTCGGGTAGGGTTTGGGTTAGGGTTAGGGTTAGGGTTCGGGTTAGGGTTAGGATTCGGGTTACGGTTAGAGGTTAGGGTTAGGGTTAGGGTTCGGGTTCGGGTTCGGGTTAGGCTTAGGGTTAGGGTAAGGGTTAGGGTTAGGGTTAGGGTTAGGGTAAGGGTTAGGTTTCGGGTTCGGGTTAGGGTTCGGGTTAGGGTTCGGGTTAGGGTTAAGGATTAGCGTTATTGTTCGGGTTAGGTTTAGGGTTAGGGTTAGGGTTCTGGTTAGGGTTCGGGTAGGGTTAGTGTTAGGGTTAGGGTTCGGGTTAGAGTTCGGGTTAGGGTTAGGGTTAGGGTTAGGGTTCGGGTTACGGTTAGGGTTAGGGTTAGGGGTTCGGTTTAGGGTTAGGTTTAGGGTTAGGTTTAGGGTTCGGGTTAGGGTTAGGTTTCGGGTCCCGGTTCGGGTTAGGTTTAGGGTTAGGGTTAGGGTTCGGGTTAGGGTTAGGGTTAGGTTTAGGGTTCGGGTTAGGGTTAGGGTTAGGGTTCGGTTTAGGGTTAGGGTTAGAGTTCGGTTTAGGGTTAGGTTTAGGGTTCGGGTTAGGGTTAGGGTTAGGGTTTGCGTTAGGGTTAGGGTTAGGGTAAGGGTTCGGGTTAGGGTTCGGGTTAGGTTTAGGGTTAGGATTCTGGTTAGGGTTAGGGTTAGGGTTCGGGTTAGTGTTAGGGTCGGGTTAGGGTTAGGGTTACGGTTCGTGTTAGGGTTAGGGTTAGGGTTCGGGTTAGGTTTAGGTTTCGGGTTCGGGTTAGGGTTAGGGTTCGGTTTAGGGTTAGGGTTAGGGTTCGGGTTAGGGTTAGGGTTAGGGTTCGGGTTAGGGTTAGGGTTCGGTTTAGGGTTACGGTTCGGGTTAGTGTTAGGGTTCGGGTTCGGTTTAGGGTTAGGGTTTGGGTTCGGGTTCGGGTTAGGGTTCGGGTTAGGGTTAGGGTTTGAGTTAGGGTTCGGGTTAGGGTACGGGTTAGGGTTACGGTTAAGGTTAGGGTTCGGGTTCGGGTTAGGGTTCGGGTTCGGGTTAGGGTTCGGTATAGGGTTAGGGTTAGGTTTAGGGTTCGGGTTAGGGTTAGGGTTCGGTTTCGGGTTATGGTTAGGTTTCGGGTTAGGGTTAGGGTTAGGGTTTAGGGTTAGGGTTCGGGTTAGAGTTCGCGTTAGGGTTCGGGTTAGGGTTAGGGTTAGGGTTAGGGTTATGGTTCGGGTTAGGGTTCGGGTTAGGGATAAGGGTTAGCGTTAGGGTTCGGGTTAGGGTTAGGGTTAGGGTTAGGGTTCGGGTTAGGGTTCGGTTTAGGGTTAGGGTTAGGGTTCGGGTTCGGGCTAGGGTTCGGGTTAGGGTTCGGGTTAGGGTTAAGTGTTAGCGTTATTGTTCGGGTTAGTGTTAGGGTTAGGGTTAGGGTTCGGGTTCGGGTTAGGGTTAGGGTTCGGGTTCGGGTTAGGGTTCGGGTTAGGGTTAGGGTTAGGGTTTGGGTACGGGTTACGGTTAGGGTTAGGGTTATGTTTAGGTTTCGGATTAGGGTTAGGTTTAGTGTTAGGGTTCGGTTTCGGGTTAGGGTTAGGGCTAGGGTTCGGGTTAGGTTTAGGGTTAGGCTTAGGTTTAGTGTTAGTGTTTGGTTTCGGGGTAGGGTTAGGGTTCGGGTTAGTGTTAGGTTTTAGGGTTAGGGTTAAGTTTAGGGTTAGGGTTAGGGGTTAGTTTTAGGGTTAGGGTTAGGGTTCGGGTTAGGGTTAGGTTTCGGGTTAGGGTTAAGGTTAAGGTTCGTGTTAGGTTTAGGGTTAGTTTAGGGTTAGGGTTAGGGTTCGGATTAGGCTTAGGGTTAGGGTTAGGGTTAGGGTTCGGGTTAGGGTTCGTGTTAGGCTTAGGGTTAGGGTTAGGGTTAGGGTTCGGTTTAGGGTTAGGGTTAGGGTTAGGGTTTGGGTTAGGGTTAGGGTTATGTTTCGGGTTAGGGTTCGGGTTAGGGTTAGGGTTAGGGTTAGGGTTCGGGTTAGGGTTAGGGTTAGGGTTAGTGTTCGGGTTCGGGTTAGGGTTCGGGTTAGGGTTAGGTTTTAGTGTTAGGGTTACGGTTATGGTTAGGGTTAGGGTTAGGGGTTAGGGTTAGAGTTAGGGTTAGGGTTAGGGTTCGGGTTCGGGCTAGGGTTCGGGTTAGGGTTCGGGTTAGGGTTAAGTGTTAGCGTTATTGTTCGGGTTAGTGTTAGGGTTAGGGTTAGGGTTCGGGTTCGGGTTAGGGTTAGGTTTCGGGTCAGGGTTAGGGTTAGGTTTAGGGTTAGGGTTAGGGTTCGCGTTAGGGTTAGGGTTAGGGTTAGGGTTAGGGTTCGGGTTAGGGTTAGGGTTAGGTTTCGGTTTCCGGTTAGGGTTAGGGTTAGGGTTAGAGTTCGGTTTAGGGTTAGGGTTAGGGTTCGGGTTAGGGTTAGGGTTAGGGTTTGGGTTAGGGTTAGGGTTAGGGTTCGGGTTAGGGTTCAGGTTAGGGTTAGGGTTAGGATTCGGGATAGGGTTAGGGTTAGGGTTCGGGTTAGGGTTAGGGTTTGGGTTAGGGTTAGGGTTAGGTTTCGGGTTAGGTTTAGGGTTAGGGTTAGGGTTCATTTTAGGGTTACGGTTCGGGTTAGTGTTAGGGTTCGGTTTCGGTTTAGGGTTAGGGTTTGCGTTCGGGTTCGGGTTAGGTTTCGTGTTAGGTTTAGGGTTTGAGTTAGGGTTCGGGTTAGGATACGGGTTAGCGTTAGGGTTAGGGTTAGGATTAGGGTTCGGGTTCGGGTTAGGGTTCGGGTTCGGGTTAGGGTTCAGGTTAGGGTTAGGGTTAGGGTTAGGGTTCGGGTTAGGTTTAGGGTTCGGGTTCGGGTTAGGGTTAGGGTTAGGTTTCGGGTTAGGGTTAGGGTTAGGGTTTAGGGTTAGGGTTCGGGTTAGAGTTCGGGTTAGGGTTCGGGTTAGGGTTAGGTTTAGGGTTAGGGTTCGGGTTAGGGTTCGGGTTAGGGTTCGGGGTAGGGTTAAGGGTTAGCGTTAGGGTTCGGGTTAGGGTTAGGGTTAGGGTTAGGGTTAGGGTTCTGGTTAGGGTTCGGTTTAGGTTTAGGGTTAGGGTTAGGGTTCGGGTTCGGGTTAGGGTTAGGGTTAGGGTTAGGGTTCGAGTTAGGGTTAGGGTTAGGGTTCGGTTTAGGGTTAGGGTTAGGGTTCGAGTTAGGCTTAGGGATAGGTTTCGGGTAAGGGTTAGGGGTTAGGGTTAGGGTTAGGGTTAGGTTTAGGGTTCGGGTTAGGGTTAGGGGTTAGGGTTAGGGTTAGGGTTAGCGTTAGGGTTAGCGTTAGTGATAGGGTTAGGGTTAAGTTTTAGGGTTAGGGTTACGGTTACGTTTAGGGTTAGGGTTAGGGTTAGGGTTAGGGTTCGGTTTAGGGTTGGGGTTAGGGTTAGGGTTCGGGTTAGGGTTAGGGTTAGGGATAGGGTTCGGGTTAGTGTTAGGGTTAGGGTTAGGGTTAGGTTAGGTTTTAGGGTTAGGGTTAGACTTAGGGTTAGGGTTAGGGTTAGGTGTTAGGGTTAGTGTTAGGGTTAGGGTTAGGGTTCGGGTTAGGGTTAGGGTTCTGGTTAGGGTTAAGGTTAGGGTTCGGGTTAGGGTTAGGTTTAGGGTTAGGTTTCGGGTTAGGCTTAGGGTTAGGGTTCGCGTTAGGGTTTGGTTTAGGGTTAGGGTTCGGGTTCGGGTTAGGGTTAAGTTTAGGGTTAGGGTTCGGGTTAGGGTTCGGGTTAGGGTTAGGGTTCGGGTTAGTGTTAGGTTTAGGGTTAGAGTTAGGGTTAGGGTTAGGGTTCGGGTTAGGGTTAGGTTTGGGGTTAGGGTTAGGGTTCGGGTTAGGGTCCGGGTTCGTGTTCGGGTTAGGGTTAGGGTTCGGGTTAGGGTTCGGGTTCGGGTTAGTGTTCGGGTTCGGGTTAGGGTTAGGGGTTAGGTTTCAGGTTAGGGTTAGGGTTAGGGATCGGGTTAGGGTTAGGGTTAGGGTTCGGGTTAGGTTTAGGGTTAGGGTTAGGGTTCGGGTTAGGGTTAGGGTTAGGGTTCGGGTTAGGATTCGGGTTAGGGTTAGGGTTAGGGTTCGGGTTAGGGTTCGGATTAGGTTTCGGGTTAGGGTTCGGGTTACGTTTAGGGTTAGGGTTCGGGTTAGGGTTCGGGTTCGGGTTCAGGTTCGGGTTAGGTTTAGGGTTAGGTTTAGGGTTCGGGTTAGGGTTAGGGTTAGGGTTCGTGTTAGGGTTAGGTTTAAGGTTCGGGTTAGGGTTCGGGTTCGAGTTAGGGTTAGGGTTAGGGTTCGGTTAAGGGTTAGGGTTAGGGTTAGGGTTAGGGTTAGGGTTCGGGTTCGGGTTCGGGTTAGGCTTAGGGTTAGGGTTCGGGTTAGGGTTAGGGTTAGGGTTAGGGTAAGGGTTAGTTTTCGGGTTCGGGTTAGGGTTCGGGTTAGGGTTCGGGTTAGGGTTAAGGATTAGCGTTATTGTTCGGGTTAGGTTTAGGGTTAGGGTTAGGGTTCTGGTTAGGGTTCGGGTAGGGTTAGGGTTAGGGTTAGGGTTCGGGTTAGAGTTCGGGTTAGGGTTAGGGTTAGGGTTAGGGTTCGGGTTACGGTTAGGGTTAGGGTTAGGGGTTAGGTTTAGGGTTAGGTTTAGGGTTAGGTTTAGGGTTCGGGTTAGGGTTAGGTTTCGGGTCCGTGTTCGGGTTAGGTTTAGGGTTAGGGTTAGGGTTCGGGTTAGGGTTAGGGTTAGGTTTAGGGTTCGGGTTAGGGTTAGTGTTAGGGTTCGGTATAGGGTTAGGGTTAGGGTTAGGGTTAGGTTTAGGGTTAGGGTTAGAGTTCGGTTTAGGGTTAGGTTTAGGGTTCGGGTTAGGGTTAGGGTTAGGGTTTGGGTTAGGGTTAGGGTTAGGGTAAGGGTTCGGGTTAGGGTTCGGGTTAGGTTTAGGGTTAGGATTCTGGTTAGGGTTAGGGTTAGGGTTCGGGTTAGTGTTAGGGTCGGGTTAGGGTTAGGGTTACGGTTCGTGTTAGGGTTAGGGTTAGGGTTCGGTTTAGGTTTAGGATTCGGTTTAGGGTTACGGTTCGGGTTAGTGTTAGGGTTCGGGTTCGGTTTAGGGTTAGGGTTTGGGTTCGGGTTCGGGTTAGGGTTCGGGTTAGGGTTAGGGTTTGAGTTAGGGTTCGGGTTAGGGTACGGGTTAGGGTTACGGTTAAGGTTAGGGTTCGGGTTCGGGTTAGGGTTCGGGTTCGGGTTAGGGTTCGGTTTAGGGTTAGGGTTAGGTTTAGTGTTCGGGTTAGGGTTAGGGTTCGGTTTCGGGATATGGTTAGGTTTCGGGTTAGGGTTAGGGTTAGGGTTTAGGGTTAGGGTTCGGGTTAGAGTTCGGGTTAGGGTTCGGGTTAGGGTTAGGGTTAGGGTTAGGGTTAGGGTTCGGGTTAGGGTTCGGGTTAGGGTTAGGGTTCGGGTTAGGGTTAGGGTTAGGATTAGGGTTCGGGTTCGGGCTAGGGTTCGGGTTAGGGTTCGGGTTAGGGTTAAGGGTTAGCGTTATTGTTCGGGTTAGGGTTAGGGTTAGGGTTAGGGTTCGGGTTCGGGTTAGTGTTAGGTTTAGGGTTCGGGTTAGGGTTAGGGTTAGGGTTCGGTTTAGGGTTAGGGTTAGGGTTAGGGTTAGGGTTAGGGTTAGAGTTCGGTTTAGGGTTAGGGTTAGGGTTCGGGTTAGGGTTAGGGTTAGGTTTTGGGTTAGGGTTAGGGTTAAGGTAAGGGTTCGGGTTAGGGTTCGGGTTAGGGTTAGGGTTAGGATTCGGGTTCGGGTTAGGGTTAGGGTTCGGGTTAGGGTTAGGGTCGGGTTAGGGTTAGGGTTACGGTTCGTGTTAGGGTTAGGGTTAGGGTTCGGGTTAGGCTTAGGTTTCGGGTTCGGGTTAGGGTTAGGGTTCGGTTTAGGGTTAGGGTTAGGGTTCGGGTTAGGTTTAGGGTTCAGGTTAGGTTTAGGGTTGGGGTTTGGGTTCGGGTTAGGGTTAGGGTTCGGGTTAGGGTTCGGGTTAGGGTTAGGGTTCGGTTTAGGGTTACGGTTCGGGTTAGTGTTAGGGTTAGGTTTCGGTTTAGGGTTAGGGTTTGGGTTCGGGGTAGGGTTAGGGTTCGGGTTAGTGTTAGGTTTTAGGGTTAGGGTTAAGTTTAGGGTTAGGGTTAGGGGTTAGTTTTAGGGTTAGGGTTAGGGTTCGGGTTAGGGTTAGGTTTCGGTTTAGGGTTAAGGTTAAGGTTCGTGTTAGGTTTAGGGTTAGGTTAGGGTTAGGGTTAGGGTTCGGATTAGGCTTAGGGTTAGGGTTAGGGTTAGGGTTCGGTTTAGGGTTCGTGTTAGGCTTAGGGTTAGGGTTAGGGTTAGGGTTAGGGTTAGGGTACGGGTTAGCGTTAGGGTTAGGGTTAGGATTAGGGTTCGGGTTCGGGTTAGGGTTTGGGTTCGGGTTAGGGTTGTGGTTAGGGTTAGGGTTAGGGTTCGGGTTAGGTTTAGGGTTCGGGTTCGGGTTAGGGTTAGGGTTAGGTTTCGGGTTAGGGTTAGGGTTAGGGTTATGGTTAGGGTTAGGGTTCGGGTTAGGGTTAGGGTTAGGGTTAGTGTTCGGGTTCGGGTTAGGGTTCGGGTTAGGGTTAGGTTTTAGTGTTAGGGTTACGGTTATGGTTAGGGTTAGGGTGAGGGGTTAGGTTTAGAGTTAGGGTTAGGGTTAGGGTTCGGGTTAGGGTTAGGTTTCGGGTCAGGGTTAGGGTTAGGTTTAGGGTTAGGGTTAGGGTTCGCGTTAGGGTTAGGGTTAGGGTTAGGGTTAGGGTTCGGGTTAGGGTTAGGGTTAGGTTTCGGTTTCCGGTTAGGGTTAGGGTTAGGGTTAGAGTTCGGTTTAGGGTTAGGGTTAGGGTTCGGGTTAGGGTTAGGGTTAGGGTTTGGGTTAGGGTTAGGGTTAGGGTTCGGGTTAGGGTTCAGGTTAGGGTTAGGGTTAGGATTCGGGATAGGGTTAGGGTTAGGGTTCGGGTTAGGGTTAGGGTTCGGGTTAGGGTTAGGGTTAGGTTTCGGGTTAGGTTTAGGGTTAGGGTTAGGGTTCATTTTAGGGTTACGGTTCGGGTTAGTGTTAGGGTTCGGTTTCGGTTTAGGGTTAGGGTTTGCTTTCGGGTTCGGGTTAGGTTTCGTGTTAGGTTTAGGGTTTGAGTTAGGGTTCGGGTTAGGGTACGGGTTAGGGTTAGGGTTAGGGTTAGGATTAGGGTTCGGGTTCGGGTTAGGGTTCGGGTTCGGTTTAGGGTTCGGGTTAGGGTTAGGGTTAGGGTTAGGGTTCGGGTTAGTTTTAGGGTTCGGGTTCGGGTTAGGGTTAGGGTTAGGTTTCGGGTTAGGGTTAGGGTTAGGGTTTAGGGTTAGGGTTCGGGTTAGAGTTCGGGTTAGGGTTCGGGTTAGGGTTAGGGTTAGGGTTAGGGTTCGGGTTAGGGTTCGGGTTAGGGTTCGGGGTAGGGTTAAGGGTTAGCGTTAGGGTTCGGGTTAGGGTTAGGGTTAGGGTTAGGGTTCTGGTTAGGGTTCAGTTTAGGTTTAGGGTTAGGGTTAGGGTTAGGGTTCGGGTTCGGGTTAGGGTTAGGGTTAGGGTTAGGGTTCGAGTTAGGGTTAGGGTTAGGTTTCGGTTTAGGGTTAGGGTTAGGGTTCGAGTTAGGGTTAGGGATAGGTTTCGGGTAAGGGTTAGGGGTTAGGTTTAGGGTTAGGGTTAGGTTTAGGGTTCGGGTTAGGGTTAGGGGTTAGAGTTAGGGTTAGGGTTAGCGTTAGGGTTAGCGTTAGTGATAGGGTTAGGGTTAAGTTTTAGGGTTAGGGTTACGGTTACGTTTAGGGTTAGGGTTAGGGTTAGGGTTAGGGTTCGGTTTAGGGTTGGGGTTAGGGTTAGGGTTCGGGTTAGGGTTAGGGTTAGGGTTCGGGTTAGTGTTAGGGTTAGGGTTAGGGTTAGGTTAGGTTTTAGGGTTAGGGTTAGACTTAGGTTTAGGGTTAGGGTTAGGTGTTAGGGTTAGTGTTAGGGTTAGGGTTAGGGTTCGGGTTAGGGTTAGGATTCTGGTTAGGGTTAAGGTTAGGGTTCGGGTTAGGGATAGGTTTAGGGTTAGGGTTCGGGTTAGGCTTAGGGTTAGGTTTCGCGTTAGGGTTTGGTTTAGGGTTAGGGTTCGGGTTCGGGTTAGGGTTAGGTTTAGGGTTAGGGTTCGGGTTAGGGTTCGGGTTAGGGTTAGGGTTCGGGTTAGGGTTAGGTTTAGGGTTAGAGTTAGGGTTAGGGTTAGGGTTCGGGTTAGGGTTAGGTTTGGGGTTAGGGTTAGGGTTCGGGTTAGGGTTAGGGTTAGGGTTAGGGTTAGGGTTCGGGTTAGGATTCGGGTTAGGGTTAGGGTTAGTGTTCGGGTTAGGGTTCGGATTAGGGTTCGGGTTAGGGTTCGGGTTACGTTTAGGGTTAGGGTTCGGGTTAGGGTTCGGGTTCGGGTTCAGGTTCGGGTTAGGGTTAGTGTTAGGTTTAGGGTTCGGGTTAGGGTTAGGGTTAGGGTTCGTGTTAGGGTTAGGGTTAAGGTTCGGGTTAGGGTTCGGGTTCGAGTTAGGGTTAGGGTTAGGTTTCGGTTTAGGGTTAGGGTTAGGGTTAGGGTTAGGATTCGGGTTCGGGTTCGGGTTAGGGTTAGGGTTAGTTTTAGGGTTAGGATTAGGTTTAGGGTTAGGGTCGGGTAGGGTTTGGGTTAGGGTTAGGGTTAGGGTTCGGGTTAGGGTTAGGATTCGGGTTACGGTTAGAGGTTAGGGTTAGGGTTAGGGTTCGGGTTCGGGTTCGGGTTAGGCTTAGGGTTAGGGTTCGGGTTAGGGTTTGGGTTAGGGTTAGGGTTAGGGTTAGGGTTAGGGTTCTGGTTAGGGTTAAGGTTAGGGTTCGGGTTAGGGTTAGGTTTAGGGTTAGGTTTCGGGTTAGGCTTAGGGTTAGGGTTCGCGTTAGGGTTTGGTTTAGGGTTAGGGTTCGGGTTCGGGTTAGGGTTAAGTTTAGGGTTAGGGTTCGGGTTAGGGTTCGGGTTAGGGTTAGGGTTCGGGTTAGTGTTAGGTTTAGGGTTAGAGTTAGGGTTAGGGTTAGGGTTCGGGTTAGGGTTAGGTTTGGGGTTAGGGTTAGGGTTCGGGTTAGGGTCCGGGTTCGTGTTCGGGTTAGGGTTAGGGTTCGGGTTAGGGTTCGGGTTCGGGTTAGTGTTCGGGTTCGGGTTAGGGTTAGGGGTTAGGTTTCAGGTTAGGGTTAGGGTTAGGGATCGGGTTAGGGTTAGGGTTAGGGTTCGGGTTAGGTTTAGGGTTAGGGTTAGGGTTCGGGTTAGGGTTAGGGTTAGGGTTCGGGTTAGGATTCGGGTTAGGGTTAGGGTTAGGGTTCGGGTTAGGGTTCGGATTAGGTTTCGGGTTAGGGTTCGGGTTACGTTTAGGGTTAGGGTTCGGGTTAGGGTTCGGGTTCGGGTTCAGGTTCGGGTTAGGTTTAGGGTTAGGTTTAGGGTTCGGGTTAGGGTTAGGGTTAGGGTTCGTGTTAGGGTTAGGTTTAAGGTTCGGGTTAGGGTTCGGGTTCGAGTTAGGGTTAGGGTTAGGGTTCGGTTAAGGGTTAGGGTTAGGGTTAGGGTTAGGGTTAGGGTTCGGGTTCGGGTTCGGGTTAGGCTTAGGGTTAGGGTTCGGGTTAGGGTTAGGGTTAGGGTTAGGGTAAGGGTTAGTTTTCGGGTTCGGGTTAGGGTTCGGGTTAGGGTTCGGGTTAGGGTTAAGGATTAGCGTTATTGTTCGGGTTAGGTTTAGGGTTAGGGTTAGGGTTCTGGTTAGAGTTCGGGTAGGGTTAGGGTTAGGGTTAGGGTTCGGGTTAGAGTTCGGGTTAGGGTTAGGGTTAGGGTTAGGGTTCGGGTTACGGTTAGGGTTAGGGTTAGGGGTTAGGTTTAGGGTTAGGTTTAGGGTTAGGTTTAGGGTTCGGGTTAGGGTTAGGTTTCGGGTCCGGGTTCGTGTTAGGTTTAGGGTTAGGGTTAGGGTTCGGGTTAGGGTTAGGGTTAGGTTTAGGGTTCGGGTTAGGGTTAGTGTTAGGGTTCGGTTTAGGGTTAGGGTTAGGGTTAGGGTTAGGTTTAGGGTTAGGGTTAGAGTTCGGTTTAGGGTTAGGTTTAGGGTTCGGGTTAGGGTTAGGGTTAGGGTTTGGGTTAGGGTTAGGGTTAGGGTAAGGGTTCGGGTTAGGGTTCGGGTTAGGTTTAGGGTTAGGATTCTGGTTAGGGTTAGGGTTAGGGTTCGGGTTAGTGTTAGGGTCGGGTTAGGGTTAGGGTTACGGTTCGTGTTAGGGTTAGGGTTAGGGTTCGGTTTAGGTTTAGGATTCGGTTTAGGGTTACGGTTCGGGTTAGTGTTAGGGTTCGGGTTCGGTTTAGGGTTAGGGTTTGGGTTCGGGTTCGGGTTAGGGTTCGGGTTAGGGTTAGGGTTTGAGTTAGGGTTCGGGTTAGGGTACGGGTTAGGGTTACGGTTAAGGTTAGGGTTCGGGTTCGGGTTAGGGTTCGGGTTCGGGTTAGGGTTCGGTTTAGGGTTAGGGTTAGGTTTAGTGTTCGGGTTAGGGTTAGGGTTCGGTTTCGGGATATGGTTAGGTTTCGGGTTAGGGTTAGGGTTAGGGTTTAGGGTTAGGGTTCGGGTTAGAGTTCGGGTTAGGGTTCGGGTTAGGGTTAGGGTTAGGGTTAGGGTTAGGGTTCGGGTTAGGGTTCGGGTTAGGGTTAGGGTTCGGGTTAGGGTTAGGGTTAGGATTAGGGTTCGGGTTCGGGCTAGGGTTCGGGTTAGGGTTCGGGTTAGGGTTAAGGGTTAGCGTTATTGTTCGGGTTAGGGTTAGGGTTAGGGTTAGGGTTCGGGTTCGGGTTAGTGTTAGGTTTAGGGTTCGGGTTAGGGTTAGGGTTAGGGTTCGGTTTAGGGTTAGGGTTAGGGTTAGGGTTAGGGTTAGGGTTAGAGTTCGGTTTAGGGTTAGGGTTAGGGTTCGGGTTAGGGTTAGGGTTAGGTTTTGGGTTAGGGTTAGGGTTAAGGTAAGGGTTCGGGTTAGGGTTCGGGTTAGGGTTAGGGTTAGGATTCGGGTTCGGGTTAGGGTTAGGGTTCGGGTTAGGGTTAGGGTCGGGTTAGGGTTAGGGTTACGGTTCGTGTTAGGGTTAGGGTTAGGGTTCGGGTTAGGCTTAGGTTTCGGGTTCGGGTTAGGGTTAGGGTTCGGTTTAGGGTTAGGGTTAGGGTTCGGGTTAGGTTTAGGGTTCAGGTTAGGTTTAGGGTTGGGGTTTGGGTTCGGGTTAGGGTTAGGGTTCGGGTTAGGGTTCGGGTTAGGGTTAGGGTTCGGTTTAGGGTTACGGTTCGGGTTAGTGTTAGGGTTAGGTTTCGGTTTAGGGTTAGGGTTTGGGTTCGGGGTAGGGTTAGGGTTCGGGTTAGTGTTAGGTTTTAGGGTTAGGGTTAAGTTTAGGGTTAGGGTTAGGGGTTAGTTTTAGGGTTAGGGTTAGGGTTCGGGTTAGGGTTAGGTTTCGGTTTAGGGTTAAGGTTAAGGTTCGTGTTAGGTTTAGGGTTAGGTTAGGGTTAGGGTTAGGGTTCGGATTAGGCTTAGGGTTAGGGTTAGGGTTAGGGTTCGGTTTAGGGTTCGTGTTAGGCTTAGGGTTAGGGTTAGGGTTAGGGTTAGGGTTAGGGTACGGGTTAGCGTTTGGGTTAGGGTTAGGATTAGGGTTCGGGTTCGGGTTAGGGTTTGGGTTCGGGTTAGGGTTGTGGTTAGGGTTAGGGTTAGGGTTCGGGTTAGGTTTAGGGTTCGGGTTCGGGTTAGGGTTAGGGTTAGGTTTCGGGTTAGGGTTAGGGTTAGGGTTATGGTTAGGGTTAGGGTTCGGGTTAGGGTTAGGGTTAGGGTTAGTGTTCGGGATCGGGTTAGGGTTCGGGTTAGGGTTAGGTTTTAGTGTTAGGGTTACGGTTATGGTTAGGGTTAGGGTGAGGGGTTAGGTTTAGAGTTAGGGTTAGGGTTAGGGTTCGGGTTAGGGTTAGGTTTCGGGTCAGGGTTAGGGTTAGGTTTAGGGTTAGGGTTAGGGTTCGCGTTAGGGTTAGGGTTAGGGTTAGGGTTAGGGTTCGGGTTAGGGTTAGGGTTAGGTTTCGGTTTCCGGTTAGGGTTAGGGTTAGGGTTAGAGTTCGGTTTAGGGTTAGGGTTAGGGTTCGGGTTAGGGTTAGGGTTAGGGTTTGGGTTAGGGTTAGGGTTAGGGTTCGGGTTAGGGTTCAGGTTAGGGTTAGGGTTAGGATTCGGGATAGGGTTAGGGTTAGGGTTCGGGTTAGGGTTAGGGTTCGGGTTAGGGTTAGGGTTAGGTTTCGGGTTAGGTTTAGGGTTAGGGTTAGGGTTCATTTTAGGGTTACGGTTCGGGTTAGTGTTAGGGTTCGGTTTCGGTTTAGGGTTAGGGTTTGCTTTCGGGTTCGGGTTAGGTTTCGTGTTAGGTTTAGGGTTTGAGTTAGGGTTCGGGTTAGGGTACGGGTTAGGGTTAGGGTTAGGGTTAGGATTAGGGTTCGGGTTCGGGTTAGGGTTCGGGTTCGGTTTAGGGTTCGGGTTAGGGTTAGGGTTAGGGTTAGGGTTCGGGTTAGTTTTAGGGTTCGGGTTCGGGTTAGGGTTAGGGTTAGGTTTCGGGTTAGGGTTAGGGTTAGGGTTTAGGGTTAGGGTTCGGGTTAGAGTTCGGGTTAGGGTTCGGGTTAGGGTTAGGGTTAGGGTTAGGGTTCGGGTTAGGGTTCGGGTTAGGGTTCGGGGTAGGGTTAAGGGTTAGCGTTAGGGTTCGGGTTAGGGTTAGGGTTAGGGTTAGGGTTCTGGTTAGGGTTCAGTTTAGGTTTAGGGTTAGGGTTAGGGTTAGGGTTCGGGTTCGGGTTAGGGTTAGGGTTAGGGTTAGGGTTCGAGTTAGGGTTAGGGTTAGGTTTCGGTTTAGGGTTAGGGTTAGGGTTCGAGTTAGGGTTAGGGATAGGTTTCGGGTAAGGGTTAGGGGTTAGGTTTAGGGTTAGGGTTAGGTTTAGGGTTCGGGTTAGGGTTAGGGGTTAGAGTTAGGGTTAGGGTTAGCGTTAGGGTTAGCGTTAGTGATAGGGTTAGGGTTAAGTTTTAGGGTTAGGGTTACGGTTACGTTTAGGGTTAGGGTTAGGGTTAGGGTTAGGGTTCGGTTTAGGGTTGGGGTTAGGGTTAGGGTTCGGGTTAGGGTTAGGGTTAGGCTTCGGGTTAGGGTTCGGGTTAGGGTTAGGGTTAGGGTTCGGGTTAGGATTCGGGTTAGGGTTAGGGTTAGGGTTCGGGTTAGGGTTCGGATTAGGGTTCGGGTTAGGGTTCGGGTTACGTTTAGGGTTAGGGTTCGGGTTACGTTTAGGGTTAGGGTTCGGGTTAGGGTTCGGGTTCGGGTTCAGGTTCGGGTTAGGGTTAGTGTTAGGTTTAGGGTTCGGGTTAGGGTTAGGGTTAGGGTTTGTGTTAGGGTTAGGGTTAAGGTTCGGGTTAGGGTTTGGGTTCGAGTTAGGGTTAGGGTTAGGTTTCGGTTTAGGGTTAGGGTTAGGGTTAGGGTTAGGATTCGGGTTCGGGTTCGGGTTAGGGTTAGGGTTAGTTTTAGGGTTAGGATTAGGTTTAGGGTTAGGGTTCGGGTAGGGTTTGGGTTAGGGTTAGGGTTAGGGTTCGGGTTAGGGTTAGGATTCGGGTTACGGTTAGAGGTTAGTGTTAGGGTTAGGGTTCGGGTTCGGGTTCGGGTTAGGCTTAGGGTTAGGGTTCGGGTTAGGGTTAGGGTTAGGGTTAGGGTAAGGGTTAGGTTTCGGGTTCGGGTTAGGGTTCGGGTTAGTGTTCGGGTTAGGGTTAAGGATTAGCGTTATTGTTCGGGTTAGGTTTAGGGTTAGGGTTAGGGTTCTGGTTAGGGTTCGGGTAGGGTTAGTGTTAGGGTTAGGGTTCGGGTTAGAGTTCGGGTTAGGGTTAGGGTTAGGGTTAGGGTTCGGGTTACGGTTAGGGTTAGGGTTAGGGGTTCGGTTTAGGGTTAGGTTTAGGGTTAGGTTTAGGGTTCGGGTTAGGGTTAGGGTTACGGTTCGTGTTAGGGTTAGGGTTAGGGTTCGGGTTAGGTTTAGGTTTCGGGTTCGGGTTAGGGTTAGGGTTCGGTTTAGGGTTAGGGTTAGGGTTCGGGTTAGGGTTAGGGTTAGGGTTCGGGTTAGGGTTAGGGTTCGGTTTAGGGTTACGGTTCGGGTTAGTGTTAGGGTTCGGGTTCGGTTTAGGGTTAGGGTTCGGTTTCGGGTTATGGTTAGGTTTCGGGTTAGGGTTAGGGTTAGGGTTTAGGGTTAGGGTTCGGGTTAGAGTTCGGGTTAGGGTTCGGGTTAGGATTAGGGTTAGGGTTAGGGTTAGGGATAGGGTTCTGGTTAGGGTTCGGGTTAGGGTTAGGGTTCGGGTTAGGGTTAGGGTTAGGGTTAGGGTTCGGGTTCGGGCTAGGGTTCGGGTTAGGGTTCGGGTTAGGGTTAAGGGTTAGCGTTATTGTTCGGGTTAGGGTTAGGGTTAGGGTTAGGGTTCGGGTTCGGGTTAGTGTTAGGTTTAGGGTTCGGGTTAGGGTTAGGGTTAGGGTTCGGTTTAGGGTTAGGGTTAGGGTTAGGGTTAGGGTTAGAGTTCGGTTTAGGGTTAGGGTTAGGGTTCGGGTTAGGGTTAGGGTTAGGGTTTGGGTTAGGGTTAGGGTTAGGGTAAGGGTTCGGGTTAGGGTTCGGGTTAGGTTTAGGGTTAGGATTCGGGTTCGGGTTAGGGTTAGGGTTAGGGTTAGGGTTAGGGTTCGGGTTAGGATTAGGGTTAGGGTTTGGTTTAGGGTTAGGGTTCGGGTTAGGGTTAGGGTTCGGGTTAGGGTTAGGGTTATGGTTAGGGTTAGGGTTCGGGTTAGGTTTAGGGTTAGGGTTCGGGTTAGGGTTAGGGTTCGGTTTAGGGTTAGGGTTAGGGTTCGGGTTAGGTTTAGGGTTCGGGTTAGGTTTAGGGTTGGGGTTCGGGTTTGGGTTAGGGTTAGGTTTCGGGTTAGGGTTCGGGTTAGGGTTAGGGTTCGGTTTAGGGTTACGGTTCGGTTTAGTGTTAGGGTTCGGGTTCGGTTTAGGGTTAGGGTTTGGGTTCGGTTTCGGGTTAGGGTTCGGGTTAGGGTTAGGGTTTGAGTTAGTGTTCGTGTTAGGGTACGGGTTAGGGTTAGGGTTAAGGTTAGGGTTCGGGTTCGGGTTAGGGTTCGGATTCGGGTTAGGGTTCGGTTTAGGGTTAGGGTTAGGTTTAGAGTTCGGGTTAGGGTTAGGGTTCGGTTTCGGGTTATGGTTAGGTTTCGGGTTAGGGTTAGGGTTAGGGTTTAGGGTTAGGGTTCGGGTTAGAGTTCGCGTTAGGGTTCGGGTTAGGGTTAGGGTTAGGGTTAGGGTTATGGTTCGGGTTAGGGTTCGGGTTAGGGTTAAGGGTTAGCGTTAGGGTTCGGGTTAGGGTTAGGGTTAGGGTTAGGGTTCGGGTTAGGGTTCGGTTTAGGGTTAGGGTTAGGGTTCGGGTTCGGGCTAGGGTTCGGGTTAGGGTTCGGGTTAGGGTTAAGTGTTAGCGTTATTGTTCGGGTTAGTGTTAGGGTTAGGGTTAGGGTTCGGGTTCGGGTTAGGGTTAGGGTTCGGGTTCGGGTTAGGTTTCGGGTTAGGGTTAGGGTTAGGGTTTTCGTACGGGTTAGGGTTAGGGTTAGGGTTAGGTTTAGGTTTCGGATTAGGGTTAGGTTTAGTGTTAGGGTCGGTTTCGGGTTAGGGTTAGGGCTAGGGTTCGGGTTAGGTTTAGGGTTAGGCTTAGGTTTAGTGTTAGGGTTTGGGTTCCGGGTAGGGTTAGGGTTCGGGTTAGTGTTAGGTTTTAGGGTTAGGGTTAAGTTTAGGGTTAGGGTTAGGGGTTAGTTTTAGGGTTAGGGTTAGGGTTCGGGTTAGGGTTAGGTTTCGGGTTAGGTTTAAGGTTAAGGTTCGTGTTAGGTTTAGGGTTAGGTTAGTGTTAGGGTTAGGGTTCGGATTAGGCTTAGGGTTAGGGTTAGGGTTAGGGTTCGGGTTAGGGTTCGTGTTAGGCTTAGGGTTAGGGTTAGGGTTAGGGTTCGGTTTAGGGTTAGGGTTAGGGTTAGGGTTCGGGTTAGGGTTAGGGTTATGTTTCGGGTTAGGGTTCGGGTTAGGGTTAGGGTTAGGGTTAGGGTTCGTGTTAGGGTTAGGGTTAGGGTTAGTGTTCGGGTTCGGGTTAGGGTTCGGGTTAGGGTTAGGTTTTAGTGTTAGGGTTACGGTTATGGTTAGGGTTAGGGTTAGGGGTTAGGGTTAGAGTTAGGGTTAGGGTTAGGGTTCGGGTTAGGGTTAGGTTTCGGGTCAGGGTTAGGGTTAGGTTTAGGGTTAGGGTTAGGGTTCGCGTTAGGGTTAGGGTTAGGGTTAGGGTTAGGGTTCGGGTTAGGGTTAGGGTTAGGTTTCGGTTTCCGGTTAGGGTTAGGGTTAGGGTTAGAGTTCGGTTTAGGGTTAGGGTTAGGGTTCGGGTTAGGGTTAGGGTTAGGGTTTGGGTTAGGGTTAGGGTTAGGGTTCGGGTTAGGGTTCAGGTTAGGGTTAGGGTTAGGATTCGGGATAGGGTTAGGGTTAGGGTTCGGGTTAGGGTTAGGGTTCGGGTTAGGGTTAGGGTTAGGTTTCGGGTTAGGTTTAGGGTTAGGGTTAGGGTTCATTTTAGGGTTACGGTTCGGGTTAGTGTTAGGGTTCGGTTTCGGTTTAGGGTTAGGGTTTGCGTTCGGGTTCGGGTTAGGTTTCGTGTTAGGTTTAGGGTTTGAGTTAGGGTTCGGGTTAGGGTACGGGTTAGCGTTAGGGTTAGGGTTAGGATTAGGGTTCGGGTTCGGGTTAGGGTTCGGGTTCGGGTTAGGGTTCGGGTTAGGGTTAGGGTTAGGGTGAGGGTTCGGGTTAGGTTTAGGGTTCGGGTTCGGGTTAGGGTTAGGGTTAGGTTTCGGGTTAGGGTTAGGGTTAGGGTTTAGGGTTAGGGTTCGGGTTAGAGTTCGGGTTAGGGTTCGGGTTAGGGTTAGGGTTAGGGTTAGGGTTCGGGTTAGGGTTCGGGTTAGGGTTCGGGGTAGGGTTAAGGGTTAGCGTTAGGGTTCGGGTTAGGGTTAGGGTTAGGGTTAGGGTTCTGGTTAGGGTTCGGTTTAGGTTTAGGGTTAGGGTTAGGGTTCGGGTTCGGGTTAGGGTTAGGGTTAGGGTTAGGGTTCGAGTTAGGGTTAGGGTTAGGGTTCGGTTTAGGGTTAGGGTTAGGGTTCGAGTTAGGGTTAGGGATAGGTTTCGGGTAAGGGTTAGGGGTTAGGGTTAGGGTTAGGGTTAGGTTTAGGGTTCGGGTTAGGGTTAGGGGTTAGGGTTAGGGTTAGGGTTAGCGTTAGGGTTAGCGTTAGTGATAGGGTTAGGGTTAAGTTTTAGGGTTAGGGTTACGGTTACGTTTAGGGTTAGGGTTAGGGTTAGGGTTAGGGTTCGGTTTAGGGTTGGGGTTAGGGTTAGGGTTCGGGTTAGGGTTACGGTTAGGGTTAGGGTTCGGGTTAGTGTTAGGGTTAGGGTTAGGGTTAGGTTAGGTTTTAGGGTTAGGGTTAGACTTAGGGTTAGGGTTAGGGTTAGGTGTTAGGGTTAGTGTTAGGGTTAGGGTTAGGGTTCGGGTTAGGGTTAGGGTTCTGGATAGGGTTAAGGTTAGGGTTCGGGTTAGGGTTAGGTTTAGGGTTAGGTTTCGGGTTAGGCTTAGGGTTAGGGTTCGCGTTAGGGTTTGGTTTAGGGTTAGGGTTCGGGTTCGGGTTAGGGTTAAGTTTAGGGTTAGGGTTCGGGTTAGGGTTCGGGTTAGGGTTAGGATTCGGGTTAGTGTTAGGTTTAGGGTTAGAGTTAGGGTTAGGGTTAGGGTTCGGGTTAGGGTTAGGTTTGGGGTTAGGGTTAGGGTTCGGGTTAGGGTCCGGGTTCGTGTTCGGGTTAGGGTTAGGGTTCGGGTTAGGGTTCGGGTTCGGGTTAGTGTTCGGGTTCGGGTTAGGGTTAGGGGTTAGGGTTCAGGTTAGGGTTAGGGTTAGGGATCGGGTTAGGGTTAGGGTTAGGGTTCGGGTAGGGTTAGGGTTAGGGTTAGGGTTCGGGTTAGGGTTAGGGTTAGGGTTCGGGTTAGGATTCGGGTTAGGGTTAGGGTTAGGGTTCGGGTTACGGTTCGGATTAGGGTTCGGGTTAGGGTTCGGGTTACGTTTAGGGTTAGGGTTCGGGTTAGGGCTCTGGTTCGGGTTCAGGTTCGGGTTAGGTTTAGGGTTAGGTTTAGGGTTCGGGTTAGGGTTAGGGTTAGGGTTCGTGTTAGGGTTAGGGTTAAGGTTCGGGTTAGGGTTCGGGTTCGAGTTAGGGTTAGGGTTAGGGTTCGGTTAAGGGTTAGGGTTAGGGTTAGGGTTAGGGTTAGGATTCGGGTTCGGGTTCGGGTTAGGGTTAGGGTTAGTTTTAGGGTTAGGATTAGGTTTAGGGTTAGGGTTCGGGTTCGGGTTCGGGTTAGGCTTAGGGTTAGGGTTCGGGTTAGGGTTAGGTTTAGGGTTAGGGTAAGGGTTAGTTTTCGTGTTCGGGTTAGGGTTCGGGTTAGGGTTCGGGTTAGGGTTAAGGATTAGCGTTATTGTTCGTGTTAGGTTTAGGGTTAGGTTTAGGGTTCTGGTTAGGGTTCGGGTAGGGTTAGGGTTAGGGTTAGGGTTCGGGTTATAGTTCGGGTTAGGGTTAGGGTTAGGGTTAGGGTTCGGGTTACGGTTAGGGTTAGGGTTAGGGGTTAGGTTTAGGGTTAGGTTTAGGGTTAGGTTTAGGGTTCGGGTTAGGGTTAGGTTTCGGGTCCGGGTTCGGGTTAGGTTTAGGGTTAGGGTTAGGGTTCGGGTTAGGGTTAGGGTTAGGTTTAGGGTTCGGGTTAGGGTTAGTGTTAGGGTTTGGTTTAGGGTTAGGGTTAGGGTTAGGGTTAGGGTTAGGGTTAGAGTTCGGTTTAGGGTTAGGTTTAGGGTTCGGGTTAGGGTTAGGGTTAGGGTTTGGGTTAGGGTTAGGGTTAGGGTAAGGGTTCGGGTTAGGGTTCGGGTTAGGTTTAGGGTTAGGATTCTGGTTAGGGTTAGGGTTAGGGTTCGGGTTAGTGTTAGGGTCGGGTTAGGGTTAGGGTTACGGTTCGTGTTAGGGTTAGGGTTAGGGTTCGGTTTAGGTTTAGGGTTTGGGTTCGGGTTCGGGTTAGGGTTCGGGTTCGGTTTAGGGTTAGGGTTTGGGTTCGGGTTCGGGTTAGGGTTCGGGTTAGGGTTAGGGTTTGAGTTAGGGTTCGGGTTAGGGTACGGGTTAGGGTTACGGTTAAGGTTAGGGTTCGGGTTCGGGTTAGGGTTCGGGTTCGGGTTAGGGTTCGGTTTAGGGTTAGGGTTAGGTTTAGTGTTCGGGTTAGGGTTAGGGTTCGGTTTCGGGTTATGGTTAGGTTTCGGGTTAGGGTTAGGGTTAGGGTATAGGGTTAGGGTTCGGGTTAGAGTTCGGGTTAGGGTTCGGGTTAGGGTTAGGGTTAGGGTTAGGGTTAGGGTTAGGGTTCGGGTTAGGGTTCGGGTTAGGGTTAGGGTTCGGGTTAGGGTTAGGGTTAGGATTAGGGTTCGGGTTCGGGCTAGGGTTCGGGTTAGGGTTCGGGTTAGGGTTAAGGGTTAGCGTTATTGTTCGGGTTAGGGTTAGGGTTAGGGTTAGGGTTCGGGTTCGGGTTAGTGTTAGGTTTAGGGTTCGGGTTAGGGTTAGGGTTAGGGTTCGGTTTAGGGTTAGGGTTAGGGTTAGGGTTAGGGTTAGGGTTAGAGTTCGGTTTAGGGTTAGGGTTAGGGTTCGGGTTAGGGTTAGGGTTAGGTTTTGGGTTAGGGTTAGGGTTAGGGTAAGGGTTCGGGTTAGGGTTCGGGTTAGGGTTAGGGTTAGGATTCGGGTTTGGGTTAGGGTTAGGGTTCGGGTTAGGTTTAGGGTCGGGTTAGGGTTAGGGTTACGGTTCGTGTTAGGGTTAGGGTTAGGGTTCGGGTTAGGTTTAGGTTTCGGGTTCGGGTTAGGGTTAGGGTTCGGTTTAGGGTTAGGGTTAGGGTTCGGGTTAGGTTTAGGGTTCAGGTTAGGTTTAGGGTTGGGGTTCGGGTTCGGGTTAGGGTTAGGGTTCGGGTTAGGGTTCGGGTTAGGGTTAGGGTTCGGTTTAGGGTTACGGTTCGGGCTAGTGTTAGGGTTAGGTTTCGGTTTAGGGTTAGGGTTTGGGTTCGGTTTTGGGTTAGGGTTCGGGTTAGGGTTAGGGTTTGAGTTAGGGTTCGGGTTAGGGTACGGGTTAGGGTTAGGGTTAAGGTTAGGGTTCGGGTTAGGGTTAGGTTTCGGGTTCGGGTTAGGGTTCGGTTTAGGGTTAGGGTTAGGTTTAGAGTTCGGGTAAGGGTTAGGGTTCGGTTTCGGGTTATGGTTAGGTTTCGGGTTAGGGTTAGGGTTAGGGTTTAGGGTTAGGGTTCGGGTTAGAGTTCGGGTTAGGGTTCGGGTTAGGGTTAGGGTTAGGGTTAGGGTTATGGTTCGGGTTAGGGTTCGGGTTAGGGTTAAGTGTTAGCGTTAGGGTTCGGGTTAGGGTTAGGGTTAGGGTTAGGGTTCGGGTTAGGGTTCGGTTTAGGGTTAGGGTTAGGGTTCGGGTTCGGGCTAGGGTTCGGGTTAGGGTTCGGGTTAGGGTTAAGTGTTAGCGTTATTGTTCGGGTTAGTGTTAGGGTTAGGGTTAGGGTTCGGGTTCGGGTTAGGGTTAGGGTTCAGGTTTGGGTTAGGGTTCGGTTTAGGGTTAGGGTTAGGGTTTGGGTACGGGTTAGGGTTAGGGTTAGGGTTAGGGTTCGGGTTAGGGTTCGGTTTAGGGTTAGTGTTAGGGTTCGGTTTCGGGTTAGGGTTAGGGCTAGGGTTCGGGTTAGGGTTAGGGTTAGGCTTAGGTTTAGTGTTAGGGTTTGGGTTCGGGGTAGGGTTAGGGTTCGGGTTAGTGTTAGGTTTTAGGGTTAGGGTTAAGTTTAGGGTTAGGGTTAGGGGTTAGTTTTAGGGTTAGGGTTAGGGTTCGGGTTAGGGTTAGGTTTCGGGTTAGGGTTAAGGTTAAGGTTCGTGTTAGGTTTAGGGTTAGGTTAGGGTTAGGGTTAGGGTTCGGATTAGGCTTAGGTTTAGGGTTAGGGTTAGGGTTCGGGTTAGGGTTCGTGTTAGGCTTAGGGTTAGGGTTAGGGTTAGGGTTCGGTTTAGGGTTAGGGTTAGGGTTAGGATTAGGGTTAGGTTTAGAGTTCGGTTTAGGGTTAGGGTTAGGGTTCGGGTTAGGGTTAGGATTAGGGTTAGGGTTTGGGTTAGGGTTAGGGTTAGGGTAAGGTTTCGGATTAGGGTTCGGGTTAGGGTTAGGGTTAGGTTTCGGGTTAGGGTTAGTGTTAGGGTTCGGTTTAGGGTTAGGGTTCGGGTTAGGGTTAGGGTTAGGGTTCGTGTTAGGGGTAGGGTTAGGGTTCGGGTTAGGTTTAGGTTTCGGTTTCGGGTTAGGGTTCGGGTTAGTTTTAGCGTTAGGGTTAGGGTTCGGGTTAGGGTTAGTGTTCGGGTTCGGGTTCGGGTTAGGGTTAGGGTTCGGATTAGGGTTAGGGTTCGGGTTAGGGTTAGGGTTAGGGTTCGGGTTAGGGTTAGGGTTAGGGTTCGGGTTAGGGTTAGGGTTCGGGTTAGGGTTAGGGTTGGGGTTCGGGTTCGGGTTAGGGTTAGGGTTCGGGTTAGGTTTCGGGTTAGGGTTAGGGTTCGGTTTAGGGTTACGGTTCGGTTTACTGTTAGGGTTCGGGTTCGGTTTAGGGTTAGGATTTGGGTTTGGGTTCGGGTTAGGTTTCGGGTTAGGGTTAGGGATTGAGTTAGGGTTCGGGTTAGGGTACGGGTTAGGGTTAGGGTTAGGGTTCGGGTTCGGGTTAGGGTTCGGGTTCGGGTTAGGGTTAGGTTTAGGGTTCGGGTTAGGGTTAGGGTTCGGTTTCGCGTTAGGGTTAGGTTTCGGGTTATGGTTAGGGTTAAGGTTTAGGGTTAGGGTCCGGGTTAGATTTCGGGTTAGGGTTCAGGTTAGGGTTAGGGTTAGGTTTAGGGTTAGGGTTCGGGTTATGGTTCGGGTTAGGGTTCGGGTTAGGGTTAAGGGTTAGCGATATGGTTCGGGTTAGGGTTAGGGTTAGGGTTTGGGTTCGGGTTAGGGTTCGGGTTAGGGTTAGGGTTAGGGTTAGGTTTCGGGTTCGGGTAAGGGTTCGGGTTAGGGTTAGTGTTCCGGTTAGGGTTAGGGTTAGGGTTAGAGTTAGGGTTAGGGTTAGGTTTCGGGTCAGGGTTAGGGTTAGGGTTAGGGTTAGGGTTAGGGTTCGGGTTAGGGTTAGGGTTCGGTTTCGGGTTAGAGTTAGGGTTCGGGTTCGGGTTAAGGTTCGGGTTCGGGTTAGGGTTAGGGGTTAGGTTTCAGGTTAGGGTTAGGGTTAGGGTTCGGGTTAGGGTTAGGTTTAGGGTTAGGGTTAGGTTTAGGGTTCGGGTTAGGGTTAGGGTTCGGTTTCGGGTTAGGGTTAGGTTTCGGGTTAGGGTTAGGGTTAAGGTTTAGGGTTAGGGTTCGGGTTAGATTTCGGGTTAGGGTTCAGGTTAGGGTTAGGGTTAGGTTTAGGGTTATGGTTCGGGTTATGGTTCGGGTTAGGGTTCGGGTTAGAGTTAAGGGTTAGCGATAGGGTTCGGGTTAGGGTTAGGGTTAGGGTTTGGGTTCGGGTTAGGGTTCGGGTTAGGGTTAGCGTTAGGGTTCGGGTTCGGGTTAGGGTTCGGGTTAGGGTTAGTGTTCCGGTTAGGGTTAGGGTTAGGGTTAGAGTTAGGGTTAGGGTTAGGGTTCGGGTCAGGGTTTGGGTTAGGGTTAGGGTTAGGGTTAGGGTTAGGGTTCGGGTTAGGGTTAGGGTTCGGTTTCGGGTTAGGGTTAGGGTTCGGGTTCGGGTTAAGGTTCGGGTTCGGGTTAGGGTTAGGGGTTAGGTTTCAGGTTAGGGTTAGGGTTAGGGTTCGGGTTAGGGTTAGGTTTAGGGTTAGGGTTAGGGTTCGGGTTAGGATTCGGGTTATGGTTCGGGTTAGGGTTAGGGTTACGGTTCGGGTTAGCGTTCAGTTTAGGGTTCGGGTTAGTGTTCTGGTTAGGGTTCGGGTTAGGGTTCGGGTTAGGGTTAGGTTTAGTGTTAGGGTTTGGTTTCGGGTTAGGTTTAGGGTTCGGGTTAGGGTTAGGTTTTAGGGTTAGGGTTAAGTTTAGGGTTAGGGTTAGGGGTTAGTTTTAGGGTTAGGGTTAGGGTTCGGGTTAGGGTTAGGTTTAGGGTTAGGGTTAAGGTTAGGGTTCGTGTTAGGGTTAGGGTTAGAGTTAGGGTTAGGGTTAGGGTTAGGGTTCGGATTAGGCTTAGGGTTAGGGTTAGTGTTAGGGTTCGGGTTAGGGTTCGTGTTAGGCTTAGGGTTAGGGTTAGGGTTAGGGTTCGGTTTAGGGTTCGGGTTCGGGTTAGGGTTAGGGTTAGGGTTCGGTGTAGGGTTAGGGTTCGGGTTAGGTTTAGGGTTAGGTTTCGGGTTCAGGTTCGGGTTAGGGTTAGGGTTAGGGTTAGGGTTAGGATTAGGTTTAGGGTTAGTGTTCTGGTTAGGGTTTGGATTAGGGTTAGGGTTAGGGTTCGGGTTAGGGTTAGGGTTCGGTTTAGGGTTAGGGTTAGGGTTAGGGTTTTGGTTAGAGTTCGGGTTAGGGTTCCGGTTAGGGTTCGGGTTAGGGTTCGGGTTACGGTTCGGGGTAGGCTTCGGGTTAGCGCTCGGGTTAGGGTTCGGGTTAGGGTTCGGGTTAGGGTTAGGTTTAGGGTTAGGGTTAGGGTTCGGGTTAGGGTTAGGCTTAGGGTTCGGGTTAGGGTTAGGGTTAGGGTTCGGTTTAGGGTTAGGGTTAGGGTTAGGTTTAGGGTTAGGGTTCGGTTTAGGGTTAGGGTTAGGGTTCAGTTTAGTGTTAGGGTTAGGGTTAGGGTTAGGGTTCGGTTTAGGGTTCGGGTTAGGGTTAGGGTTAGGATTCGGGTTAGGGTTAAGATTAGGGTTCGGGTTAGGTTTAGGGTTCGGGTTAGGGTTAGGGTTAGGGTTCGGGTTAGGGTTAGGGTTTGGGTTCGGGTTAGGTTTAGGGTTCGGGTTCCGGTTAGGGTTAGGGTTCGGTTTCGGGTTAGGGTTCGGGTTTGGGTTAGGGTTCGGGTTAGGTTTAGCATTAGGGTTAGGGTTCGGGTTAGGGTTAGTGTTTGGGTTTCGGTTCGGGTTAGGTTTAGGGTTCGGGTTAGGGTTAGGGTTCGGGTTAGGTTTAGGGTTAGGGTTCGGGTTAGGGTTAGGGTTAGGGTTAGTGTTCGCGTTAGGGTTAGGGTTCGGGTTCGGGATAGGGTTAGGTTTCGGGTTAGGGTTAGGGTTCGGTTTAGGGTTACGGTTAGGGTTAGGGTTAGGGTTAGGGTTAGGGTTAGGGTTAAGGGTTAGCGTTATTGTTCGGATTAGGGTTAGGGTTAGGGTTCGGGTTAGGGTTAGGGTTAGGGTTCGAGTTAGGGTTAGGGTTCGGGTTAGGGTTAGGGGTTAGGGTTAGGGTTAGGGTTAGGGTTAGGTTTAGGGTTCGGGTTTGGTTTAGGGTTAGGGTTAGTGTTCGGGTTAGGGTTAGCGTTAGGGTTCGGGTTAGGGTTAGGTTTTAGGGTTACGGTTACGGTTAGGGTTAGGGTTAGGGTTAGGGGTTAGGGTTAGGTTTGGGTTAGGGTTAGGGTTAGGGTTAGGGTTCGGGTTAGGGTTAGGGTTCAGGTCAGGGTTAGGGTTAGGTTTAGGGATAGGGTTAGGGTTCGGGTTAGGGTTAGGGTTAGGGTTAGGGTTAGGCTTAGGGTTCGGGTTAGGTTTAATGTTAGGGTTCGGTTTAGGGTTAGGGTTAGGGTTAGGGTTATGGTTAGGGTTCGGTTTAGGGTTAGTGTTAGGGTTCGGTTTAGTGTTAGGGTTAGGGTTAGGGTTAGGATTCGGGTTAGGGTTAAGATTAGGGTTCGGGTTAGGTTTAGGGTTCGGGTTAGGGTTAGGGTTAGGGTTCGGGTTAGGGTTAGGGTTAGGGTTCGGGTTAGTTTTAGGGTTCGGGTTCGGGTTAGGGTTAGGGTTCGGTTTCGGGTTAGGGTTCGGGTTTGGGTTAGGTTTCGGGTTAGGTTTAGCATTAGGGTTAGGGTTCGGGTTAGGGTTAGTGTTTGGGTTTGGGTTCGGGTTAGGGTTAGGGTTCGGGTAAGGGTTAGGGTTCGGGTTAGTTTTAGGTTTAGGGTTCGGGTTAGGGTTAGGGTTAGGGTTAGTGTTCGCGTCAGGGTTAGGGTTCGGGTTCGGGTTAGGGTTAGGTTTCGGGTTAGGGTTAGGGTTCGGTTTAGGGTTACGGTTAGGGTTAGGGTTAGGGTTAGGGTTAGGGTTAGGGTTAAGGGTTAGCATTATTGTTCGGGTTAGGGTTAGGGTTAGGGTTAGGGTTAGGGTTCGGGTTCGGGTTAGGGTTAGGGTTAGGGTTAGGGTTAGTTTTCGGGTTAGGGTTCGGGTTAGGATTCAGGTTAGGGTAGGGTTCCGGTTAGGGTTAGTGTTAGGGTTAGAGTTAGGGTTAGGGTTAGGGTTCGGGTCAGGGTTAGGGTTAGGGTTAGGGTTAGGGTTAGGGTTCGGGTTAGGGTTAGGTTTAGGTTTAGTGTTCGGGTTCGGTTTAGGTTTAGGGTTCGGTTTCGGGTTAGGGTTAGGGTTCGGGTTCGTGTTAAGGTTCGGGTTCGGGTTAGGGTTAGGGGTTAGGTTTCAAGTTAGGGTTAGGGTTAGGGTTCGGGGTAGGGTTAGGTTTAGGGTTAGGGTTAGGTTTCGGGTTAGGATTCGGGTTATGGTTCGGGTTAGGGTTAGTGTTAGGGTTCGGGTTAGGTTTCAGGTTAGGGTTAGGGTTAGGGTTCGGGTTAGGCTTAGGTTTAGTGTTAGGGTTTGGGTTCGGGGTAGGGTTAGGGTTCGGGTTAGGGTTAGGTTTTAGGGTTAGGGTTAAGTTTAGGGATAGTGTTAGGGGTTAGTTTTAGGGTTACGGTTAGGGTTCGGGTTAGGGTTAGGTTTCGGGTTAGGGTTAAGGTTAGGGTTCGTGTTAGGTTTAGGGTTAGGTTAGGGTTAGGGTTAGGGTTCGGATTAGGCTTAGGGTTAGGGTTAGGGTTAGGGTTCAGGTTAGGGTTCGTGTTAGGCTTAGGGTTAGGGTTAGGGTTAGGGTTCGGTATAGGGTTAGGGTTAGGGTTAGGGTTAGGGTTAGGGTTAGGGTTAGGGCTAGAGTTCGGTTTAGGGTTAGGGTTAGGGTTCGGGTTAGGGTTAGGGTTAGGGTTTGGGTTAGGGTTAGGGTTAGGTTAAGGTTTCGGGTTAGGGTTCGGGTTAGGGTTAGGGTTAGGATTCGGGTTAGGGTTAGTGTTAGGGTTCGGGTTAGGGTTAGGTTTCGGGTTAGGGTTAGGGTTAGGGTTCGTGTTAGGGGTAGGGTTAGGGTTCGGGTTAGGTTTAGATTTCGGGTTCGGGTTAGGGTTAGGGTTCGGGTTCGGTTTAGGTTTCGGGTTTGGGTTAGGGTTCGGGTTAGTTTTAGCGTTAGGGTTAGGGTTCGGGTTAGGGTTAGTGTTCAGGTTCGGGTTCGGGTTAGGTTTAGGGTTCGGGGTAGGGTTAGGTTTCGGGTTAGGTTTAGGGTTAGGGTTCGGGTTAGGGTTAGGGTTAGGGTTAGTGTTAGGGTTCAGGTTAGGGTTAGGGTTAGGGTTCGGGTTACGGTTAGGGTTAGGGTTAGGGTTAGGTTTCGGGTTAGGGTTAGGGTTCGGGTTAGGGTTAGGGTTAGGGTTAAGGTTAGGGTTCGGGTTAGGGTTAGGGTTAGGGTTAGGGTTAGTGTTAGGGTTCAGGTTAGGGTTATGGTTAGGGTTAGGGTTCGAGTTCGGGTTAGGGTTAGGGTTAGGGTTCGGGTTCAGGTTAGGGTTAGTTTTAGGGTTAGGGTTAGGTTTCGGGTTCGGGTTAGAGTTCGGGTTAGGCTTCGGGTTAGGGTTAAGGGTTAGCGTTATTGTTCGGGTTAGGGTTAGGGTTAGGGTTAGTGTTAGGGTTAGGTTTCGGGTTAGGGTTAGGGTTAGGGTTAGGGTTAGTGTTCGGGTTAGTGTTCGGGTTAGGATTCAGGTTAGGGTTAGGGTTCCGGTTAGGGTTAGTGTTAGGGTTAGAGTTAGGGTTAGGGTTAGGGTTCGGGTCAGGGTTAGGGTTAGGGTTAGGTTTTGGGTTAGGGTTCGGGTTAGGGTTAGGGTTAGGTTTAGTGTTCGGGTTCGCTTTAGGTTTAGGGTTCGGTTTCGGGTTAGTGTTAGGGTTCGGGTTCGGGTTAAGGTTCGGGTTCGGGTTAGGTTTAGGGGTTAGGTTTCAAGTTAGGGTTAGGGTTAGGGTTCGGGTTAGGGTTAGGTTTAGGGTTAGGGTTAGGTTTCGGTTTAGGATTCGGGTTATGGTTCGGGTTAGGGTTAGGGTTAGGGTTCGGGTTAGGTTTCAGGTTAGGGTTCGGGTTAGTGTTCTGGTTAGGGTTCGGGTTAGGGTTCGGGTTAGGCTTAGGTTTAGTGTTAGGGTTTGGGTTCGGGGTAGGGTTAGGGTTCGGGTTAGGGTTAGGTTTTAGGGTTAGGGTTAAGTTTAGGTTTAGGGTTAGGGGTTAGTATTAGGGTTAGGGTTAGGGTTCGGGTTAGGGTTAGGTTTCGGGTTAGGGTTAAGGTTAGGGTTCGTGTTAGGTTAGGGTTAGGTTAGGGTTAGGGTTAGGGTTCGGATTAGGCTTAGGGTTAGGGTTAGGTTTAGGGTTCGGGTTAGGGTTCGTGTTAGGGTAGGGTTAGGGTAGGGTTAGGGTTCGGTTTAGGGTTAGGGTTAGGGTTAGGGTTAGGGTTAGAGTTCGGTTTAGGGTTAGGGTTAGGGTTCGGGTTAGGGTTATGGTTAGGGTTTGTGTTAGGGTTAGGGTTAGGGTAAGGTTTCGGGTTAGGGTTCGGGTTAGGGTTAGGGTTAGGATTCGGGTTATGGTTAGTGTTAGGGTTCGGGTTAGGGTTAGGGTTCGGGTTAGGTTTAGGGTTAGGGTTCGTGTTAGGGGTAGGGTTAGGGTTCGGGTTAGGTTTAGGTTTCGGGTTCGGGTTAGTGTTAGGGTTCGGGTTCGGTTTAGGGTTCGGGTTTGGGTTAGGGTTCGGGTTAGTTTTAGCGTTAGGGTTAGGGTTCGGGTTAGGGTTAGTGTTCGGGTTCGGGTTCGGGTTAGGGTTAGGGTTCGGGTTAGGGTTAGGGTTCGGGTTAGGGTTAGGGTTAGGGTTCGGGTTAGGGTTAGGGTTAGGGTTCAGGTTAGGGTTAGGGTTCGGGTTAGGGTTAGGGTTGGGGTTCGGGTTCGGGTTAGGGTTAGGGTTCGTGTTAGGGTTCGGGTTAGGGTTAGGGTTCGGTTTAGGGTTACGGTTCGGTTTAGTGTTAGGGTTCGGGTTCGGTTTAGGGTTAGGGTTTGGGTTTGGGTTCGGGTTAGGTTTCGGGTTAGGGTTAGGGTTTGAGGTAGGGTTCGGGTTAGGGTACAGGTTAGGGTTAGGGTTAGGGTTAGGGTTCGGGTTCGGGTTAGGTTCGGGTTCGGGTTAGGGTTCGGGTTAGGGTTAGGGTTAGGTTTAGGGTTCGGGTTAGGATTAGGGTTCGGTTTCGGGTTAGGGTTAGGTTTCGGGTTAGGGTTAGGGTTAAGGTTTAGGGTTAGGGTTCGGGTTAGAGTTCGGGTTAGGGTTCGGGTTAGGGTTAGGGTTAGGGTTAGGGTTCGGGTTATGGTTCGGGTTAGGGTTCGGGTTAGGGTTAAGGGTTAGCGTTAGGGTTCGGGTTAGGGCTAGGGTTAGGGTTTGGGTTCGGGTTCGGGTTCGGGTTAGGGTTAGGTTTAGGGTTTGGGTTCGGGTTCGGGTTAGGGTTCGGGTTAGGGTTAGTGTTCCGGTTAGGGTTAGGGTTAGGGTTAGAGTTAGGGTTAGGGTTAGGTTTCGGGTCAGGGTTAGGGTTAGGGTTAGGGTTAGGGTTAGGGTTAGGGTTCGGGTTAGGGTTAGGGTTCGGTTTCGGGTTAGGGTTAGGGTTAGGGTTCAGGTTAGGGTTCGGGTTAGGGTTAGGGGTTAGGTTTAGAGTTAGGGTTCGGGTTAGGGTTAGGGTTAGGGTTCGGGTCAGGGTTAGGGTTAGGGTTAGGGTTAGGGTTAGGGTTCGGGTTAGGGTTCGGGTTAGGGTTAGGGTTAGTGTTAGGGTTCAGGTTAGGGTTCGGGTTATGTTTAGGGTTAGGTTTAGGGTTAGGGTTCGGGTTAGGGTTAGGGTTAGGGTTAGGGTTAGGTTTTAGGGTTAGGGTTACGGTTAGGGTTAGGGTTAGGGTTAGGGGTTAGGGTTAGGTTTGGGTTAGGGTTAGAGTTAGGGTTAGGGTTCGGGTTAGGGTTAGGGTTCAGGTCAGGGTTAGGGTTAGGTTCGGGTTCGGGTTAGGGTTCGGGTTAGGGTTAGGGTTAGGGTTAGGGTTAGGGATATGGTTAGGGTTCGGTTTAGGGTTATGGTTAGGGTTCGGTTTAGTGTTAGGGTTAGGGTTAGGGTTAGGGTTCGGGTTAGGGTTCGGGTTAGGGTTAGGGTTAGGATTCGGGTTAGGGTTAGGGTTAGGGTTCGGGTTAGGTTTAGGGTTCGGGTTAGGGTTAGGGTTAGGGTTCGGGTTAGGGTTAGGGTTAGGGTTCGGGTTAGGGTTAGGGTTAGGTTTCGGGTTAGGTTTAGGGTTCGGGTTCGGGTTAGGGTTAGGGTTCGGGTTCGGGTTAGGGTTCGGGTTTGGGTTAGGGTTCGGGTTAGGTTTAGCATTAGGGTTAGGGTTCGGGTTAGGGTTAGTGTTTGGGTTTGGGTTCGGGTTAGGGTTAGGGTTCGGGTTAGGGTTAGGGTTCGGGTTAGGTTTAGGGTTAGGGTTCGGGTTAGGGTTAGGGTTAGGGTTAGTGTTCGCGTTAGGGTTAGGGTTCGGGTTCGGGTTAGGGTTAGATTTCGGGTTATGGTTAGGGTTCGGTTTAGGATTACGGTTCGGGTTAGTGTTAGGGTTCGGGTTCGGTTTAGGGTTAGGGTTTGGGTTCGGGTTCGGGTTAGGGTTTGGGTTAGGGTTAGGGTTCAGGTTAGGGTTAGGGTTAGGGTTAGGGTTCAGGTTAGGGTTCGGGTTAGGGTTAGGGTTAGGTTTAGGGTTAGGGTTCGGGTTAGGGTTAGGGTTAGGGTTAGGGTTAGGGTTAGGGTTAGGGTTCGGGTTAGGGTTAGGGTTAGGGTGCGAGTTAGGGTTAGGTTTAGGGTTCGGGTTACGGTTAGGGTTAGGGTTAGGGTTAGGTTTCGGGTTAGGGTTAGGGTTCGGGTTAGGGTTAGGGTTAGGGTTAAGGTTAGGGTTCTGGTTAGTGTTAGGGTTAAGGTTAGGGTTAGTGTTAGGATTCACGTTAGGGTTAGGGTTAGGGTTAGTGTTCGAGTTCGGTTTAGGGTTAGGGTTAGGGTTCGGGTTAGGGTTAGGGTTAGTGTTAGTGTTAGGGTTAGGTTTCGGGTTCGGGTTAGGGGCGGGTTAGGCTTCGGGTTAGGGTTAAGGGTTAGCGTTATTGTTCGGGTTAGGGTTAGGGTTAGGGTTAGGGTTAGGGTTAGGGTTCGGGTTAGGGTTAGGGTTAGGGTTAGGGTTAGTGTTCTGGTTAGGGTTCGGGTTAGGATTCAGGTTAGGGTTAGGGTTCCGGTTACGGTTAGTGTTAGGGTTAGAGTTAGGGTAAGGGTTAGGTTTCGGGTCAGGTTTAGGGTTAGGGTTAGGGTTAGGGTTAGGGTTCGGTTTAGGGTTAGGTTTAGGCTTAGTGTTCGGGTTCGGTTTAGGTTTAGGGTTCG